>CM046454.1:33873750-34308750 GCA_025506515.1 Flaveria trinervia | reverse complement strand
TTGTGTTTGTTGCCTCCCGTCACGACTTACTAGGTCATGACGATGTTTGTGTTTAGGAAAATATTGCACTTGTTTGACCTCGATTCGCACAGGTGGGGCTTGTTAAACCTAGTAGTACTACCCAAGATTGCCTGCTAGTTACCATTATTAACGATCCGAAAGTGTGAGGGCTTTCAAGGTATATCACACTCTGTTACACTATACATACTTATAATAATAATCAAAAGCATTTGTAAATAAGTATGCTATCTCCCCTAAATGAGAGTGTATAAAAAGAGTGGGGCATGAACTCAACCGATGCGTAAACGAACAATGATAAAAGCAAACGATAGATGGAAAGACTACCCTTTAAATGTTACATAGAACAAGCAAGTATATAAGTAGGTGTAAACAGAAAACTTACCCTAGGTGATCAATCATCATGTTGACCAAAGGTTTTGGAAAACAAGACTCATATGACCTAATTGACCCATTTGACCCATTGGTGACATGTTAATTGAAATCTTGCTTAATCAAGCATATCAACTTCATACAAGGTATTCACACATATCACAATATCAAACTCTTATTCTATCAAGATCATCATACCATCTTAGATTATCATACAACCCATGTGAATCTCAAGAAATCACATGCTCAACACAATTATAATTACATCATAATTAATAAATCATACATGAAGTCTAATCATACATATATGTCATGTGAAGTCACTCACGACTTCACATCCTAAACCCTGCCAATCCTATTAAGTAGGGACCTCAGAATTGCATGCGTATATGACGATCATCATCACATTAAACAACAAGATTCATGCCAAACAACACATACAACCATGATCAATTACAATCCCAAAAATGGTTCCATAATCTCCTAACATAATTCATCATGTATAGTAATCAAGAACCTAAATTCTCTAAATGATCAATCAATCATCCATACAACCCAATTAACACATTCCACCACATAAGAAATCATCAATATGCATTCTAACATGATCCTAACATCATAATCATGCCCAATTGTAAGGCCCCATTCCTGGACGCTCATAGCTGGTCAATCATCGCACATAAAACATATATATTCATTAACTTAAAGAAACCATTGCAGCGGAAACATTTAAACATCCATTTCATTATAATCACTTTTGCAAAATAATATACTGTTCACTAGTTACAAAACATCATTATTTGTTGTACATCACAAAAACATCATATTTCTATCAAATGGATGCCATCCAAAAATGCCAAGTAGCTGGCCCATGCCATCCTCAGCAATGTTCACCTGCCAACTGGAAAATGCCCTAAAAAAGTCAGCGTTGCTAAGTGAGTTCTAGTTTTATAAAACATTGCATTACCATCCATTTGTTAAAACATTTTCATTGCTATCGCACGTGATCACACATCATACGTACATCAAGATAATCATTATAAACTTCATCATCGTTCTTTAGTACATTTGCACATTTATTATCTTTCACTTTTATCAAGGTCCTGTCATGTACTTAACCCTCCCCTCTAGAGCACTAAGCAATACGTCTAGGGTTAAGCGACAAGGACCCCGTAATGCACATACGGAGTGGGAACTAGGACAGACTCCTCCTGTGTGTGTGAACTCTTATGGGTTCGCCAAGATCGAACGCTATATAACACAGTAGTTAGGAAAACGCACGTATTGGAGCAGTCACCTAGACTAACCTCTTACTGTGTGTATGAACCCTTATAAGTTAGCCAAAATGCACGTTGTAGACACACACAGTTGAGCTAACAACTCTTAATGAGTTGTGAATCTCCTTCTAGTTGCTTGCAAGGCTTTTTATTCGTTCGTTCATTATGTTCCACTTTCATTATCTTAAATCTTTCACTTTGTTAAGATAATACTTTACGTTTATAAAAATCACACCACGTAGAGTCACATCGTACATACGTAATAAGGAACATAATAAACATATCATACACAAATGTAACATCATCATGCATCATCATACATAGCATACACCATCACATAAGCAATAATCATACATCACATCACACATCGCCCACCGCACCACCTATGACCTTTAAAAGTCAACTTACAAGAACCCCTGGGAACCTCCTAAGTCAAAGCCTACATCTACACATTCCCCGGAAAATCAAAAAGTAAACCAAGTTCTTTTGGGCGCATGAGCCCTATTTGGGCGTATGAGCCCTATTTGGGCGTATGAGCACTATTTAGTCGCATGGCCTTCCAGGCACATGAGAACACTTAGGCGTATGAACACTATGGGTGAATGAACACTTAGGCGTATGGACTCTCAGTTGCATAGCCTTCAGTCGCATAACCTTCATGCGTATGAACCTCAGTCGCATGGCATTCGGGCGTATGGGCTTCAGTCGCATGACTTCTAGCCGCATTTCCTCCAGTCACATGACCTTTGGCCGCATTTCCTCTTGCTCATCCGCATTTTCTCTTGCTCATCCGCATTTCCTCTTGCCCATCCGCATGTCCTTTTGCTCATCCGCATTTCCTCTTGTGCATCCGCATTTCCTTTTGCTCATCCGCATTTCCTCTTGCTCATCCGCATTTCCTTTTGCTCATCTGCATTTCCTCTTGCTCATCGACATTTGTCAATGCGCAAGAGCAGAACTTCTCCGCATCACTTCTAGTCTTCCGCATTTGTCAATGCGGAAGAACAATCAGCTCTCCTCCAGTAGACTCTTTATCCGCATTGACTTTAGTCACATGGCCATCCATGGGCATGAGGATATTTCAGGCGCATGAGCCCTATTTAGGCGCATGAGCCCTATTTGGGCGCAAGAAGTTTCGGGCGTATGGGAACACTTAGGCAAATTCTAAAACTTAGGCGCATGAGCCCTATTTGGGCACATGACCAGCCTCATTCTCACCTAAACATCATATTTCAGTCCCCAAACACCATCTATCATGTTCTAAGCTTAAATATTACATTCTAAGCCATAGAAAACACAACCATAACATCATAAAACCCCAACATAGCCCAAAATCAAACCCGACCCGCATCATACACACAAATATACACACGGGTATAAAACCCATTTTAATAAAAACGTTCATACATGCATTTCCAGCCTCAAAACAGTTAAAACAAGTAAAAAGAGAGGTTCTAGAACTCACCTTTGCAACCTTTTCGGGTAAGTCTTCCTTCAAACTCGTTTGCTACAAGTTCACACCTAGAAACCCACCAAAACACACACCCAAACACACACATAAGCATACAACCGAGGATAAAACCAGTGAAGAACACCATAAACTCACGAATTCTTACCTTGAATTCACACTTTTCTTTCTGTTCTTCAAAGACCCGACTGCTTTCTGCCTTTTTCTCCTTCTCTCTCTAGAAATCCAAATGAAATGGATGTTGTGAGAAGGGAGTGGGCGGCCATGCCCACTTTACACCAACTTTCAAACTTTTTTGTCCTTTTGAACTTTTAACCCTTCAACTTGGTTAAATAGTTTTTCTTTCTTTTTCTTCACTTTATTCTTTCTTTCTTTGAGTCTTCTAAAAATAAACGGGTGTTACAAGTCCACCCCCTTATATTGGTTTCGTCCCTGAAACCTGTTATTCCTCGAACAATCGTGGGTAATGATGTCTCATTTCTTCCTCTGTCTCCCACGTAGACTCAGATCCCTTCCTGTGCTTCCACCGTACACGCACAAGAGGAACCACTTTATTCCTCAACCTCTTCTCCTTACGATCAATGATCGCCACTGGTTGTTCCACATAATTGAGTCGTTCATCTACCTCGATATCTTCTAGTGGTACAATCATATTCTCCTCTGCCAAACATTTCCTTAGATAAGATACATGGAATGTCGGATGAATTCCACTTAACTCCTCTGGTAATTCCAGTCTATAGGCCACCTCTCCTACTCAAGCAATGATTCGGAAAGGCCCTATGTACCTTGGGCTCAGCTTGCCCCGCTTTTTGAACCGAATGATATCCTTCCAAGGTGAGACTTTCAACATAACTCTACCACCCACCTAGAACTCAATCGGTCTACGTCGCTTATCAGCATACGACTTTTGCCTATCTTTAGCTGCCTTTATGAAAGCTTTGATCCCTTCCAGCTTCTCAGTCGTAGCGTTGACCACCTCGACGCTCCCTAAATTTTTCTGGCCAATATCACCCCAACACACGGGTGTTCTGCATCTCCTACCTTGTAGCATCTCATAAGGAGGCATACCAATACTGGCATGATAACAGTTGTTATATAAGAACTCAGCTAATGGTAAGTGGTCATCCCAGTTTCTTCCAAAGTTAATGATGCATGCCCAAAGCATATCATCCAGCATCTGAATGGTCCTTTCTGACTGACCATCTTTCTGGGGATGATAAGTCGTGCTAATGTGTAACCTTGTCACCATAGCATCATGAAATTTCTTCTAAAATTTAGATGTAAACCGGGTGTTACGATCAAACACAATAGACACCGGCACACCATGACAAGTTACTATCTCCTTGATGAACAGATCTGCCAACCTCTCGGATGAATATGTCTCGCGAATCAGTAGGAAGTGAGCACTCTTCGTCAAACGATCAACTATCACCCATATGGCATCGTACCCTCGCGCGGTACGCGGTAGCTTTGTAGTAAAGTCCGTGGTGATATGCTCCCACTTCCACTCCAGTATATCCAAAGGTTGGATCTTCCCATACGGCTTCTGATGCTCGGCCTTCACTTGTAAACAAGTAAGGCATTTACTCACATACTCCACCACATCACGCTTTATACCCGGCCACCAATAATCTTTCTTCATGTCTTGATACATCTTTGTAGCATCGGGATGAATTGAGTACCGATTCTTATGAGCTTCATCCATAATCTTCACATGTAGATCTCCAAAACAAGGAATCCATATCTGCCCGAATCGAGTCCTAACACCGAGTGTGTTGTCACCTAATTCCGCAACCAGACCTCTCATTCTTTCAGAGTTAAGATGATCGTATTTCAATGCTTCATCTTGAAACTCTTTGACCTACTTCATGACGTCAGAGGTCATAACCAGCTGATAAGCTTTTACCCGAACGGCTCGGGTCTATCTTTTCGACTAAGGGCATCCGCCACCACGTTGGCTTTGCCCGATGGTAATGGATCTTGCAATCATAATCTTTTATGAGCTCCAACCATCTCCTTTGCCTCATATTCAAGTCTTTCTGCTCAAAGAAATACTTCAAGCTCTTATGGTCGGTGAATATGGTGCACTTCGTCCCGTAGAGATAGTGCCTCTAAATCTTTAACGCAAAGACCACGGCTGCTAGCTCTAAGTCATGAGTAGGAAAATTGACCTCATGAACTTTCAACTGTCGGGATGCGTAGGCTATAACTTTTCCTCACTGCATCAAGACAAACCCCAACCCCGAGTAGGAAGCATTTGAGTAAACCACCAAATCTTCGCTTCTATCAGATAATGACAGAACTAGAGCTTGAGTGAACCTCACCTTTAACTCCTCAAACGCCTTCTCCTGAGCTTGACCCCATACAAACTTTACATCTTTACGGGTCAACTTGGTTAGTGGAGAAGCGATCTTAGAGAATTCTTGAATGAATCTTCTATAATAGCCCGCCAAACCAAGAAACTACAAATCTTGGATGGCGTCTTTGGAGACTTCCCTTGCATTACCGCCTCCACCTTTGTTGGGTCCACCCTAATCCCATCACGATTCACTACATGACCCAAGAACTGAATCTCGCGCAACCAGAATGCGAACTTGGAGAATTTAGCATACAACTTCTCCCTTCTCAGCGTCTCCAACACCTCTCGAATGTGACTGGCATGCTCATTCTCGCTCTTCGAATAAATCAGGATATCATGAATAAATAAAGTCACTGATTTATCCAACATCGGCCGACACACTTGATTCATAAAGTCCATAAAAGCAGCTGGCATGTTGGTCAAACCAGATGACATAACGAGAAACTCATAGTGACCGTAACGCGTGTGAAAAACTGTTAGGGATATCTTGTTCTTTCACCTTTAATTGATGGTAGCCCGATCGAAGATCTATCCTTGAAAACCAACTGGCACCTTGAAGCTGATCGAACAAATCAACAATTCTCGGTAACGGGTATCGGGTCTTTACTGTCAACTTATTCAGCTCACGGTAGTCAATACACATCCTCATACTACCGTCCTTCTTCTTCACGAATAAGACCGGAGCACCTCAAGGAGAGATACTCGGTCTAATGAACCCCTTGTCAAGAAACTCCTACATTGCGCCATCAACTCTTTCATCTCAGTCGGAGCCAATCGATATGGTGCCTTAGCTACAGGTTGGGCACCCGGTATCAAGTCAATCTGGAACTTGATCTTGCGGTCAGGTGGCACTCCTGGTAAGTCTTCGGGAAACACGTCCGGAAAATCACACACAACCAGTACATCAGACAGTTGTGGTGTTGGCGTATCCACATCCTTCACGTAGCCCAAGTAGGCACTACATCCACGCCTCATGCACTTTCCCGCCACCGCCATCGAAATCGCCTTCGAATCGTAGTGACCCGATCACCATAAACCGTCACCGAACTCCCATCAGGCGCTGTCAGTCTAATCATCATCTTGTGACATATGATATTCGCCTTGTAGTCCGCCTACCAATCCATTCCTAGGACTACGTCAAACCTGCCTAAGGTCATCACGAATGGTCTAACAGGAAACTTATGACCTTCTAATTCAATGTCATAGCCTTCTATCATCTTGAAATCCTAGTAGAATACCTATGGCAGTTTCTGCATCGAAGGGCGTATCTATATTCTTACTACTAACAGGCAATTTAGCATAGAAAGCAGCAGAAATAAAACTCTTACTAGCACCAGAATCAAATAACACCGAGGCTAAAGTTTGGTTTACTAGAAACATACTTGACACAACATCGGGGTCCGTCCTAGCCTCTTCCTGCATCATCGTGAAGACCTGTGCTCGCCCTCTGCCCTTTAGTTTTAGTCGTCTTCCTTGCTCCAGAACTCTCTACCCTTGGCTTCCTGCAGTCCCTGCTTATGTGACCCCTTCCACCGCAGTTATAACACTTTTATCACTCCACAATCTCTTGCCAGATGATTGGGCATCCCACATTTGAAGCAGAGGTTTGATCCCCGCCTACAGTCTCTAGTATGCCCTTTAACACACTTACAACACTTCCTCGTCTCCATACCGGACGAAGCTACACGCCGGTCATCCGTCCTGGCAACCTTATTGTTTGGAATGTAACCCCCACGTTCAACCTGCTTTCCATTCCAATTCTTGTTGCCACTACTCTTCTTGTCCACTTCAATCGTGGTTGTCTCCTTCACCACTCTAATTACCTCAGTCACCTTAAACGGCAGAATCTTCTGCATGACCTGTTGAACTCCCTCGACAACAACTTCTTTCAATGTGGTCCTCAGACTAGCACTATCATCACCTCCTTCCGGGTGATGGATCTCGGGCTCTTCGAGTGCCATTTCAACAGCCCTAACCATGCTTCTCGTGACACGCGGTCCCGCACCACGTCCATCACAACCTTCTCCTGGCAATACCTTTGAAGATCTACCACCGGCCATCCTCTAACACGCTATAAGATTCAAACATTAACGCGGTCATTCAAAGGAATAGCTCAGTTTATGTCAAGTATAGTAAGTCCCTAATTATAGTGGCCAGTTGTGATTAGCACTTACTTTACTCTTCATACCCCTAGCATTTCCTATCCTGACTACATCAGTATCTAAATCTACTAACAGCACATAAACCACCTAACATGTGCATGTAATACTGGTTAACATTAAGAAAATACCTGATGACACGCAGCTACTCGGACTGGCGTCCCTTCCTTTTCCGTCCCATTTTCAGTTTAAGTTAAGGTTTATTTTGAAAACTTACCCGTTTCACCTAAACTTTGGCTCTGATACCAACTTGTAAGGCCCTGTTCCCGAGACGCTCACAGCTGGTCAATCATCACACATAAAACATATATTTTCATTAACTTAAAGAAACCATTGCAGTGGAAACATTTAAACATCCATTTCATTATAATCACTTTTTCAAAATAATGCATTGTTCACTGGTTACAAAACATCATTATTTGCATTACATCACAAAAACGTCATATTTCTATCAAATGGATGCCATCCAAAAATGCCAAGTAGCTGGCCCATGCCATCCTCAGCAATGTTCACCTGCCAACTGGAAAATGCACAAAAAATCAGCGTTACTAAGTGAGTTCTAGTTTTTATGAAACATTGCATTACCTTCCATTTGTTAAAACATTTTCATTACTATCGCACGTGATCACACATCATACGTACATCAAGATAATCATTATTATCTTCATCATCGTTCGTTTAGTAGATTTCACACATTTATTATCTTTCACTTCTATCCAGGTCCTGTCATGTACTTAACCCTCCCCTCTAGAGCACAAGCAATACGTCTAGGGTTAACCGACAAGGACCCCGTAACGCACATATGGAGTGGTCACTAGGACAGGCTCCTCTTGTGTGTGTGAACTCTTATGGGTTCGCCAAGATCGAATAATGTATAACACACAATAATTAGGAAAACGCACATAGTGGAACAGTCACCTAGACTGAACTCTTACTGTGTGTACGAACCCTTATGAGTTAGCCAAAACGCACGCTATAGACACACACAGTGAGCTAACAACTCTCAATAAGTTGTGAACCTCCTTCCAGTTGCTTGCTAGGTTTTTTATTTATTCATTCTTTATGTTCCACTTTCATTATCTTAAATATTTCACTTCGTTAAGATAATACTTTACGTTCATCATAAAAATCAGACCACGTAGAGTCACATCGCACAACGTAATAGGAACATAATAAACATATCATACATAAATGTAACATCATCATGCATCATATACATAGCATACACCATCACATAAGCATCAATCATACATCACATCACACATCGCCCACCATACCACCTATGACCTCAAAAGAGTCAACTTACAAGACCCCCCAAACCTCCCAAGTCAAAGCCTACATCTACACATTCCCCCGAAAATCAGAAGTAAAAAAAGTTCTTTGGGAGCATAAAAAAGGGATTTAACAAGTTTATCAAAGTTCATATAAGCTTGTTTATATGAAAAACGCAGCGGATTATTAGTTTTAAACTTGCTAAAATGATGATGATTAAAACCATTTAATAAGCAAACCCCAAACCATGGATCATTATACGAGATGCATACAAAAAATATAGGATGTTAAAATACAACCTTTGGAGCTGCTGAAAATCGATATCGTTGAGGTGAAAAGGATGAGTTTCGTGGCTAAATCTTCAAGCAAGAAGACCTCAAGATGGTGATACCCCAAGCTACAAACGAACCTCTTGAATGCTAGGTTTCTTGACACCAACTTTCAGCAACAAAACCCCTTTTGATGCTGAAACTTTCAGCTTTTCTTTTCTTCTCTAGTTTTTTTTTAAAAAATCAGCCCTTTTCTCTTCAAATTCGGAAATTGAGAGAGAGGAAGATGAGAGCAAAATCAGCCTTTGCATAAGTCTTGTTAAGAAGGATAGTGTGTAATGCATTAATTCTTGTGTATTTACAAGACAAAGATGGGACCCCCAAGCATGTGGGCGGCTGAAATCCATTTGAAATGGATTCCCACCCTTTTGTTTTGTTGCATAATTAAAACACTCACTAAACTCTTATGTTTATAAAGTTAAAACTTATTTAAACTTTATAAACTTAGTACCTTTTATTTGTTATTTTCTAGTAAGACTAAATAATAAAAAACAAATAGTACCATATGAACAATTATCCATATAATGATGTTCATCTACAAAGGCAATGATTTAGAAAACCCATTTTCTAAATTGGTGTCATAATTTATTGGTGTTTGTTTAGCTTGTTATTGGGTATGACCCGACTTGGATCATATCACACTAGCCACATCAACTTAATATGCATCTTGGGCAGATCAGATCTTTCAATCACCCACTTGCACAAGATTCATAGAAGGTTGATGCAAGTAGAAAATAACGCCTAGCAAAGGTTTGCTACCCCTAATGTATATGATTAAGTGCCATTCAATAACATCGTCCTACTCAAGTACCTTACTTGAAATGTTTTAGGTGAATTAATCATCTATCCTTTTGTTACAGATGTCATGTTAGATCCCAGAGACACAGAATCGTCATTCTCCGATGATTTAACTTTAACAGGCCTTAGACATCTAACTCTCAACGAATAAGAGGAACAAATTCCATCTTGACTACATACGTCTCTCACAATCACCTCATGTCATACCTGAACTCAGCCTTATGTACTACCAATTTTTCAGAACAGCAAAGTACTAAGTCAAAGTACAATACTTGGTGAATATCAAGACCCAATATGTATCTCAGGTCTGAGGATAAAATGATATTCGCCTTTACTCAATATCTCTTATGACTAATCACAAGGATTCCATGAAGAAATAATTGAGAGCGGGTCAGTCCTATACCTATATCCCATAGATATCAATGAACTTTGGTAGCAACCTCTTGCTCTATATTCATACCTTATGAATATCAACCAATCCAAGTTCATTATAGTCTTACATTCATAGTTGTTCCCACAAGTATGATCGACTACGGACGTTTAGAATAACTTATTTATTCACGGATTTAAAACATGCTAAAATAGAAGAACAAATGAAAGTTATAACATATAATTAGTCAAAAAAACATAAGTTCCAATATCCAAATACAAAATATAAAATCAAATCCAGTCACTAGAATATCGAAGTCCCATGGCACAAGCATGACCTTCATGCTTTGCCTTTTCAAGGAGTTTTGTGAGTGGATCCGCAATGTTTTTATCAGTGTGAACTTTGCGAATACATATCTTTCCCTTTTCAACTTCATCCCTTATGTAGTTGAATCTCCGCTCAATGTGCCTTGTTTTCTGATGTGCACGGGGTTCCTTGATTGTGCAATCGCACCCTCGTTATCACAAAGAATCTCCAGAGGATCCTGAATGGAAGGGATTACCCCTGGATCGGCTATGAATTTCTTCAACCATGCAGCTTCCTGTGCTGCCAATGAAGCGGCGATGTATTCTGACTCTATAGTGGACAATGCTACGACTTCTTGCTTTGAGCTTTTCCAAGAAACAGCTCCCCCATTCAGGATAAAGATGTACCCCGATTGAGATCGTGAATCATCTCGATCGGTTTGGAAACTCGCATCCTTGTAACCCTTTACAACGAGTTCCTCTTCACCAGACCCGTAGATCAAGAGCATGCCCTTAGTCCTCCTTAGGTACTTTAGGATGTTCTTGACAGCCATCCAATGACCATCACCAGGATTTTGTTGGTATCTACTTGTCATGCTTAAAGCGTATGACACTTCCAGTCTAGTGCATATCATTGCATACATGATGGATCCTATAGCAGATGCATATGGGATTGCCTTCATTCTATTCTGCTCCTCCTTTGAGCTTGGACATTGAGTCGTACTCAATATTGTCCCTCTCTGAATAGGTACAGTACCTTTCTTAGAGTTTTCCATCTTGAACCTTTTTAAGATTTTGTCAATGTATGCACTTTGATTCAAACCAATCAGCCGCCTCGATCTATCCCTATAGATCTTTATTCCCAGAATATAGGCGGCTTCACCAAGATCCTTAATGGAAAAGCAGCTTCCAAGCCAGGCTTTTACACCTTCCATTGTTGGAACGTCATTCCCAAACAGTAGAATGTCATCGACATATAATACTAGGAAAGTTATTATGCTCCCACTAGCCTTCTTATACACACAAGCCTCATCAGCATTTTTGATGAAGCCAAATTTCTTGACTTCCTCATCAAAACGGTGATTCCAGCTTCTTGACGCTTGTTTCAATCCATAGATTTATTTCTTTAACTTGCATACTTTATTAGGATGTTTTGGATTAACAAAACCTTCAGGATGAACCATATAGACATCTTCCTCAAGATATCCATTCAGGAAAGCGGTTTTGACATCCATTTGCCAAATCTCATAATCATAATGAGCAGCTATGGCAAACAATATCCTTATTGACTTTAGCATAGCAACAAGTGAGAAAGTTTCATCATAATCAACTCCTTGAGTTTGAGTGAAACCCTTTGCTACAAGTCTAGCCTTATAAGTATCCAAGTTTCCATGCATGTCAGTTTTCTTCTTGAAAACCCACTTACGTCTAACTACCTTGGAGTTGAGAGGTGGTACAACAAGTTCCCAAACTTGATTGCCATACATGGATTGCATCTCAACGTTCATGGCTTCAATCCATTTGTCACAATCCGAATTAGACACTGCATCATGGTATGTGGTTGGTTCATCTGATTCTACCACATAGCATCCATCCATGAAAAATCCGTATCTTTTAGGTGGATTACTAGTTCTGCCACTTCTGCAAACGTTTTGTGTGTATTGATCAACTGCTTGATCATCCTCAACATCCTCATGTTGAGTGCTAGTTTCAACCAAACGTGCATCGGGTTGTGGTTCTTGATCCTCCTCAAGATCCACTGTTCTACTGCTAGTTTCTTCTATAAGGAACTTTGCTTCTAAGAACTCACCCTTTCTGGCAACAAACAACTTTTGTTCCAGTGGATCATAGAAATAATACCCCATAGAATCTCTAGGATATCCAATAAAGATACACTTGGTGGATCGGACTTCCAATTTGTTTGGGGTGGGAGTCTTAACATAAGCCTCACAACCCTAGACCCTTAAGTATGATAGGGATGGAACTCTTCCATGCCATATCTCAAAAGGTGTCTTTTCCATCCTTTTGGTTGGGGCCATATTCAGAATACGGGCCGCGGAGAGCAAAGCGAAACCCCAAAATGATAGAGGCAATGTGCTTCTAGCCATCATAGATCGAACCATATCTAATAAGGTTCGATTCCTCCTCTCAGACACACCATTATGTTGTGGTGTTCCAAGTGGAGTGAGTTGTGAGACAATCCCACAACTCCTAAGATGATCTTGAAAGGCATCACTTAGGTATTCACCTCCTCTATCGGTACGAAGAACTTTAATTGACTTGTTGAGTTGATTTTCTACTTCATTCTTGAAGATTTTGAACGTTTCAAAAGCTTCATCTTTGTGCCTTAATAAGTACACGTACCATAGTGACTATAATCGTCGGTAAAGGTAATGAAGTATCTTTCACCATTCCTAGTCATTGGCTTAAAAGGACCACATACATCCGAATGTATGATACCTAATAAATCTTTTGCCCTTTCGTTAGTTCCACTAAAGGGTGCTTTAGTCATTTTTCCTTGTAAACCAGATTCATATATATCAAATGAATCACATTCATTTGTTTTTAAAAGGTCATTCTTTTGAAGTATTTGCATACGTTTCTTGTTTATATGACCAAGACGACAATGCCAAGATAGGTATCACTCAAATCCAACTTGAGTTTCTTGGTGTTAGTTTGGTACAATGAACTATTTAAAGTATTTTCATGAACCAATTCATAAATACCATTAATGGGAATAGCTTTAAAATAGAACATATCATTTAAAGAAACATGAATATCATTTTCAACAAAAGATAATACATAATCATAATGTCTTAACTGGGATACAGAGATAATGTTCCTAGTCAAACTAGGACATACAAAACATTCTTCAAAGTTACTTCCAAACCACTTGGAAGTTTTAGGATGTAGTCCCCACGAGCTTCAACTTTGACTTTGGCTCCATTGCCCATGAAGAGGCTAACATCCCCTTGATTGAAGTCCCTACTTCTTTTGAACCCCTACAACAAATTGCAAATATGAGTTCCACATCCGGTATCCAATACCCATGTGTTGGAAGATATGACATTAAGATCAATATGAATCATGTAAATTGTACCTGAGGTTTGCCCCGCATCCCTCTTTTCCTTCAACTCTTTGAGATAGACTGGACAATTTCTCATCCAATGCCCTATCTCACCATATTTGAAGCATGGGTCATTTGCAGCAACATTTTGCTTCTTCTCCTTGGGCTTTGGAGGTTCCGCCCTAACAACCATCTTCCCTTTTCCCCAAACTTGCCCCTTGCCTTTGGCAACAATTGCCTTAGGAGGGGGTTGAGGCCTTCTCTTTTTCCCACCTTTATTAATGGTGAGAACGGGTAAAACCCTTTTACCCATTCCCGCCTCGGCCGTTTTGAGCATTGAATGAAGTTCATTTATGCCCTTGTCCCATCCGTTCATGTTGTAATTCATGACGAAAGCCTCGAATCTTTTAGTTAGGCCATTAAGGATCAAATCCGTGGCCAACTCCTTAGAGACAGGACAATTTAGCCTTTGAAGGCGGTCGATTTGGCTTTTCATCTTAAGAACATAAGACGAAACCGATTAGGATTCCTCCATCCGACATGCATGAAGCGCTCGAACCGTTTCGAAGCGCTCCACCCTAGCTTGTTGCTGGAACGTTTCCCGCAACTGGGTGATCATGTCATAAGCTCCATGGAGCTCATACTCCTTTTGGAGGTCGGGTGTCATACTTGCTAACATTAGGCAAGAGACTTGGATGGAGTCTTCCACATATCTAACCCAATCGTTATAGGCCTCTTCATCCTCCTCGTTGGGTTCATTAGGGATGGGATCATCAAGGATGTAGGCCAGCCTTTCTTGCTTGAGAATGATTCTCAAGTTGCGGTACCAATCCATGAAGTTGTTAGGTGTTAGACGATCCCTTTGAAGGATCGCCCTCAGAGATTGGTTGTTTTGGTTTGGTACATCGTTATTAGCGTTGTTGTTGTCGGCCATCTACAAGATTTTACAAAGTTCAATTTTAGTATTTGTTGATATAATTATATTTCATTTATCAATACCCTTTGATGTCTCATAGACGATTAATAAATAAAATTTTAGAATCCAACGTTATATTTAAATATTGGTTAGGTGACCTTTATCCCATTATTTAAATCAACAAGGTAGTCATGAATGACAATTGCAACCTATTGCAACTTCTAATGGTATGGGATCGTTTGAACATCTTATGTTTAAAACGACATGTTTATCCCATCAACACCTTTGTAAAACATATTTTAGGTGATCCATTCAATATATTTCACAAATCAAGTCGTCCTACTTACACACACGTGTGAGTTTATTATATAAGTGGTTAGGTGACCTTTATCCCACAAGCATGGTATTCTCACCTCAAGTTACAAGTTCCCTCAAAGTGGTTAGGTGACCTTTATCCCACTAAGAGTTTGCAAGTAACCTAAGTGTTGTGTAAAAAGATGGTGTTAAACTTGTTTCCAAAGGGATTTACGTTTTCACAATTCTAGTTTAGAAAGCTCTATGTACCATATGATTGTATGCATTCAACCATATGGTACCCTATTGGTTCTTTTAAATAAAACCCATTTTGTTTTGCAAATCATTAATCCTTTTATAAAACCATTCTATTTGTGCTCAAAGATTTGAGAACCAGTTGCTTGTTATAGCTTGTATTAATTGACGGTTTGTTAATAACATCCAAATATTCAAAACAAACATAAACATAAGCAAAAACAATCCATTCACATATGCATAACAAAGCGTACTAGATTGAGCACACTTGTTAGCCAAAACAAGTGTGTCACAAGGTCTTGTCCTAAGGGTTAAGAACATGACACAAGGATGGCAAAAGAGACTCCCACTTGAAACCACATCTTCAAGCATCCTCTTTGTCCATCTTTTCTTTAAATCTCGATCTTGAGCATCGTCACAAAATGTATCCTAATACAATTTTTCTTGTAAAGGAAAAACTCCTAATCTATTTATATACAAACCAAATGAATAAATAAATTACAAAACGGGACTTGAAACATAAAATTAAATTATTACATAGCCAAATGAATATATCATGACAACCAATCAATCAAACCACAAGGTCAAAACTTTGTTATGCCTATCCAAACAACATATCCAAATATGTACATATCTATCAATTTTTGGCAGCCCCTTTTCAACCCATATTCTTGGCCAACATAACCCAAGAACAAATGGATTTTGTCCAAACAAACAAACTCTCATGATCTAAATTTTAAAGATCCTAACATGCATATAAAATAATATCTTTAAAATCAAAAGGGGTAGCCCTCTAACTCTCGGCCATATGGTGTCACACACCACAAAACCGTGAACTAGAATGTCTTATACATGTATGCATTCGTATAAGTGGCTCTTGATGCCATTAAAGGGATTTAACAAGTTTATCAAAGTTCATATAAGCTTGTTTATATAAAAAACGCAGCGGATTATTAGTTTTAAACTTGCTAATATGATGATGATTAAAACCATTTAATAAGCAAACCCCAAACCATGGATCATTATACGAGATGCATACAAAAAAAATATATAGGATGTTAAAATACAACCTTTGGAGCTGCTGAAAATCAATATCGTTGAGGTGAAAAGGATGAGTCTCGTGGCTAAATCTTCAAGCAAGAAGACCTCAAGATGGTGATACCCCAAGCCACAAACGAGCCTCTTGAATGCTAGGTTTCTTGACACCAACTTTCAGCAGCAAAACCCCTTTTGATGCTGAAACTTTCAGCTTTTCTTTTCTTCTCTAGTTTTTTTAAAAAAAATCAGCCCTTTTCTCTTCAAATTCGAAAATTGAGAGAGAGGAGATGAGAGCAAAATCAGCCTTTGCATGTAGGAGAGAAGTCTTGTTAAGAAGGATAGTGTGTAATGCATTAATTCTTGTGTATTTACAAGACAAAGATGGGACCCCCAAGCATGTGGGCGGCCGAAATCCATTTGAAATGGATTCCCACCCTTTTGTTTTGTTGCATAATTAAAACACTCACTAAACTCTTATGTTTATAAAGTTAAAACTTATTTAAACTTTATAAACTTAGTACCTTTTATTTGTTATTATTTAGTAAGACTAAATAATGAAAAACAAATAGTACCATATGAACAATTATCCATATAAGGATGTTCATCTACAAAGGCAATGATTTAGAAAACCCATTTATCTAAATTGGTGTCATAATTTATTGGTGTTTGTTTATCTTGTTATTGGATATGACCTGACTTGGATCATATCACACTAGCCACATCAACTTAATATGCATCTTGGGCAGATCAGGTCTTTCATACGGCGACTTATTAGTGTCGAAATATTAGTCATTAGCGACAAATTAATAGCGGCGACTCTGGTCATTAATAAAGACGATTTTGGTCGAAAATTTTGTGGTGTTAGTTTCTTCGCTGACTTTACTAACCACTCCTACCTTCATCCACTTAGTTTCACCTAAGCTTCATCGTGGTCATGAATAGATCACCCAAGTTCAGGTCCATAAGCAGTGACAATTGCCCTTGAAGACTTGCTTTCGCTACGGCTCCATCAGGAAACAAATTATTTTGTCAAGAAGTGCAAAATTTTATGAATACGACCCTTGTAAGGATTTTTTTTTTTATTTTCGAGTCGACAACGTCCTCTAACACGAGAAATAAAATAAAATAAACTACATCATAAAAGTTCCAAGACATAGTAAAAGAAGATTTGGAAGTACAAAGTACTTTACAAAACATATCAAATCATACGAAACCTACAACTTTATAAAAGTTGTAAAATCTTATAAAGAAGAAATCTAAAACAAGTAAATCAACAGAAAAGAAACAAGGAAACAGAAAGATGAAAACATGAAATTGCAGATCACTGAAACAACCACAACCCTAACACCGCCCTGACTCCACCACCTCCCTAAACCCACTTGACCCATAACGACGAGCCATGTGCACCCACCACACCACCCCATGCACCTTAATTTGCTTTAAAAACACACACTTATATTCACCTTCGAACCACTTCAAAACACTACTCACAGACCACAACACTCCATTGTTAGCACTTCGTATAGAGCTGCAAACAACAGTTGATTTCGACCATCAGGTATTAGTAAACTAAACCTTGTTTTAATTAGTTAGTTTCATGCATGGTACTTAACGAAATCACTCAAAATAAATTTATACTTAATTAAAATCTGTATATGTTATGTTTTATTTTTGTTAAAATTAAAAGTATGTGTGTTACGTTTAGCATGATAATACTTAATAATGATTAAACTAAGTTTATTATATTTTATTATTCTGTATATGCGTGTTAGTTTTAAATAATTGTAACATGTTAGGCCAGTATAAACAATATCTTCAAGTCATTTTGATATAATTTTAAATTTGAAAAATATTCAGCTAATATAAAGTCTTGAAGAAAGAAAATATTTTGCTTTAAGTTTTAGTTTAACTTTATCATAAAAGTAACAAGGGGGTTTAAATGAGAACCACATTTTTTTATGAGAACTCTAAGAACCAATCTCAACTATTTATTTTTTATCACATGCAAATCACATGTCATTTTCTTCTTTTCTTTTAAACGTTTATAACTTTTTTTCACGATATCATTTTTTCAAAAAAATTCACCATAAAATTCAATATTTTTTTATCTTTCCAACGCCTACCATATTGATATACTTTTCTAAAAAAAATCGTACATCCGTTGTTTACATATATGTAAATCTCGTTATACACATGTGTAGTACTGGATTTACACATGTGTAAATCCGATATTACTTATGTGTAAAACGAATTTCGTTAAAAAAACGGAATTTTTTTTTGTTTTTTTATAAATTTTTTATTTTTTTTATGAAAGAGGGAAAGTAGGGGAATATTTTTGTGTTTTTATTTTTTTTATTTTTATGTTATTTTTTTATTTATAAATTTTTTAAATATGTTTTTATTAATTACAATTTTGTCATTAAAAACTAGTAGTTGAAATTGGTTCCTAGAGTTCTTACAAAAAAAGCTAGTTCTCATTTGATCCCTCCCCAAGTACGCAAAAGATTCTTAAATAAATTAAAAAATGAATTCAAATTTTGAAATTGAAAAGTATGTATCGTCGGATATAGTAAATCTTGTTGCCCAAATAGGATATATGAATATAGATGATAACTATTTTGTTGATATAAAACAACACATGAAAGAAGAAAATATTAATGTTAATGACATCCCAAGTACCGGTAATTTTTATAAGAGAAGAATGGCATAAACCAACCGAAGGCTATGACAGTATAAAAACAACAATGAAAAATAACGAGGACTACAAGCCTTATTTAATATCTCTATTAAGATTACAATTATGTGATATTTGTGAAATAGATAGCTATATTTGTGTATTCAATATTATTATTATCAAATATATAACAAAGTAAAGAAGGGAAATTTGTCGCCGTTATTAGTGGGGTTTGTCGCCGCTATTAGTGGGGTTTGTCGCCGCTATTATTAATAGCGGTGACATGTCGCCGCTAATGAGTCGTCGCTAATGATTCGCTGCTAATAATTCCCCGCTATTAACATTATTAGTGGTGACTGTGTCGCTGCTATTGTTGTTTGTTAAGAATTCCGGGAAAATGATTATTAGCGGCGACATTTGTCGCCTAATTGTACATTTATTTGTTTTTGTTTTTTTTTGTTTTTTAATTTTTATTTTTAATAACCGAATAAACCTGTATATAAAAAACCCACATTTCCCAATAACACAAATAACATACACATACAAATAATATTAAAAAGTTCACTACATGATTGTTTGTTCAAGAAAAATTCAGCAGCATTTCCACTAAGCTCACAAGTATATACGTATAGAGATATATACTCGAGAAGCAAAGTGAAAACGACAACCATTTTTTTATTACACAAACAATCAAGTAATACACATTCATATCCTAAATGAGATAAAATACTTAAAAAGCAGTCCCAAAACGGGAACAACCCAGAAATGATTACTAAATCAATTTCGGGCGGATATTTCTAAGCTCATAGTGATTAGAATGAGGTCATGAAACCTAATTTTGTTTCTTTTAAGTAAATACCTAAATAATCTAGTTCAACTAATTTATCAACTAAATGGTTTATTAGTTTAAAATACATGTTTTATATATTTTCAACTAATTATAACCAACTAAATAACAAAAATACCCAAATCCATATACTTCAAATATTAAACAAAACTTAAAGCATATATCAACAAATTTAGTTTCTCATCCTAATTAACACTAATCAAACAAATAATTTTATCAACTAAACACCACCAAAACCCTAGTTTTAGTCCAAAAGTTAAGCATTTACATCTTTAATATGGTTTTAACATATACATAACAACTAAATAAATATGACTTCTAATCCTAATCTAAGTAGTACAAAAGTTAAGCATTTACATCTTTAATATATGGTTTCAACATATACATATCAACTAATCAAAACTTAAATCATAAATTATATCTTATCTCATCCAAAATAACACTAACCAAACAGATAATTTTATCAACTAAGCACCACCTAAAACATTTACATCTGGAAACCAAAAATCTTTAAAAAAACAAAAAACAAAAAATATCGGATCTTTGTAGTAGCGGTGACGTAACAGGAGCAGCAACAGTAACGATGCTCGGCTCGTGGTTTTTTGCCGGTGGTCGGGGACAGTGGTGGCTATGGTGGGTGGTGGCGTCTGCGGGTGGTGGTTGTGGTGGTGGTTGTGGCGTCGAATGTTGGTGACTGTGGATGATGGTGGTTGTAGATGGTGGTGGCGACTGGTGGCTGTAGTGGCGTTGGAGTCGGAGTCGGAGGCTGTGGTGGCTATGGAATTGTGTGGAGGGAAAGTGAAGGAGAAGAGGCCGGATCCCGTGTATATCTTTTAGCATTAGTGGCGACACGTCGCCGCTAATGGTTATTTGTACTTTTTAACTTTAGCCGTTAGATCTAATGGCTGATGAACGGCCAGATCTGAGTCAGTAAAGTAAACAGAGGATCGTCAACCTTTAGCGGCGACATGTCGCTGCTAATAGCGTCACCGCTAAAGGTGCCGCCGCTATTGTTAAGGATTCTTGTAGTGGTAAAAGATACCAATAGTTACCTACACATGTTTTTTGTAAAAATACCAGACCCATGGAGACAAAAATTAATAGGTACCTATAATCCTGGTTCGATATATACATTAGGAAAAAGAATCAAACATGTAAGACATAAATTAAATGAATGGTGTGAAGATGCTATATTCACTGAAATGTGTAAAGGCTTAGAGAGAAAAAGAACTTCATGTTGTAGTAATGAAAAACTGCCTATAATGATAGGATCTAGTAGTTCTCACTATGATAATATTAAAAGTAAACATAAGAAAAAAAGTCATTATTAATATCTTCTCATTTTCAATATACTTTTGATTTATAAGCAATCAAATTAGATTTAATGGATATTCCTTGATTTATCCCAAAGGATTACAAACGATATGTTGATACATATATGTACCTAGATCCTGATCTGAATGTAATATGTCTTACACTTATGTAACTATTGGGTACTTAATGAAATACAGAATGTTTGGTTGTGTCTATAATGTTTAATATTTCATTAATGAGTTGATTAACACATATTGACGTAATTATATAGGTTTGTGATTGTTTAAAGTGTTATGAATAATGTTATAATATTGAATACACTCAAACTTGGTGAAGTGAAGTTCTCATGCGTCCGACTGGACCATGCGCCCCAACAGTGGTCATGCGTCCGAATGGCCATGCGACTAAGTGTCCATGCGCCTAAATAGTCCATACGCCTGAACAACTTCATGCGACTGACTCAGGCGCACGACTGAACACTCAGCCGTGCGAATGGATCAAACACATGGCTCAATCGCACGAATGAACTATGCTAATGGTTCAGTCGCCCGATTGAGCAATACTAACCTATAAATACCACCTAATTCGTGGGAAAACGTAAGCATTGATTCCTATTCGACTCCAGACGTACCCTAGTCGTCGAGAAGCCTCGAAGTTCGTACTCCAAGTTCACAGAATGTTGCAGATCGATTCCTAATCGACTCTTAACGTTAGATTCAATTCCTTATTGTTTCTACGTGCGTTCTCACTGATTGGATCTCCAATCAAATAGGATTCTGCGCTATTTGGTTTGGTTTACACGTTAATCAGTTTGTATTTCGTTTAAATACAAGATCCTAACAAGTGGTATCAGAGCATAGGCTTGCTTTGAGCACTCTATGTTCTTCAAAGTAACAACGCCGGAGGCACGACCCGGCCAATTAAGGCTAGGAGCGCATCGCCGACAGAAGGGATGAGTAAACCGGTGCACACCTGAAGGCGGACGGCCGACCCAACCCAAAGTCCAACTACGAGCTTTTTAACTGCAACAACTTAAATATACGCTATTGGAGCTGGAATTACCGCGGCTGCTGGCACCAGACTTGCCCTCCAATGGACTTATCATGCGAATGGGAGCTATCCGTACGAATGGACCATGAGTATGGACCAATTAACTGAATGACCCATACGAATGACCTAATCGGATGTTTAAGAGGGAACGAATGAGTAAGTCACACGACTGTACTCCAGTCGAACGACTGAAGGGGGCCAACTGAACCAATCGCACGACTGAGGCCCGTTCGCCCGAATGAAATGTGCGTATTAGCCCAGTCGTACGATTGAATTTAGGCTAAGTATAAATAGAGGTTGAATCGGTCGCAGAGTCTTGCCACTCCCAAAATTGCCCTAATTCGCACGACTAACGTTACTCTACCCAAATTTCATTTGATCACCATTTGAGCCTTCAAGACTATTGTTTGTTGTGTACTGACGATTTCTATTGACTTTACAGGTAATTTGCGGTGTAGAACCATTGTTGTATCACTCAAATTATTACACAAATCTGGTTTATGGAAAGAAAAAACCTTCTCGGTGCCTGAAAATAAGGACATACCGAATTCCGATCAATCCTTAACCTCAAAGGGTCAGTGGGTTGAGTTTGTGATATGTGATGCCTCAGGGAAACCCAAGCCAGTAAGGCTTGGGTTCCTGACATGAACTAATGTTTTCACTGACTGTGCAGGGTGTTCGCTACAGTTCTGAGACTAACACGTGGATTGTTGATAACGGAGCATCCAGGCACATGACAGGGAACAGCACTCTCTTATCAAATGTTAGACAGATTAAAGGAGGGCATGTTTCGTTTGCTGGGAACAAAGGAGGTTACATCACAGCCCAAGGCGAGGTTGGAAATCAGAAAGTTAAGTTTGATAAAGTGAACTACGTTCAACAACTTCAAAACAACTTACTTTCTATTTCCCAAATATGTGACAAAGGATTTAAAGTCATATTCGACAACAAGAAGTGTTACGTCCTAAAGAAAGACTATGTGATTCCGGAGGACCAAGTTTTGATGACTGCTTCAAGATATAAAGACCTTTATGTTTTGGATCTCTCAACGGCTTCTACAACGGATCATGAAGTTTAGTGCTTCCTATCAACGCTACTGAGAAGGACTCCATTTCTGGCATAGGAGAATGGGACACATAAATCAACGGAAGATGAATCACTTGATTCAGAAGGATCTAGTGAGAGGTGTTAACGTCAAAAATTTCCAACTTCCTGATTTCTGTGTCGCATGCAAGAAAGGCAAACAGACGAAGAAGACTCATAATGAAAAGAAAGTTCATTCTATCGAGCTTCCTCTTGAACTTCTTCACATGGATCTGTTTGGTCCAATCAGTACAAAGAGCATTGCTGGTGACTTGTACTGTTATGTGGTTACTGATGACTACTCAAGATTCTCTTGGGTAATGTTTCTGAAGTCCAAGTCAGAAACATTTGAGTCATTCAAGGAATCAGTAACCACACTGGAATCTCTCTACAAGCTGAAGGTGAGACAGGTACGCTCAGACAACGGGACTGAATTCAAGAATCAGTGGATGGAGGCTTACTGCAAGGAAAAGGGAATTGTGCACCAGTTCATTTCTCCCTACACGCCTCAGATGGATGGTGTTGCTGAGAGGAAGAATAGAAGCTTGATAGAGATAGCACGGACAATGCTAGCAGACTCGAAACTGCCTATCCAATTCTGGACGAGGCAGTGGCAAATGCATGTTATACATTAAATCGAGTTCTGGTAGTCAAGCGCCACGGCAAGACCTGTTACGAGTTACTACAACGACGTAAACCTAATCTGGAGTATCTCGAACCATTTGGCGCACCGTGCACACTTCTGAAGAAGACTCAAGAAGGAAAATTCAGCGAGAAGGCTGAGGAAGGGATCTTCCTAGGATACGACATACCGAACAAGAGAATTACAACAACTCAACGGGTTTAGTAGAAGTGTGGTGTAATGTTGATGTTCAGAGATATACCACACCACCCACTGGAAAAGGACCCGCTTACTTCTTCGACTATGATGGATTCTTCAAGTCCTTGAACATCCCTATCTCTCCTTCTGATGACGAGTCAGCTACACGAATGATGTATGATATCTTGAATACACCATATCTTGATCAAACATCATCGAGCTCACAGGGAGAATCATCTCATCACTCAGCGGGAGCATTAGAAGATAGTGACTCCTCCTCAGAAGATGAAGCTGAAGCGAATGACCAGAACAATCAGGAGAGACAGGTTCCAATTCCTTCAAGTCCACAAACATCTAACAGTGATGCCTCTTCGACTTCGGAACCTCAAACTCCTTCTACCTCAGATGCAGAACCAAATGTTCTTAATCTTGGCTCTGAGGTAGTTGCTCCTACCACTCCAGGATCACGTCTAAATGTCTATCATCCCCTAGACAATGTCATTGGGGATGTCAGATCAGGAGTGCAGACCAGAAATCAGCTGTACTCAGCTATTATGCCTCGGTAATGGAAAAAGGATACATTCACGATGGTGCTTATCAATCTTTTGTCTCGCAGGTTGAGCCAAAATACATTAGTGAAGCACTGAATAATAAGGCATGGGCAAGTGCCATGCAAGAGGAACTTCTTCAATTCAAGAAGTTAGGTGTATGGACACTGGTAGATAGACCTAAAGGTGCTAAGTTCATTGGCACCAAATGGGTCTTGAAATGAAAAAAGGATGACCAAGGTTCATTATCAGGAACAAAGCTCGACTGGTAGTTCAGGGATTTCGACAAGTCGAGGGGATTGATTATAATGAAGTGTTTGCACCCGTGGCAAGGATGGAAGCCATCCGCATCTTCCTTGCCTATGCATCGTATATGAAGATCAAAGTCTATCAATTAGATGTGAAGAGTGCATTCCTTCATGATGAAATTTGAGAGACAGTTTATGTCAGTCAACCCGAGGGATTTGAAGATCCTTATCATCAGGACAGAGTTTACAAACTTGACAAGGCCTTATACGGGCTTCATCAAGCTCCAAGGGCCTGGTATGAGAAACTCTCGACTCATCTTGTCAAACACGGATTTCACAGGGGAGTCATTGACTGCACACTGTTTATCAAAGAAAAGGATGGATACTTACTGCTAGTACAGATCTATGTCGATGACATAATCTTCGGTTCAAAGAACGAAGAGTTATGCAAAGAATTTGAAGCAGTAATGAAGGTGGAATTTGAGATGAGTGCCATGGGGGAAATGAAATTCTTTCTCGGGTTACAGGTGGATCAGACACCCAAAGGGATTTTTCTACATCAGACCAAGTATGTGGGAGACATTCTCAGTCGGTTTGACATGGAGAATGCTTCTGCAGCTGGAACCCCACTTGCCACAAACCATGATATAGCACGTGATGAAAATGGAGATCTGGTAGATGCAACAATGTACGAAGGAATGATTGGATCTCTCATGTACCTTACTGCTTCTAGACCTGATATCATGTATGCTACATGTCTATGTTCTAGATATCAGGCTAAGCCAAAGGTTAACCATCTGATCGGGGTCAAGCGGATATTTCGTTATCTGAAGGGCACACCCACACTTGGGTTGTTTCGTGATGATGACTTTGAGCTCACGGCGTATAGTGACTCGGATTATGGGGGCTGCAAGATGAATTACAAGTCTACATCAGCAAGGTGTCAATTATTTGGGAGGAGATTAGTGACCTGGCAGTGTAAGAAGCAGACCTCGGTTGCGCTGTCAACCTGTGAAGCCGAATATGTTGCAGCTGCAAGTTGCTGTTCTCAAATCATTTGGATTCAACAGCAAATGCGGGACTACGGTTTAAATTTCTCTTCTACTCCTATTTATGTTGATAACTCGACTGCAATTGCAGTAACTAAAAATCCAGTACAACATCCTAAGACCAAACACGTCGGTATAAAATATCATTTTATACGGGACTGCTTTGAAAAGAATTTAATCGATGTGGTAAAAATAAATACGGATTTTCAACGCGCTGACCTCTATACAAAAGCTTTTGACAAACCACGTTTTCTATATCTGTTAGAGGTCAACGGCGTTAAAAAGAAAAGTGATGTTATTCCTGATAATGATCATGTGTAGTCCGATACAGTTTAGTCTATTTTTCTTTTTATTTTCTTTATTTTTTCTATTTCGTTTAAATTAAATTCATGTTATTTAGCTGTCTATTAAAATCCTAAAATATGTAAATCGGTTATGATTTTAGGGGGAGAATAGGTCAGCCAGTAACATTTTAAAAAAAAAGAGAAGGAGAAGAAGAGGCTAGCTGACAGAAGGTAAATCGTATCTATGATACCGATTCAAATACTTTGGAAAATGATAGTACACAGGAACAAATCAAGAGGGACTTTAATATTTAATTTAGAAAAGATGCAAAATTCAAAGTCTAAGTCTGTGTAGTCTGAGAAATATAAAAGGAAATATGATAGAAAAAATGGTATCTACTAAGGTAACACAATGAAAGTAGACCTAGAGATTGCTAGACCACAGATGATATGTCGGTAGATTCAACACAATAGATGATTAGACCTGACTAGTGATCTCAAGATCAAATTAAGTTGTTCAAATGACTGTGGGCTCCCATCTTATCACTGGTTAACACAATCAACAATATTCCAATAAGGGGTAACGAGCATGTAAACGCCACAAATGTGTGCGGATGACCATAAATAGAGCAAAGCACGAAAAAAAAGCAAATGCTATCAAGCTAACAACTTATGTTGTTGGTGCATTATGTGCTAAAGAAATTAACGATGCTCTAACAAGAAGATAGGTTGTGTGCCTCTCTGCTGTGCGATTGCACTGACCTGAGGATAAGCATAACCTAGATATTCTAGAATTCATTGTTGTTTGCCGCCTCTCTGCTGTGCGATGGCACTGACCTGAGGATTGGCTTCTCTTTGAAAGCTCAAAGAATAGTCTCTTTTTGTCAAAATGCTCGTAGACCGCTCAAAAGCTCCTGAGGAATGTTGATTATCATATAAGCGTGGGATCCACAACTGTTGGTTGAAATCATATATCTTAAACTATCACCAATCTGTGTCAAAAGTCTGTGTATGAATTTAAGAGGACAAATATACTGACAATCATTGTGGATACAAATTCTTGAAAGTCCAAATCAATGTGGGAATCTAATAGTACCAGTATGATTTCCTAAATTTGCTAACGACTCTGGATGAAAACCGAGAAGTGAGCATCAAATAGTTTTGATAACAAGTCCCAAATGATTTGACTTGCCTGTATGATTCCAAAATTGATTTGGTCCGGGTATGGTCAAACTAAATAGAAGTTGCCTATTCCAGAAACGAATCGAGTAGATTTCTATCTTAGGATTTACCTCTCATAAAAATTTAAAAACAAGTTTAATTTTTGTACTTTAGTTTACTTTTCTATTTATTTAGTCATTTCTATTTATTTGTTGTCGGACTACATCTTGGAATTCAGTATGGGATTAATTCACCTAAAAGGGTCATGTCTAAGATTACCACATGTGTTTTCAAAAGATAAAAGGATCATGTCTGAGACGATCAAATGTGTATAATGCTGATTCTAAAGCTTAAAAAAGGGGGGTTTAAACGGCAAATGGTAAGAAATGCAGAAAATTTCATAAGTATGACCCATTCGCACGAATGGACCATGAGTATAGACTTATCATGCGAATGGGAGCTATCCGTACGAATGGACCATGAGTATGGACCAATTAACCGAATGACCCATACGAATGACCCAGTCGGATGTTTAAGAGGTAACGAATGAGTAAGTCGCACGACTGTACTCCAGTCGGAGGACTGAAGGGGGCCAACTGAACCAATTGCACGACTGAGGCCCATTCGCCAGAATGAAATATGCGTATTAGCCCAGTCGTATGATTTAATTTAGGCTAAGTATAAATAGAGGGTGAATCGGTCGCAGAGACTCACCACTCCCAAAATTTCCCTAATTCGCACGACTAACGTTACTCTGCCCAAATTTCGTTTGATCACCATTTGAGCCATCAAGACTATTGTTTGTTGTGTACTGACGATTTCGATTGACTTTACAGGTAATTTGCTGTGCAGAACCATTGTTTTATCACTCAAATTGCTACAGAATCTGGACAATCAGGCCCCTTAGAAAAACCGTAACAATTGTGTTCAAATAACCTAACTAAACGACGTAAACAGATGAAATTAAAGAAGTTAGGTGTTAAACTAATAGATTGCGAGTCTAATGAACCAGAGCACGAAGTCTAAAATTCAAAATTGGTAAAAAATTGAATTTGAATTGAACAGTCAGAACAACATGCGAATGGACAGGTTGATGAACCTCAGTCGCACGACTGATGTGTGCGACTAGCTAAACCGCACGACTGAACCATGCATTAGAGTTTAGTCGCACGACTGGTGTTACCGCATGAGTTTACATACGCATGAGTCTAGTAGCACACTCAGTCGTACGTATGCGTTAATTCGCACGACTAGAGTTCAGTCGCACTGTTAATGCGCACGACTTGATCTCAGTCGCACAACCTCATTCGCATGACAGAAAAGAAGGTTTTCAAGTCCAAGTGATTCAAGACATTCTTAGCCAATGGATACTAATGTTTACTTTCATTGTGTAACATATGGCAAGTCGATGGACAATGAGTACGAAGCACAACATACGTGCTCATCTAGATCTGACATCCAGAAATGCTTCAGACTTTTCTGGCATTATCACCTTTCTAAGGAGATCGAGAATTGCACATGCTATATCTGCTCCATGTACTCCATATCGTTCTATACAGCAGGCCTTCTGGGAAGGTGCAGTAGTTGACCAATCTTCTGAGCCTCACTGTATCAGGAGTACTATCTTTGGAGAGGCGATTGAGATAACAGAGGAAGATCTCAGGATTGTGCTGCAGTTGGGGGAAGATGCTAACTGTCCTACTAGACTACACCCCCTTACTGTCAGAGGATGTTTTTTTCAAGCTAAGTACTCTGGGGACATCAATGCAGGGGTGCTTAATAAGAGCAACCTGTGTCCCCAGTACAAGTACCTTGCTCATGTACTGCTAAAGTGCATAGCGTCCAGGAAGGGAGGATTTGATGAGTTGTCGGATCAGATCCAGAACGCCTATGTAGTGTTGGTGCTGAACCATCCATTCAGCTTCTCCAGGATGATTTTCTCCTACTTAGTGGAGAACATTAAAGGGAAAGGGAAGGAGGGCTTCTACATGTACCCCCGATTCATGCAGATGATTATAAACCAGAAGCTCCCTTCCGTGCCGAAGGAAAAGGAAGATGCAGTAGTGCTTGAGCTTATGGATGATACCACCTTAGGCCAGATGAAGGTGTACAGGGGGAAGCAGGTGAAACCCTCTGTCAGGAGACTGTTCGGGCATCTGGACCATGAGGACTATGTGGTGCCAGCTCGGAGGAAGTGGCGTCACGATGATAATGATTCTGATGTTGAGCTGATTGCTCTACCCTCCGATGACTCTAATGATGATGACAGCAGGGATGCTGGAGATACCATGCTCATTCCACCGAGGGGCACAACGACTGATAGTACACCTCCAGTATCTGCCCCCACTGGAGATATAGAAGAGTCGGCTGGGTTTCACCAGGATTTTATACCTGGTGAGGATGATGAGGAGTCAGATGAGGAGCCACTGACTAGGACTATGGGAAGCAAAGTCGTTCCCACAGAACATGGACTCCGGGCGGTTGGTGAACGCCCCAGTGGATCGGGAGAGACTGCCGCTGACCCGACCTATGCTCCAGAGCCGTCCAGCCGTGTTCTAGGGGGAGCATTCTCCTCGACAGGATCGAGGAAGAAAAGGATGGCTCAGCCCCACGGCATGAAGAAAAAGAAGCACGGACACACCTACATCACCACCTCAGCCACTACCATAACCACCTCTACAGCCACAACCACCACCACGATGACCTCCACAGCAACCACTACCATTCCCACACCCCCTACCACTGTCACCACACCACCCACCACTACATATATCCCATCCACCACCATATCATCACACCTACATCACCACCACTATCATCTAGACCTAACCCAATCTTCACCACTGCCACCACTACTACCACTAGCCACCAAGCCGGGCCATCTTCACATCCCACCCACCTATATGGATCACCTCTACCTCCCATTGGGGTAGAGGAACAGCTATCAGCGCTGAACCGTATGGTGATGCACCTGTTAGCAGCCAATGACAAGAAGACTGCGCAGATTCGTCAGCTGGTAGATCTCACAGCTGCACAATCCCAGCAGATCTCTTAGCAGGCTCAGTTGATTGAGCAGCAGGCACAACAAATGGCTGCTCAGAGTGAAGAGATTGCCCAACTCCAAGAGCATAAAGTTATATCAGCAAAGAAGATTGAGGAGTTAGAGGATGCTAAAAAGTCTATTATGCTCAAGCTCAAAGGAACTAAAGATGGGCCTCTGAAGATAAAGGAAGGAGATGGTGATGAGGGTGAGGATGATGATGAGGATGAAGATGAAGAGAGTAATGATGATAAAGGGGATGAGGAAGAAAAGACAGAGGACAGGCAGAAGGATGATGATGATGAAGAGGAGATGCACCTGTATCTGCCTCAGCTCAGGGTCAAGAAAGAAGATCAAAGAGAAATCAAGACCAACCCCGCACCAAATGATGATCCAGAGATTCAAGATAAAATAATGATTAGATGATTATGTATTTGATAGCTTTTGTACTTGAATCATGTATTAAACTTATGTATTTGATGTTTATATTAAGATTAATGTATTTCTGTCTTGATTATTAACTAATGTTTGATGTGTTACATGTTTACAATAAGCAGATCCAAACTTTCAAAGGGACGAATTTGATGTTGCTCCCCTTCAACAGATCAAGACTCAATTGACTATGATTCTTGATCTGCAAGGGATCGTCAGGACATCTGTGAGTTATACCCTAAAGAAGGGGAAATAATTCATGATCTTTCAAATGAGAAACTGGCTGAAATGTTCAAGCTAAACCCAGATGAGATCATTAAGGATGCTCCAACTTTTGAGTCTACCAGTGAAGAAGAGCTAAATGACATTGATGAGATAGAGATAGATGACATCACAACAGAGCACTATCCTCAGTACGCTGAGAACGAGGGAAATGTGGTCCCCAATCTAGGTGAATCCCTAGTCAGTGATACATTTGAGGTATTGGATCAGATGGAGCAGGAGTCTGAGAAGATTGAAGGAAAAGCCCAAGCCTCAAACGACGATGTTGATATTAGAAAGGCAGAATGGGCTGCTTGTTTCGAAGAAATCCGAGCCCAACGTGCAGCTCCTAAACAGAATGTCTACACCAAACTCTACAGAGTGAAGAAACATCATAAGGTGTCAGGTAGGATTATTGCGTGGGCACATTTCGAGGATCTAAATGTTTATGCAATAAAGAGGGAAAAGGGCATAGAGTACTTTAGATTTCCACATGATCTAAAGACTCACCTGGTTTTGAGCTCAACCAGCTGGTTAAATTAAAGTTATTATATGCTGACCCAAGGAAGATGTCAGGCTGGTTTGAGGCTGCCCTAAAGAAAGAGTACCACACCAGGTGGGTCAACTTCAAACCTCAACAACCTACGAGGTATATCAGATGATCTGAAGTTGACTCCATCATTGGTAAGCCCAAGATAGTGCTGAAGTGGAGTCCCCCAAGAACAATGTCTAGAATCCCTCTCAGGGAAATGCCATAGGACTTCACTCCACACTTTAAGTGGTGGTACTATGATTGGAGAACCGGGGAGGCGGTCATAGTTCTAAATAAAGAGGGACAAATGGACACCATCAGGGTGTTTGACCCAATGTGGCTCACTAACTTGTCTGATAATGATGTCTACACATTATACAAGTGGCCACTATTCTATGACCCGCAAGATATTGTACAAGCCCTCCAATTCCAAAATGTCATAAGACTCTGCTTTGTGTTCGAGATACATGCAGGAGTCACAAGAGAGGGAAAGTACAAAAAGTATGAAGAGGTGATGCAGAAGGTAAGACATTAGATAGATCTAGGTCTAAGGGGGAGTTTGTTGATACATATATGTTACCTAGATCCTGATTTGAATGTAATATGTCTTACACTTATGTAACTATTGGGTACTTAATGAAATACAGAATATTTGGTTGTGTTTATAATGTTTAATATTTCATTAATGAGTTGATTAACGCATATTGACGTAATTATATAGGTTTGTGATTGTTTGAAGTGTTATGCATAATGTTATAATATTGAATACACTCAAACTTGGTGAGGTGAAGTTCTCATGCGTCCGACTGGACCATGCGCCCCAACAGTGGTCATGCGTCCGAATGGCCATGCGACTAAGTGTCCATGCGCCTAAATAGTCCATACGCCTGAACAACTTCATGCGACTGACTCAGGCGCATGACTGAACACTCAGCCGTGCGAATGGATCAAATGCATGGCTCAATCGCACGAATGAACCATGCTAATGGTTCAGTCGCCCGATTGAGCAATACTAACCTATAAATACCACCTAATTCGTGGAAAAACGTAAGCATTGATTCCTATTCGACTCCAGACGTACCCTAGTCATCGAGAAGCCTCGAAGTTCGTACTCTAAGTTCATAGAACGCTGCAGATCGATTCCTAATCGACTCTTAACGTTAGATTCAATTCCTTATTGTTTCTACGTGCGTTCTCACTGATTGAATCGCCAATCAAATAGGATTCCGTACTATTTGGTTTGGTTTACACGTTAATCAGTTTGTATTTCATTTAAATACAAGATCCTAACACGATAGATATTACAACAAATTATAGATAATAGGGTAAAAGTTATTTTACCTTTAAACCACATTTAGATAAGAAGTCTACTTCTGAAAAGATTTCTTAAAAGGTTCCTCCCTAAAGATTGCAAGGGAGAGAATTATATGATCTCTGTGAAACAAACATGGGAAATATTGATTATATTCTAGGATTTGTTCTAGAATTAATTGTTTTTCAAGGATCTTGTCCAAGAAAAGTAAGATAATGGTATGAAATGAAGCCCTAAATACGATATATCTTACTTGACTAATTTTTCTAAGGTAACCAAATTACCAAAAGCTGGATTGAGGTTTCGGTAAAAGATTGTTATGTAGATAACCCTCTTATTCCAATATCCTCCTTAACTTATGAAATTATATGTGTAAAAAAAGTCTAAAAAAGTATATTATGCATTAAGAACTTTTGTCTTTCAATGAAAATACAATTATACAAGTTTAAAGAAGGATACATGTAATTCCTCATGTGAAACTTTACATTGTGAGGGATGCATGTAAAAAGTAAATTTACAAGTTTAAAGAAGGGTATGTGAAATTCCTCATGTGAACTTTACATTGTGAGGGATGCATGTAAAAAGTAAATTTACAAGTTTAAAGAAGGGTATTTGAAATTCCTCATGTGAAACTTTACATTATGAGGGATGCATGTAAAGGTAAATTTACAAGTTTAAAGAAGGGTATGTGAAATTCCTCATGTGAAATTTTACATTGTGAGGGATGCATGTAAAAGTAAATTTACAAGTTTAAAGAAGGGTATGTGAAATTTCTCATGTGAAACTTACATTGTGAGGGATGCATGTAAAAAGTAAATTTACAAGTTTAAAGAAGGGTATGTGAAGTTCCTCATGTGAAACTTTACATTGTGAGGGATGCATGTAAAAGTAAATTTAAAAGTTTAAAGAAGGGTATGTGAAATTCCTCATGTGAAACTTTACATTGTGAGGGATGCATGTAAAAGTAAATTTACAAGTTTAAAGAAGGGTACGTGAAATTTCTCATGTGAAACTTTACATTGTGAGGGATGCATGTAAAAAGTAAATTTACAAGTTTAAAGAAGGGTATCTGAAATTCCTCATGTGAAAATTTACATTGTGAGAGATGCGTGTAAAAGTAAATTTACAAGTTTAAAGAAGGGTATGTGAAATTCCTCATGTGAAACTTTACAATGTGAGGGATGCATGTAAAAAGTAAATTTACAAGTTTAAAGAAGGGTATGTGAAATTCCTCATGTGAAACTTTACATTGTGAGGGATGCATGTAAAAGTAAATTTACAAGTTTAAAGAAGGGTATGTGAAATTCCTCATGTGAAACTTTACATTGTGAGGGGTGCATGTAAAAAGTAAATTACAAGTTTAAAGAAGGGTATGTGAAATTCCTCATGTGAAACTTTACATTGTGAGGGATGCATGTAAAAGTAAATTTACAAGTTTAAAGAAGGGTATGTGAAATTCCTCATGTGAAACTTTACATTGTGAGGGGTGCATGTAAAAGTAAATTTACAAGTTTAAAGAAGGGTATGTGAAATCCTCATGTGAAACTTTACATTGTGAGGGACGCATGTAAAAGTAAATTTACAAGTTAAAAGAATGGTATGTGAAATTTCTCATGTGAAACTTTACATTGTGAGGGATACATGTAAAAAGAAATTTTACAAGTTTAAAGAAGGGTATGTGAAATTCTCATGTGAAACTTTACATTGTGAGGGATGCATATAAAAGTAAATTTACAAGTTTAAAGAAGGGTATGTGAAATTCCTCATGTGAAACTTTACGTTGTGAGGGATGCATGTTGTTGGATCAAGAAGAAGGCTAATGCAACCAAAACTAAGTCACTTAGATAGTTTTGGTGCTGCATGCAAAGGCTTCTGAAGCTTAACATGGAACTTCCAAAGGTTGTAGAGTTCTTCCGAAGACAAAGTGAAAGATCAACTTCCGAAGACAGAACTCTACTTCCGAAGTCAAGTGCATACTTCCGAAGTTCAAGTCTTAGAAGAATAAGCTGAAGACCACTTTCGAAGTATGATGAAAAGAAGAACTCTCCGAGCCTTGGAAGAAGTAGTCTCTTCCAAAGTATAAGTGGCTTCGGAAGTACTTACTCTTCCGAAGCCATTTGACCTTCGAAAGACACTGCTATGAACCAGTGGACACAAGTATGGTCTCTGACACTCCGCTGCAGACCTCTGATACTGTATGGCTTCTTCCTAAAGAGCCATGCAGTTGACCATGCTTTATTCCACTGTTCACCTTTTCATGATAGTACATGTTACGAACTTTAGTTGGTGACAAAAGGTAAGTCAGGGACATGTCCTGACTACCAAATCTCAGATAAGACTTTATCCGAGATACCTTAAACTTCAGTCTTGTAGTATAGACTTTAGCTATAGGATCCCAACTGGTATCAAAGTATATCCGGCTATAGGTAGTATTATATATAGGTTCTCTTTGTAACTCATTCCATACTGCTTGTAAGAGTCTTGTATCATTGAGTTGAGAAGTAATATATAAAAGTACCTTGAAAATTACTTCCTGTGTTCTTTACTACTTTCTATATTGTGATCTACTCTTTCTAATTCTATCGTATTCCAAGTGTTGTTCTAGGTGAGTTTGAGAGAAAACAAAAGTGTTTAGTGACAAACATCGATCCTGCAATTGGTATCAGAGTTTCTCAAGCTCTTGATTGCATGATCTAACCATTCAAATCAACCTGTTTTTCACTCCTCCCTACAACCCACTCACTCAAATGGCCCTTAACAAGTCCGAGGTAGAGATGGGAACCATGACAAAGGCTCCCATCATTACTCCTGAAAATTTAAGGTCTTAGAGCAGAAGAATGGAAGGCTTCATCAGATATCAAGACAGCAAGATATGGAACTCCATTGTCAATGGCCCGTATAAGCCAAAGGTGGCATCACCTGGTGAAAACGATGCCATGATAGAAAAGGCTATAGAGGATTACTCTGATGAAGACAGAAAGAAGATGGACATCGACAGTAATGCCATGACCATTCTCATGACTGCAATACCGAACTCCATCATGGTGGGATTCGAGCATTGCACGAGTGCCAAAGAATTGTTTGATGCACTTGCTCATATGTACTCAAGCTCCAATGACTCAAAGAAGGACTCTCTGAAGCACCAGTTTGAGAACTTCACTCATATTGCTGGAGAGACTCTCAGCCAGCAGTACTTCAGGTACATGGATCTTATCTCTTCTCTTCAGTATGTGAAGATCACTCCCAAACTTAGAGATCTTACTAGAAAGTTCATGAGTGCTCTTCCAAATGAGTGGACATTCTACTGTGTCTCTATCAAGAGGACAGAGAACTTGAACACTCTCACCATGACTGAACTCTATGGCATCCTTGATGGATATCGCCTAGAGATGGAGAGTAAGAAGGGCCACCAAACAAGCAGACCCATGAGTCTTCCTACTAGCAATGCTTTAATGGTTACTGAAGGCTCATTACCCCCACAACCTCAGCATTACCTGACTTACCAGCAGCCATCCTGCTCTTCTGGACCTTACATCATTTTTCCTGAGACTCCAAGGTCTCAACAGGCTCAACACAACTCCTTTCAGGAAAGTTATGCCTTTGTCTTAGGAAGTGGACACTCTGGTGATTTTTAATATTGCTTTGATGATCTTGAATGTTTCAGTCCAGATGATGTAGAGTATGTGGACATTGTCCAACAGATGGATATTTTAACTTACAAAGCAAAGAAGTTCTTTAAGAGGACTAGAAGGCATTTCCCTCAAAACCCAACTGCCAGCAAGTTCGGGTTTGACAAGACCAAGGCAAAGTGTTATAACTGTAACCAACTGGGTCACTTTGCAAGGGAATGCAAGGCTCCCAAGACCAATCCGGGAACCCCACAGGCCTCCACACATCCCTCAACCTCAAATCCCACTGAGAAGTCAACTAAAACAGCTACAATGGCTCAAGAAGTTGACTGGAGCTTCATGGTACAGGATGTGACTCCTGCATAAGCTCTCATGGCCGGAACAGACGATGCCCAGGTATATGAACATATCTGCACTCCAGCCTGTATAGATAAAGTGAAACTCTATCAGGATTACAATATGGAAATCAGATCTGATATTGAGTCTTTAAATATCTTAAAATCTGATTTTAAAATAGTTGAATCTGACTATCAAAAGAAAATTGAGGAGTTAGAGAAAACTGTGTCTCTTTTAAAACATGAACACACAAACTACAAGACTCAAATCAAAGATCTGATATCCAAATTGTCTGAGGCTCAAGCCCAGCTTGTCACTGCTGAGGCTCAGGCCAGGAAGCATGCTATCTCTGAGCAAAACTTCCAAGTTATTCTTGCATCATCCTCCCACTCCAAACTCTATTATCAGAACAAAGGAGGGTTGGGAGCCAATGAAAGTGCTCCACCACACTCCTATGAGTCTATTAGACAGCCTAGATGTGGTACTGAGGACCAAGAGGTTCCAACTGCCGACCCTTCCTCACTAGAGTTGAAAGATGTAGCAACAATAGTGGTCACCACAGGGAAGGAACAGGTAGATGTACCCATCTCCTTCTGTGAAGAACAAATCCTAACCACTAAGGCCAGAAGAAGCAGAGCTAAAGCTGCTAGGAGAACTGCTAAGAAGGTGGCTAAGTCCAAGCAGAAGATTGATCCAAAGCAAAAAGGTGTCTTTATCTCAGCTGGATTCCAAGTGTTAGGTACTTCTGGTTCAGGAAAGGAGTGTAATACTAGCACTTCTGTCCTTCCAAAGGATCAAAAGTTGAAGGGAAAAGTTGCTAATGAAGAAAAGAAGCCCAAGAAACAGCAACCCTCACATTTCCAAAGAACTAACATTGCATGCATAATGTGTGGTCTGCAAAACCACATGGCAAAAGATTGTTACAATCCTGCAAGCACACATTATGCAAATAATGTTTGAAAAGAAGGAGTCAAGGAAGGTTTCACATTTGGACCTTTTCAAACGGTTCAAGTGATGAAAAAGAGAAAGCTAGTTTCGGAAGCCAGGTTGCTTTCGAAAGAAACTCTTTCTTCGAAGGGAAAATGGCTTCGGAAGTAAAGGCTACTAAGGTTCAGAAGAACAAGAAAGCTCCCTTGAACCTCCCCAGAAGAAGACTGCTTTGGAAGAAAAGGTGGTGAAGGCTTCTTCCGAAAAGAAAGAAGCTTCGGAAGATAGCCATGCTGCAAAAGCTTCAACAAGCTCATCATCCAAGATCAACCAAAGGATGGACTGGAAGATCAAGGAAGACGCTGCAGCCCAAACCACTTCTTCAAACACCTCTATTGAACCCCCATGAATAACATTTGGTTCAATTATGTCACTATCTTTGGAAGAACCCAAGACCAGCAAGGCTTGGGCTTCCAAACAAAACTAACAAACTCATCTTATGTGCAGGGACATCCATATGACAAGAACAACAATGTCTGGATTGTAGACAGTGGATGCTGTAGGCACATGATAGGGAACAGATCTCTCCTTCAACAGTTTCAGAACTATGATTGAGGTCTTGTCCAATTTGGAGGTGAGGCCGGAGGATATATTTCTGGCAGAGGGAGTATATCCAATGGTAAATTAAAGGTTGACAAAGTTCACTTTGTTAAACAGCTTGAACACAATTTGTTAAGTGTTTCTCAATTCTGTGATCAAAAGCACCAAATGCTTTTCACAGAACATGAGTGCATTATTCTCAAACCTGGGATGACAATTCCTCAGGAATTGGTGTTTCTTAGATCAAGAAAGGGGATATGTACAAGCTAGATATGAACAATGCTTCCCCAATGGCTGAAGTGTCATGCTTTCTTTCCAAAGCTGATAGTGACAAGTCAACACTATGGCATAAGCGTATGTGTCATGTAAATTTTAAGACAATGAATAAATTGGCTAAAAATAACTTGGTACATGGTTTGCCTAAAAAGGAGTTTTTCTGCAAAGATAACTGTGTTGCATGCCTGAAAGGGAAACAACATAGGACATCTAATAAATCCAAATGTGCTAACTCTATCACTATATCATTACACTTATTGCACGTGAATCTTTTTGGTCCCACAAGTATAATAAGCATTGGAAGGAAATCATATTGCCTTGTGATAGTTGATGATTTTACAAGATTCACATGGGTATTCTTTTTAAGACTAAAGATGAAACTGCTGAAACATTAAAATCTTTTATTCTTAAAATAGAAAATCAAATTGATCACAAGGTTAAAATCATTAGAAATGATCAAGGGACTGAGTTTAAGAACTTCGTTCTTGACTCATTCTGTAACGCAAAAGGGATTGCCAGACAATATAGTGCTCCCAGAACTCCTCAACAAAATGGTGTTACTGAGAGGAGGAACAGGACACTTATTGAGACTACTCGAACTATATTAGCTTATTCAAAACTACCTCTAACATTCTGGGCAGAGGCAGTCAGCACTGCATGCTATGTGCATAATAGAGTTCTTGTAGTTAAGCCCCATGGAAAAACCCCTTATGAGCTATGGAACAAGAGGCCATAGTTCATTGGCTTTCTAAGGTCCTTTGGCAGCAGGTGTACCATACTTAACACAAAAGACAATTTAGCAAAGTTTGCTGAAAAGTCGGATGATGCTATCCTTGTTGGATACTTGTCTAGCTCCAAAGCTTACAGAGTATACAACATTAAGAATCAATAATTTGAGGATTCATCCAATATAGTTGTTAATGAGCACACTCCTTATGTTAGGGGGAATGGCCCTGATCATATCTTCAATTTAGAATTGTTTCCAAACTATTCTAAACCTTCTTGTGAGAATGTTTCAGCTGGAACAGGAGCTCAAAATGATGCTGATGCTAGTGCTGATGATCAACTGTTTGAGCTACCCAGACCTAGTCCAGATTCTCCAAGAGCTGAAACAAACGAAGTTTCCACCATTCACAGATATGATAGCTTGACTATATCAAGGAATTGTGAAGCTTCTACAAGTGAATCACTTACTGAGCCTCAAAACTCATTAGGTGATCCACCACAACACCAGGCAGAAGGAAATAGTGTTTTGAAGGAACAGGAAACTGTTAATACTACTTTACTGCCAACCATTGATGATGTTTCTCACTTATTCAATCAGTCCTCATTGAATGATTTTGAAATAGCAGCTGGACAGAGTGTTCCAGTTCCTAAGAAAAAGATGTCCAACCTGGATCTCTCTCTGCAACTGGAAGTGATTCCTTGCCTTAGGATTCATAACACTCATCCTGCTAAGAACATCATAGGGGATGTCACTAAGGGTGTGAGAACAAGAGGACAGACTCATCATGGTAAGGTCTTCTTGTACTTATGCTTCCTATCCCAGATGGAACCCAAGAAGGTAGAAGATGCCTTAAAAGATAGTAGCTGGCGTGAATCGTTGCAAGAAGAACTGCTTCAATTCAAGAGACAAAAGGTATGGAACCTATGTCCGCTACCATCTGATCAAGTACCAATAGGCACTAAATGGGTTTTCAGAAACAAGAGAGATGATAGAGGCTTGATCATCAAGAACAAAGTAAGACTTGTAGTTCAAGGATACACACAAGAGGAAGGAATTGATTATACTGATGTCTTTGCACCAGTTGCAAGACTTGAGGCAGTTAGGATCTTCCTTGCTTATGCTACATCCAAGGACTTCACTGTCTATTAACTTGATGTCAAGTTGCATTTCTATATAGGGATATAGATAGGGAAGTCTATGTATGCCAACCTCCAAGATTCGAAGACCCACAGCACCCCAACTATGTGTGCAAATTGGATAAAGCTCTATATGGGCTGCACCAAGCACCTAGGCTGTGGTATGAGATATTTTCTCACTTTCTTCTGAAGAACAGCTACACTAGAGGTACCATTGACAAGACTCTCTTCATCAGAAATTCTGGAAAGGACATCTTGCTCGTTCAAGTCTATGTTGATGACATCATATTTGGTTCTTCGAATGACCAAATGTGTAAGGACTTTGAGAGCATTATGAAGAAAAAGTTTGAGATGAGTTCCATGGGAAAAATGGACTTTTTCCTTGGAATTCAGGTGAAGAAAATGAAGGAAGGTTTCTTCATTAATCAATCTAAGTATGTCTCTGACATCTTAGAAATATTTGAAATGAAGGATTGCGAGCCTGCCAAGACACCCATACCCAGAAACCATAATCTTTGTCCTGACCTTGAGGGGGAGGATACTGATCAACATCAGTATAGGGCAATTATTAGTTCTCTGATGTATCTTACTGCCAGTAGACCTGATATCATGTTTGCTACTTGCATTTGTGCAAGATATCAGGTTGCTCTAAAGGTATCTCACTTAGCTGCTGTTAAGAGAATCCTCAGATACCTCAAAGGAGCACCTAAACTAGGTCTTTGGTATCCCAGAAACAAGGATTTTAATCTCTATGGATACTCAGACAGTGACTATGGTGGCTGCAATATTGACAAGAAATCAACATCAGGAGGATGTCAATTTCTTGGTGGAAGGATCATCTCATGGAAATGCAAGAAACAATCCTGTGTCTCTACATCAACTTCTGAAGCTGAATACATTGCTGCTGCTAGCTGTTATGCTCAACTGCTATGGATTCAGAATCAGATGTTAGACTATGGATTCAACTTTATGAGTACTCCTATCCATATTGACAACAACAGTGCTATCTCCATTACTGAAAATCCGGTGAAGCACTCCAAGACAAAGCATATTGACATCAAGTACCATTTCATTAGAGATATTCATGAGAAAAATCTGATTAAACTAATCAAAGTTGACTCAAATGAACAATATGCTGATTTGTTCACCAAAGCTTTTGATGAGCAAAGATTTAAGTATCTCATAACAACTATTGGGATGATAAACATTGATTAGATCACCTCTTTTGAAAACCTTTTAATATGTAATGTCTTCTGTCAATACAATTTAAGCCCTGTTACAAAAGATCTTTCTGAAAATTTTCTAAGTGTAAATTTCTTCCGAAGAGAAATTAACCCTCGGAAGTTATTTTTATATCTTCCGATGCATAATTTCTCAAAGGATACTTTTTCTTCTCGGAAGAGCTTTTGGTCTCGGAAGAAGCGATTGATTACATATCAGATCTACTTTTGAGGCTTACAAACTCTCCACTCGAAAAGCAATACTAACCTTCGGAAGCAACGTCTTGCTTCAGAAGTAAGAATTGCCTTCGGAAGACAAATTACCATCGGAAATGTTTTACTTCGGAAGAAAGATTCTACTGTGTAACGTAAATCTCTTGGGCCTACACTGTAAAAAGCAAAGATTTTATTAATGATGTCGAATTATTTAACTGATTTTAACCTTACCTCCACTATCAATTCATCCACTAAACCATCACATCACCTTATCCTAACCCCCATTACCGCCTTCCCACCCACTTTTAAATAATCTTGACTATTTAATTTCATCTTCTTACTTGCAATTTTTACTACCCTAGAAATTTCTCTCCTCTCTAACTTTACCCAAGCTCAAAATCATCCACATTCATCTTTCTCCAATGGCACTTAACCCTCAGCACAACCAAGTCGCACTTCTTGATTCTTCAAGAGATGCTGACTTCTTTGAAATCATCTCCTTTCTCACCAATCACCTTACTACACTTCTCTTACCATTACCCCAATGTTTACTCCAACCACATGGCCGAATTTTAGGGAAATGGTCAAGCCGAAACCCTAAATGGGATTCGTGTACTGAAGTCCAACATTTGTGGACAGGAGTTGATCATTACTGAACAACTCATCAGGGAGCATCTAGAGCTTCATGATGAAGGAGCTCCTATTGAATTCCCCAAGGCAGATTTGGATAGCACCTACATCTTAATAGGATATGATGGAGACATAAGCAGGTCTACGGTCTACAAGTTCAACTTCTCCTACAACTGGAAGTTCCTCCTGCACGTTGTTCTCCACTGCTTGTCCAACAAGTCCGGCGGATGGGATCAAATACCATATGAACTAGGATGCTTAGTTCATGGACTAGTGAGAGGCTTGCGCTTCAATTACTCATAATTTGTGTTCACCAATCTAATTGGAAATCTACAAAGGGAGACATTCTATATGTATCCCAGATTCACTCAACACATCATCAACTGTAAGTTGGACCAGATCATGCTTGTCTGTGCAGCTCCTCTGACTGTCCCCCATATGCAGCCTACCATTTTCAAAACCTTGAAGAAGGTGTCCACCAACTTCACTGGAAGGTACACTACTCTGCTTCCAGGTATGATTGAGCGCATAGCTCCTGGTGACATCCCTGTTCACCCCACAGGTGATGAACCCACACCAGCAACCACCACCACAATGCCAACACTGCCTTCTCCACCCATCACCATCACATGTCAAAGACGCCCCAAACAAACCCTCGTTCAATCTACTCTGATTGAACAAGCCCCTCCTGTTCAATCCAAAAAGACTAGAGTGGAAACATGGGCTCCCACTCAGCTTGAGGTCTCTCCATCCTTCTCTTTTGACCTCAATATGGGTTTTGAGTCTCCTTAGTCTCAAACCCAGGAGCCTGACACCCAAACCCACAGCCCTCATGATGAGTATCTACACTCTTCTGAGCAGCCAACTAGGGACAGCCCACCAAAGGCTTAATGCCTGTAGACATTGATCAAGGTCCCAGGTTCGTAGGCTTAACCTCCGTATCTTTTACTGACCTTCTCTTCAAAACTGATGAAGAGATAACATCTCTCCATGGCAATGAAGTTGATCTACAACACCCTCTTCGAGATCAATAGAGCTCGAAGAAATCCCTTATCTCTAGCCCCCATCAGCAACCTATAACTGAGGTAGGTCTCACTGATGTGGAGGGGACTCATGCAGATTCAGCTGCCACTATAGAAGGTGCCTCCATGGACCTTGTGGACAGTGGTAACATTTCTCAGACTGAATCTACAGCAACCGAGCCCTTTGATGACTCTGAAAGAGACATCACTGAGCACGGGAAACCAGGGTGCCAAGAAACCACATCTGGTGGTGAGGCTGAACATACCAGGTATGTTACCTCATCTCCCTGTGATTCTTCAAAAGAAGATGAGGGAAGCATGAAACTTTTCATTCACGACCTTCTATCTAAAGTCTCAAACCTTGAATCTTTGGTTAGGACTTTAGAAGCAAGGTCTGCCACTCAGCAACTTAAGATTGGCAATCTCAAGGCCAAACTAGCTGAGAAACAGACAGAGAGGTCTGTTAGGCATGTACCTGTTCAGGTCTCATTGACTTCTTCCTCTAGCTCATCTAGCTCTCAAGATGATGCTACCAAAAAAGGGGAGAATGTTCAGAGACAAACACTTAAGGACCCACAACAGAGCCACACTTCAACTTCAACTTCATCTACTCCTATCATTACTGTGTCTGAGCCATCTTAAGTCGTTCTTCAGATTGACTCAAAGATGCTCAGTGATCTCTACAGACTCTTCACCAAGTTTCTGTTGAGATCCTCCACTGATCAGCCAAGCCCAGATGCTGCAATGCTCTACTTCAGAGTTGAAGAGCTTCAGAGGCTGACTGCACCTTCTACCACCATGGAAGAAGTTGGTCAACCTAAGGTCGACATGGAACCTAAGATTCATTTCGAAAGGGAAATGGGGACTGATGGCCCAGAAACTGAAACAGTTGGGACAGAATCTCACATCCTCTAACTTCCGAAGCTGAAGTTAAAGCCTTGGATGAACAAGCTGAATCTTCCGAAGCTGAAATGGAAGCTGCGGAAGGACTATTTAAGATGTCCGAGGAACTAATCATCACATATGCAATCCTTGAAATGGCATCTGAGGTGAACAGCAAGGACTTTCTGAATCTACCTCCATCCCAGACACCATCTCTACCTCTCTCACAATCTGAATCCACTCTCCAAGAACCACCACAGTTAGGCTCTTCAAAGGATAAAGGGAAAAGAAAGATGACTACGGAAGAGCTTCTGGAAGCGGAAAAGATTGAGAAACTTAAGAAGAAAGGAAGACTTCCAACTGAGAAGTTGCTAGCTGCCAGCACAAAAGCAGCTGCAGCCAATCAGGAGGCTGTCAACAATAAGAAAAGGGAAGAGATCATTGACTAGCTTATCCAAATAGGAGCTGCCAATGAAGAGACACTCCTGCTACCACTAGAGGAGTTGGTGAATCTGGAGAAGGCAACCCGACTGAAACTTGAAGAAGAAGCCAGGTTGGCCTTGGAGAAAGAAGAAGAAAAACAAAAGGAAGTTGAGCTGCAGCTGAGGAGAGATAGGATAAATTTCCTACTCTCCAGAGGCTTTAATCTTCAAGAACTTTCTCCATACAATGATGAGACGATCCTCTGGCTCTACAACAAAGAGCAGGATCAAATGGAGAAAGAAAGAAAGAAGGCTGCTAGAGAAAAGGCAAAAGAGAGGAAGAAGAAGGAGGAAAAAGCTAGGGACACTACAACCAGGAAGCTCAGTGAAAAGGCCTGGATGAAAGACTATCTTCGGGCCCATGGCTTCTCTGGAAGGCAGGTGGGTCCCATGTCTAAAAAGACACTCCAACGGATTGTCAATGAAATCAAGGCTGACATCTGGTTGGGAAAGAAGAAAAAGATGTACAGAAGGGTAAAGGGGATGACCTTCATTGCAACCACTCCACCACAACCTCACCCTCACCCCTACCCTTCTTCATTAAAACTGAACCCTCACCACTGAACCAACATCCTTACCCACATCCACTCTCTCACCACAACCACATAAACTTCCCATACTCCAACCTAAAACTCTCTCCAGAACCTCTGAACCTCAACCTACCTAACAACCACCCAAACCATCCCCTCAGCCTTCTCAACATCTCTCTCTTGAGGAGTTAAGGTAATCAAGACCAAGCTTATCAACTGCACAATTCTGAGTGAAGTATCATGTGGTGAAGATAACGTCAACATTACCTATGTTGATGGATCCTCTTGTGCCCTCACAAGAGATCAATTTCTTGATTACCTAGAGGAACACTGGACCAGGCAGCTAGATTTCTAGGACTCAACTCAGATTCATTAAATAATGAAGAGAAGAAACTTAGAAGGAAACTGGTGACTCTGTTGGACACCAAGAAAGAGGACAAGATTCCCAGTCAGTCTCTTGTGCCTAGAAAGAAAATAGTCCAGTGGAGGTTCGATGAAACTTCTCACAACTTTGTTGCGGAAAGGGAAAATGACGAAGTCAATAGGCTTAATGCAACCTCTCTGCTACACTCCAGCAGGTTTGATATTGATGAGTTAGCAGAGAAGTCATTCTCCAACCCCTCCAACTCTGAAGTTGTTGCACTCATCAGAAATCATCTCAACAGCCTTCACCTAGCTGAGCTAAATGCAAAGGCCAAGATTGAAGAAGAGTTAAGATTGAGAAGACAGGAAGACAAGGAAAGACCTCCTACTAAAGGCACTGCCTTTCTACAGATGGTGGTGGGTCCAGAATTGGAACCTATAGTTAGATGGGAATATGATTACAGTTCTCATCAACTAACTCTTTTCAAAGGGCAACAACAGAGGGTACATGTTATCTAAGGTGACAGACTGGATTTCCTGTCTACCAAGGATCTGTACAAACTTCTCAGCACCACATCAGGGAAGAACAAGGAGACAGACAAATATTTACTCTCCTTGGTGCTTAAAGTTTTGAGAAGCAGAAACAAGTGAAGGTTTTGGTAGCATCAGCCTAGGGGGAGTTGTTGGATCAAGAAGAAGGCTAATGCAACCAAAACTAAGTCACTTAGATAATTTCGGTGCTGCATGCAAAGGCTTCCAAAGCTTAACATGGAACTTCCGAAGGTTGTAGAGTTCTTCCGAAGACAAAGTGAAAGATCAACTTCCGAAGACAGAACTCTACTTCCGAATTCAAGTGCATACTTCCGAAGTTCAAGTCTTAGAAGAATAAGCTGAAGACCACTTCCGAAGTATGATGAAAAGAAGAAGTCTCCAAGCCTTGGAAGAAGTAGTCTCTTCTGAAGTATAAATGGCTTCGGAAGTACTTACTCTTCCAAAGCCATTTGACCTTCGGAAGACACTGCTATGAACCAGTGGACACAAGTATGGTCTCTGATACTTCGCTGTAGACCTCTGATACTGTATGGCTTCTTCCTAAAGAGCCATGCAGTTGACCATACTTTATTCCACTGTTCACCTTTTTATGATAATACATGTTACCAACTTTAGTTGGTGACAAAAGGTAAGTTAGGGACATGTCCTGACTACCAAATCTCAGATAAGACTTTTTCCGAGATACCATAAACTTTAGTCTTGTAGTATAGACTTTAGCTATAGGATCCTAGTTGGTATCAAAGTATATCCGGCTGTAGGTAGTATTATATATAGGTTCTCTTTGTAACTCATTCCACACTGCTTGTAAGAGTCTTGTATTATTGAGTTGAGAAGCAATATATAAAAGTACCTTGAAAATTACTTCTTATGTTCTTTACTACTTTCTATATTGTGATCAACTCTTTCTGATTCTATCTTATTCTGAGTGTTGTTCTAGGTGAGTTTGAGAGAAAACAAAAGTGTTTAGTGACAAACATCGATCCTGCACATGTAAAAGTAAATTTACAAGTTTAAAGAAGGGTATGTGAAATTTCTCATGTGAAACTTTACATTGTGAGGGATGCATGTAAAAAGTAAATTTACAAGTTTAAAGAAGGGTATGTGAAATTCTTCATGTGAAACTTTACATTGTGAGGGATGCATGTAAAAGTAAATTTACAAGTTTAAAGAAGGGTATGTGAATTTCCTCATGTGAAACTTTACATTTTGAGGGATGCATGTAAAAGTAAATTTACAAGTTTAAAGAAGGGTATGTAAAATTCCTCATGTGAAACATTACATTGTGAGGGATGCATGTAAAAGTAAATTTACAAGTTTAAAGAAGGGTATGTGAAATTCCTCATGTGAAACATTACATTGTGAGGGATGCATGTAAAAGTAAATTTACAAGTTTAAATAAGGGTATGTGAAACTCCTCATGTGAAACTTTACATTGTGAGAGATGCATGTAAAAGTAAATTTACAAGTTTAAAGAAGAGTATGTGTAATTCCTCATGTAAAACTTTACATTACGAGGAAAGCTATGTAAAAATAAATTTACAAGTTTGAAAAAAGATAAATGTATTTCTTCATGTGAAAATTTAGTTTAAGAGGGATGCAATCCCTCATGTGAAAGCTACTTTGTGGGAACATTTACCCCAAAAAAAAGAACAGGATGGGTTTTCACTTTTGTGTACAATCCAAAAATGAATGATGTTCCCTATGCCAAGTATATCTGGAAATAATGGGAGAACATGGCCACTGAAGACAAAAGATAGAAGACCACTCAACATTAAAAAAGGAGACACTGGTGCCAATATTGGGTGACTCAACACCAAGACATGATGATGTGTCTTTTGCCAACATGATGACTAATGGAGTACTGAAGATTTACATGCCTTACGTATACAAAAATAATAATAAACCAGAAGATCAGAAAAGAAGAATGAGAAAAGAAGAGATCATCTGGTTTATAAGACGGTGTCTATGTAATATAAACTAGCTTTGTACTTTTTATTTTCCGGTGTTGTAAACTATTATAAAATAAACGTCTTTCATTTATTCTTTTAAAAGTGACTTTGTAAAATAATAAACTTTCAATCATAAAACGAAGTAAGAAGCTAAACCGCTCATGTTCTTGTAATGTTCTTTTCTTACCCCAGCTAGGTTTTGCTAGTCATGTGGTAATAAAACGAAACCAAATTGGATAATGCTTAAAATAACGAGTTATTTGTTTAGGAAAAAATAATCAAAGAATGTTGGCTAAACTTTAATTAATCGAGACTGAAATATTTCATGGGGGTTACAAGAGATTCTCTTTAAACAAACTTACACTTTACTAAAATTTGTAATTGTTGTATATAAATATATACAGTGAAAGAAACAGGATGATAATACTTATTAATAATCATAAAACTAATTAGTTTATTATACATTTTATTATCTTTCAAATGGGATTCACCTTGCTTAGCCAGTTTTTGTAAAATCTTTTTCGTGGATAAACAAAGAGAACAGAAAAAAGTGCAAGAAAAGATGTCCAAAGAGCGTTAGGTACTTTAAAAGCTAAACCAGATATAATTCAACAACAAAAGTTAGCTTTTAAATACGAGAAGATAAGAAATGTGATGTTTGTGTGCATTATAGGACCCTACATGATGACGAAAATATCATTTGGGAGTTGAGTAATCAAGATACGTATTCTTAAACTTTGATGTGATCTTGTAAAACACGTTAAAATTTACCAAATTTGAACATTTGAACTAGTTATTTCAATAGATTATGTACTTTTTTATTATTTAATGTATTTAGCATTAATTATGTAATATTTTAATTAATTAATAATGTTTAATTTATTTTTTTAGTTGATTTTAATTTCAAGATATTGAAGGATTAAGTGGGTTGGGAAAGAAACGTCCATATCTATTAGAGTGTGGCACAGAATGATTGGGTGCCTGGTTAGGGTTGAAGTTACTCGTGGATTCAAAAAGAAATGTTCATACTAGTCTAAAAATCACTTGGAAACAATCTGGAACGAATATAATCTTAAAAATACACTTTAATTTAATGATTAAATGTTTGAGGTACAATTAAAATCACAAGGAACCATACAAACTGTTGTAGTGAGTGAGATAAAAAGAGATGGTTATTTGATAACATAACTACCTTATTAACATCTCCAAAACATGTGTGTGTTTGCTCTTTTACAGCTCTCTTTCTAAATTGATAAACATTTAATATCTAGTCCACGTATAGTGATTTCTACTCTCATCATGTTAAAGATTCAATCTTTTAGTGAACAATAATATAGATTTACGATTAGTATTAGATGTGTTTATTTGCTATTCTAAAAATTGTTAATCTCTTCTAGTTTTCTGATAGATAAATATATCAACTCTTTATTTTACCATCAAACTCGCTTCATATAAAATTCAAATAAGTGCCATTATAAGAATAGATAAAAAGGAGTTACTACCAAAAAAGATGTTTGTAGCATCTTCTAATATTAATCAATGATGTAACACATTCTCTGAGAAGACATCATCACCAACCGATGTCACAAAATTCTTGCTCAGTAAACTTTACCAAAATCTACAATATATGCATAAATGTTTTTGATGCATGAAACCTATGATTTCTGTGTTTTTCTTGGATCCGTGATATGCTCTTTGTGATCTACGCGCTTTTTAACTCCCAACTTCCACCTTTTTGCAGAAAGCCGTGGCCTCAGCTACATGGCGCATAAAATGAGTACATTAGGAATTTCATATTGAAAAAATAAAAATTGATAAATAAAAGGATGAACTGTATGTGTTTTGATATAAAGGGCTTTAGAACATGATGTGTATGATCTAAAGAGAAGGTCAAAGTGGGTGGGGTGTGATACGTATCCCTTGGTTTACTCCCACCGGAAATACCAAAACCCCAAGTCAGCAACTACTGAAGACCACTCTTTTAAATTATTTGTTTGACCCATTCATTGGAGGGAAAACAGAGGAGGGCAAACAGTTTACAAGCTTCTTTCTAGGACCAGTTAATTAACCATCTTTGTAATAGTTAAGTAGCAGGCTTTGTAATTCGAATGTTATGTTATCTTTATTTCCTGTCAAACAGGTTGAATCGACAGCTCACAGAGGGGTGGTTTTTCCTGTCAAACAGGTTGAATCGACCAGCGACACTTTTTTCGAAAAATGTAGTTGTTTATGCATAATTAGGGTGTCAAATATGTTCGGATAAAAATTATATCATTTCAGTAATAATCTAATTCTGTTGAGTAATGATTTAAGAAGTTGTATGCATGAGTAATGACATATCGTGCTGATTTTTAAGAATATAGTGGTGACACGTGACAAGATCAAGACTCAGGAGAGTAAACGAGAGAGAAAAGAGGCGGGTACATGTCACCATCATATTCTTGGGGACACTCTTCTACATTCATTAAGACTTTTGACCTGTCCTTTTGTATTTACCTTCTCAAATTTTACCAGTTACAGATGAAACATAAACCAATTGACACATTATAAGTAAAGGGGTTGAAATTGACGCCTTTACTAATGCGCAATGCAGAATGTCAATACATACCAGCTCTATATACTTCAACTGCTTTAGAACTTGATCAGTATCAAGCTCCTGAAGAAACATCAAAAACAAATCAGTGGGTTTCAATAATAAGGATTAAAGATCGGTGCTTCACCAAATGGCAGGCAATTGAATCAGCAATAAGAACGCACACACACTCGCGTGTTTGGGTGGGTGCACATAGATAAATGTCTCCAATAATGTGATTGGAAAATATATAGCATATAAACACATAAATCCGAAGAACAAATATACATACATAAATTAACCTTAAAATAACTGAAAAGGTTCAAAAATAGCTAAATAAATTCAAATTAAGATAAATTTTTGTGGGAATGATCGGAGACATTCAATGAAAAGGGTTGTTAGTATAACTTCAGTCAAAAATAGCACTTCAGTTGCACACTTGTAACTTTAATTTTAGTGTTAACCCGCTTTCATTACCTTAAGCAGTTTACACCACAAACAACTTTCTTGAATATAGGGGAATATCAAGTTGATTGTGATTTCCAGTTGGTTCATTATATGTGATCAGTTTCGAGAAGCAACCTAGATGCGCCGATGGGGTTCAGTATTGATCTCGATCCAATTAGTTATATGATCCAATAGACGCTTTTGATCCATTAATTCAAGTAAAAGGTCCAATGGCTAGGTGAGTCAATACTTGGTTGATCCATAATGTGTGTGGGTTGATCCACTTAATATACCGAGAATAAAATCTTTCTTTTTTTTTATCTTGCCTTAATTTTATCATTTAGTTATCATTACCCTGCACATTACCCACATTTTCTATACCTCCACAACAACACCTTTACCGCCTTCTACCTTCTGTGCTCTAGTTTATTTTTACTTCTTTTCCATTATATGTTTTTAATATTTGAGATGCTGTTATTTAAAAGCATCGCAATCAAATATGATAATATTCTTTTAAAAACGTCTCTTCTAATATGTGAGTGCTTTCCTGATCACTAAAATAGTAGTACTTTTTAAATATACCTTTTTATTAATGTAAATACACTAACAGGCCATTTAGTTTAGCAGTATCCAAGGTGTACCTAAGGTGCCCATCAACCAAGGGGTCATGGGTTTGAGTGTCAACGCAGACAAGGGTAAAGGGGGTGTGAGTTTGTTGTTTAAAATAAAGATAAAGTAAAAAAAAATTTGTAGAAATAATATTTAAATCCATTATGATCAGTGATGTAAAAATGAACCGGTAAATCGGGGATTAATCGGTAGTCAACCCATTACCTTGTCGATTTCAGCTAGTCAGTACCAACTACCAAGAATAGGTAGCCGGTACTAGGAGGCACTAATCGAAACTAATCGCCAGTATGTGTGTATAGATATAAATCTGAACATTTTATTAAAATTACATGTAAAAATGTTTGTTTCTATATATAACACTGAAATTTTTATATAAAACTCCACTCCGATTAATCCCTAATCGGTACATCACCGCTCGACTAGTGCCTAGCGCTTTTTAAAACATTGATTATGATGAGAAACTTATAGGAAAACATGCCCTCAGCCCCTCACTCAAACGCAAAAAATGTAAAATTTGGCTAGTGTTACAGCATCAAAATTGTAAAAACATGTTTAAGACTTTTCAAAACATTTTAAAATTTGACTGTTTGAACTTAGTGATTTTAAGAAGATAGTTTTAATGCAAGTCACCATTCATGTGATGTAACAAAAAAGTTTTTCCACATTTTATGACAACTACTTGTTTTGAATGTGACCTTTACAATCAATATTCAAAATCATCATGAGAGCATTTCAACAAAAAGAAAAAGGAAAACAAAGAGATTGAGACGGAGATGGAGAAACGAGAACACAAGAGGAGTGTTGGATTTTGAGGAGTCTTCAGACTACTCGGCTGAAACCATATGGCCGTCGGCCCTAACCCTAATTGGGTTTAATTAAGCATGTTGCCTAATTTAGGTTTTCTTGTTCCCAAGGTTACTTACCCTACATTTGTAATACAAATAGATGGACAGGGCACTTGTAATTCTTATCACCTTTAAAAGTAATACAAAGATTACTAATTGCAGCCCACAGACGTAGGCCATGCTGTTAGCTTAGACCGAACCACGTTAAACACCCATGTTTTTTTAGTTTTTCATATTGTGGTCGCGTGTGAATACCTAACAGGGAGGGTGTGTTGATGTTCGGATGGAGTAAGGGCTAGATTTGGAAGATAAAAGCTAAAGGGTCAATATAGGTCATGATTCATCAACTTATATTAGATGGGGCACTTAAATAATGGATCATGATTACTTGTTTAGATCATGGGTCTGATTAACTATCAACTGAATTGAACCAATGAATCAAATTATGTAAATACAAAGTTATATAGAGGGGTGAAAGATGAGGGGAGAAAGGGAGGGTAGGAAGGAGAGGAGTGAGAGACTACTAGATGACTGGTTACACCAATAAGTCAAGACTCAAGATCAACTAATTAATATTTCCAATATGTTAATTAGTATTCTACTATTATTATTAAGGTTTATTTGTACATAGCCCAGTCAAAGATAGACTTCGTAAATATTAAGTTTCCCCTCCCTAGAACCAAAGCCCAAGGATAGAAACGATTGGTTAGGAAGCACAACTACTTTATAGTTACATGAATATCTATATCTCTATCTATATCTATATATGTGTATATATATATATATGTATATATGTATATATGTATATATGTATATATGTATATATGTATATATGTATGTATATATGTATATATATGTATATATGTAATATATGTGTATATATGTATATATATGTGTGTGTATATATATGTGTGTGTATATATATGTGTGTGTGTGTGTGTATATATATATATGTGTGTGTGTGTATATATATATGTATGTATATATATATATATATATGTATGTATGTATATATGTATAGGTATATATGTATACATATATACATGTACGTATAGGTATATATGTATACATATATATATGCATAGGTATATATGTATACATATATGTATAGGTATATATGTATACATATATACATGTATAGGTATATATGTATACATATATACATGTACGTATAGGTATATATGTATACATATATACATGTATGTATAGGTATATATATATATACACATATATATATACATGTACGTATAGGTATATATATATACACACATATATATATACATGTACGTATAGGTATATATATATACACACTAGCTTTAGTAAACCCGTGTATTACACGGGTCGAATAAATAAAATATTGATATAATAAATTTATTAATTATAAAATAATATTTTAAGATATGATATGACTGAAATTACGTATCAGAAATGACTATAATAATAAAACAGTGATATCAACTTTTTAAAATTTCTTAAAAAATAAATATTTTATAGTAAAACAAACTGTATAAAAATGTTATTTTTAAAAAAATTTCTTATTACAAATCCCAGATTTGATTCTTTTTTGTTTTAAAAAAATTGACTTATTAAAAATATCAATTTATTTAGAAATAACCTTAATAAATAAATTTCTTTCTTAACTTATTATATATTAAAATGTATTAAAATAATTTTATTAGTAATTAAGGTATTATTTAATAGGAGAGAGAGGCGTGAAAAAATTGGTGAGAATGATTGTGGTGCTAACACGTGGCACCTCCATTTACTCTTTTATTAGAGTAGTATATATATATGTGAGTTAGGCTAAAAAGGGTTGGTTGCATAAAAAGCCTAAGAAGCATTTCTATCCATTGGATGTGTTTGATAAATATAACTTCCTTTTTAAACGCAATGACTAATTACAAATATACCCTTTTAGTTAATATATATAAATCCACTTGTCAATACAACAAGCCTTCCTAGACTTTTTAAGCAAAATTATCTTTTTAGCAGAACCCATACCTGTATAGGTATATATATAAATATATATATATACATACATATATATATACAATATATATATATACATACATACATACATATATATATATACATACATACATACATACATATATATATGTATGTATGTATGTATGTATGTATGTATGTATGTATGTATATATAGATATATATGTGTATATATACATACATGTATGTATGTATATATATATGTGTGTGTGTGTATATATATATATATATATGTATATGTATATATATATGTGTGTGTGTGTATATATATATAGGGGAGGGAACAAATGAAAATCATGTTTATACTTAAAAACCGTGAAAACCACCACTACCCAATCACATAATTTATAATTGATTTAATTTTCTAATTGTTTAAAGTATATTTAAGTAAAATTCAACCATATTTTTCAAGGTAATTATATATTTTTCATATAAACTCCAAGTAACGTCGAAACGACTTACGTATACGTAACTTGTAGGAGCTACATGTATGTAACTCTTAGGTGTACACTTGATAACACGTACTTACATATAAATACCCATACATGTATATAATATATACATATATATATATACACATATATATATATATACATAATATATATACATACATACATACATATATATATATTATACATACATACATACATATATATTATGTATGTATGTATGTATGTATGTATGTATGTATGTATGTATATATAGATATATATGTGTATATATACATACATGTATGTATGTATATATATATGTGTGTGTGTGTATATATATATATATATATGTATATGTATATATATATGTGTGTATATATATATATAGGGGAGGGAACAAATGAAAATCATGTTTATACTTAAAAACCGTGAAAACCACCACTACCCAATCACATAATTTATAATTGATTTAATTTTCTAATTGTTTAAAGTATATTTAAGTAAAATTCAACCATATTTTTCAAGGTAATTATATATTTTTCATATAAACTCCAAGTAACGTCGAAACGACTTACGTATACGTAACTTGTAGGAGCTACATGTATGTAACTCTTAGGTGTACACTTGATAACACGTACTTACATATAAATACCCATACATGTATATAAATATATACATATATATATAATACATACATACATATATATATATATACATACACACACACACACACACATTATATATATATGTGTGTGTGTGTGTACGTGTATATGTATGTATATATTATTAGACAATATTATTAGGGTTATTAGTATGAGCCCACGGCTCAATTATGTTTTAGGGTTTGCATTATATTCTTTATATATTATAACCAAACCTATCAATTAAATCTTTTACCATTTGACATGGTATTAGAGCCTTAGGGTTCTGGTTACCTTCTTCTTCGTTGTACCACCACAAAACATATAAACCCTATCCCACCTTTGTATTCTATTTCGTTTCTTATCTATTTTCTAGTTTATGTTGAATAAATCCAACTTGTAGGTGTTCCCACCAAATCACTCCAGAAAGCATGAATAGACTATATTTGTAACAAGTTGGGCATCATGAATATCTTTTTTATGTTGGGTGTAGGCCTACAGAGTAGGACATAGGTAGCTAGCCTTAAGCCCAACCCGTTTAGTGATTTCTTAATCAGGAAGTTATTGAAACCCTAGATTAGTCTCTATATGTCATGCAACTTGTAATTAAAATTCACTCAATAAGAATTACCTAGTTGTCACCCATGGACGTAGGTTGGTTTAGGCCGAACCGCATTATATCTTATGTCATTTTATTGCCTCCGTGTTGTGTTCATGTGTGTTTAATGCTAACAGTTTATAGCTATAGCTCATACGACCAAAATAAGCGTTTCTAGGCTTTCTATCTTTATATAAATTGAGGTTTCCCCCTCCTTGGTTATTCATTCAAAAATTATCACAATATATGTTGCACAAGATTATAAAATTCAGATAACTAACTTGTAATTAGGTGCATAATCTCCTAAGGAAAGACTGTGGACCAACTACAGGTAGATACCAACCAACTATTCTCCAACGTGAATTCTTAGTAAATACATATCTACAGTTGGCAGCAAGAGGGGAAAAAAGTGCTGCACTAAAAGCATACCTGTGGAACAGCACAATCAGCATGGTTGGATCCCAAAGAACAGAGCTGAAACAATCCAATTATCAGTTTGAACTTCAAAAAGAGGAGCCCTGAGATTAATATTAAAATTAAAAAAGAAAAGAAAAACCTTTAACAAAAAGCATCTTGGACATGATACGCTTTAGAAGAGACAAGAACTTGAATAAGATTGACTAGTGGAAGTGAGGAATACAAGGCCATAAAGCACAACAAAGAAACGTTACATAGAGAAATGCTGAGTAAACATTCTTATTGATTAGTTAAAAGGACTCATAATTTGCAACAGAACACATACAAAAGAAGGTTGTTCGTAAAGCACCTCCAAACATTTTACAAAGAAAATGATCTCTGGTTATTGGGTGATTGGTCAAAACATTAACTTTTTGGTGCAGGTCAAAACGGACCGTATTAGCTCAGATTGACCCAAACACTTATTGTCCAATTCATTTTATAAACAAGAGGTGTCTCGAATATGATCACAACATTTATACAATTAGAATAATAATCTAAATTTATGAATAAAATGAATTAGGAGGTTTTCGCATTAGTAACGTGTTAATAATTAAATGAAGTCATATATGTCGTTTTCATCATTATAAAAGTTCAACTCTTAAACTTTTTGGCAATGATTCTGTCCCTTAATTTATTTTTTTACATGTTAGAAAAAAAAGTTGCGATAGAAGGTTAAATCACTAATTTATTTAGTGTAAATTAGATTAAAAAACAAAGAAATTAAGCCACTACAAAACACTAGTTCAGGGACTTAATCAGTATCATGATGAAAGTTAGTTGGTTAAAGCCAACATGAACCCTGATAATACAAAGGACTGCAAAAAGAAAAGTTTAGGAGCCACCAAAATGGTAAAAATTACAGGTTTACTTCAATAACCCTAAAGCAACTTTTGATTTGTTCGACCTTGTTAACGCCATTTGACCAATTTCTTCTTAGCTGGTTGCTTTCCTTTAACCCGTTTGGAGATTAAACAACCCCAAATGCCCAACTCAATCCATTGACAAATAAACAGGTCAGAATCGCCCCCTATATGCAATACAAACAAAGAAACAGCAAAAAGAACATGGAACTAAAAGACACAAAGGATCACCTGCGCCATTTTCCACAAACAGATCCATCAACATCATCTACCACCTCCCTACACTGAAGCCAATTTCCAATAGAACTGAGTCTTAAAAGTTTAATAGAATCCAATTCCTGCAATGATGTGCACAAAATTCTCTCAAAAAAAATCTAGATCATTGCCAAACATAAAAAATAAAGTATATCTATCAAAAAACCTTACTTGATAGCTAGCACAGTGCGAAGGACTTACTTCCATAGGTTCAGGATAATCATTAAGTTCACTGCATCAAGATAGATAGACTTACTTAAACAGATACGATAAGTAGACAGAAATGACTAGAAAATAATAAGTGAAGGCAAGGCATGGAGCAGAACCATACATTTAGGGGATAAAGGTATAATGGGATATTTATTTGGTGGAATAAGAAAAAGAACCATTCATGTTACTTATATGGTTGTATCAACACATACGATGCCAAGTTAGTCATGGCTTTATAACAGGTAGAGAGAGCAATTTTGACCTGTTAACTTATGCATGGGTTCATTGGAATGATGTTTTGACTCTTAATGGGTCAAACATTGTAACATAAGAAAAATTGGTAGGAAGAAAATAACTCAAATGGGTCGATTATCACCCAAAGTAAATTTTTAATGCTTAAAACCTCCTATGTTGGTTTATAATGAAATATCATTCTATTTTCTTCCTTTTCGTATGACATATTTACAATAAGAGAGGAGAGTAAACTGCAACTTATTTACAAATGACCACTTCTACTTTTTATTTCACATTTCCTCTATAATAAGTCTTGGGATTGTAATTACAAGTTTAGTTCTCGATGGGGCATTAAGCTAATCAAAAAGAAGCAGCTTCTAAAAGAAGTGTAAAGGAAAATTTAACATATTCTACGCATTTAGTCATGGTGTGATGCATAAGATTAAATAGATTAATACACACACATACACAAACACAAACATGTGTGTGTTTGTGTATATGTATATGAATGTTGGGAATGAGTAAATGGTGAGAAATGGTTCATTGAAGATGCTTAAGTGAAAATGATAAATAACCCAATGGCATGAGTTTTGAAGTATAGTATACATAACTAGAGAATAAAAAGCAAACAAATATGATATCAAAAAAGACAGTTCTATCAACCACTCAAAAAGATAGAATGATTTAGGAGGTTTTAAGCAAACATAACTACACAAAGGTATCCAAACAGAATATGTACATGTGAAAGCAGTTGAAAGCAATGTATGCATTTATTCTATGCATTTAATGTGTATATGTTTAAGCTATTATTAGACAATCAAAATAATGTGTTCTATGTATTAATGAGTACAATTTGCAAATAAATAGACATGTTTTCATCATTAGCTTGTGGGTTTGCGAGTAAAATCATGGCCTCACTACCCATTGAATCATTATACTTTAGAATTAATAATATTTATGACATCGATTATTCATACTTTTTGGATAAAGTCGACAAGAAAGCGGTAGTGGATCAATCAACATACCGAGCAAACTCTCACTTATAAAGTAGGATCTTTGCGGGGAATCAGAGGCGCGGGGGGAGGGGGGTTGATGGAGGCAAACCTTACCACTACCTTATGGGATGGAGAGGTTGCTCGTAAGGAGACCCTTTGCTCAAAGAACAAAAAGAAACATACAAGAACAAAAACTACAACAAACACACAACACATTATAAACACACACATGTATCAATAACGAGGGATAAGAAAACACGACAATATATGCATCCTAAAGGCTCACATATAACTAAAAGCACACATAGAACTGAAAACACCCTAAGATAGTAAGACTAAAAATAACCTAAGTGTTAGGTACCTAACATTTATACAAATGAGCAAACCTAGTGAGAATCAACATGGTCTAAAGATATGTGAGGAAAGTAGGTAACATCTGTTGGGTTTGTGAAGGCTTTAGGGTTGGCCTAGGTTTAGTTTTCTTGTTCGTTAAGTTGTTAACCCTAATTAGTCTCTATATATACCATGTCATATTTTGTAATCTTTGTACTAAGCAAATAAAGAAAATCCTAGTTGCAGCCGTGGACGTAGGTCACCCTGACCGAACCACGTTAAATCCTTGTGTCATTTATTTATAGTTCTGTGTGATAATCGTTTGTGCGTTTGTGTTCGCGTGTTTGTTTCGATGCCCCACTTGAATCCTAACAAGTGATATCAAAGCTTTAGCTCGTTGAATACACGGTTATTTGCACGGATAAACGATTTGCAGAAAGAGTTTTTTTCCCGGAATTCATGTTGTTGTAATTACGATGAGATTGAGATTAAGTAAGATAAAAAAGTTATTCTTTGTTCATTGATGTTGTTCGTGTGAAAATTTAAAAAAAAGGTTTTTTTATAGATTTGTGCAAGCAACAAATTAAATTTTGTTTTCCTCTTGGAGTTTCTGCCGACCAAAGGAACATATCACGTACTTGCTCTCTTGAAATCTTTTGCTAACCAAACAAAAAAAGGGTTTTAGTGTTGTGTTGTTTGTACGCAACTAAAAGTTAAAAATAAAAAACAAAAAAAAATGGTGATTACTTCGATAAAAAAAACAAAAAAAAATTAGTTTGTCTTTTCTTTGGTGATTCTCGATTGGTTGTGATTGAGATCAAGTACCGATTACTACTCTTTGAAGCCGCCGATTAGGATTTGGTGAAGAACCTTTGGATTCGCTAGTTAAAGGTTAGAGTTTTATGTTTCAAGTTTATTTTTTTGACGGATTATTATCAATTGTTTAAGGAACCTTGTTTTGTGAAAGAAAAGTATTTTCGGGTTTAGATTTGTCTGCAAAGGTTTTTTGTAGGAGCAAATTTGTCAATTGACAGTGTTCAATAAAACAGCCGTCAAGTTCAGGTTCGTGCCATTGTTGTATTTTTTTCATTGTTTTAATTTGTTTCTTGTTTGTTGTTTGAGATGGCTGAAGATAGGAAGGTTTGTGATCGAGAAATTTAACGGGTCTAATTTCAGTCGGTGGAAAATACAAGTAGAAGCATTGTTATGTCAAAAGTACTTGGATATTGTACTAGGAAAAAAACTGAGAAAAATAGAACAAGCTAATTGGGAATCAAAACACAAAAAGGCTCGTGTGGTTATTACATTGGCTTTGACGAAAAACGTTCCTTTTACATTATTAAGGAAACCACGGCTCGTGGTATGATGTCTGTTTTGTCAAATATGTATGAGAAACCCTCTGCGGCGAATAATGTGTTCCTTAATTCGGGAGTTGGTGAACACAAAGATGAAAGAAAGAAGCTGCTCACATCACAACAACAATCTAAATTCAATCTTAACAAGTTTGATGATGAAATTCAGGCTCTACTGTTGTCGTCTCTGCTTGATAGTTGGTCTGGAACTGTGACTGCAATTACAAGTTTTATGGGGACTAAGGGTTTCACTCTTGATGGTATTCGGGATCTAATTATGGGTGAAGATGTCAGAAGAAGGAACTCGGGTGAATCATCAAATAGTGAGTTGTTAATGTTAGCAGAGTTTAGGGTAATAGCAGGAACAGTGGGATCCGGGGAAGTATTTCATCTAAACCTAAATAGAATGTGAAGTGCTAGAGTTGCAATGAGATGGAACATGTTAAAAGTTAGTGTCCAGATAAGAAGGAATTGAACATTGCTGTTGGGGATGTTTCTGATGATAATGCAGTGATACTCAGTGTGAAAACAGTGTGGACTCTTGGGTCATTGATTCAGGGGTTTCGTTTCACGCCATAGACAAAAGGGAATCAATGGTGAATCTAAAACATTGTGATTTGGGAAAGGTATGATAAGCCAATGACGAGATACTTGAGGTAACAGGCATGGGGGATATTGATTTGGTTACTTCATTAGGAACTACATGGAACCTGAAGAATGTTAGGGTGATTTTGAGGCCGAAGAAGAAACTAATTTCAGTTGGTTAGCTGGATGAACAAGGACTGGAAGTAAGGTTTGGTGGTGGTAAATGGCTGGTGATCAATGGTAATCTGGTTATTGCTCATGGTACGAAGGGTGGGTCATTGTATATGGTTGAGGTACCTGCTGAGGGATGTATGACCTTCCCGGTTAAGCATGAAAAATCCGGTTAGTAAATTTGATGCTAAGAGAGTTCATTTTGCAAACGTGAAGTTTGGAGCAAGGATGTTAGGTGAACAAGTTCGAAAGTCTAAACCATTCAAGGGATTTGGTGACAGTGGAGCATAGGACTTGTTCCAAGTAAAGTTACAAAGAATCGTTGGGTTTTAAAGACTAAGACTACAAAATTCTCTCATGGTGATTCTTTGTTGAATTTGTAAAGTGACGGTGGTCCTCGGTGTATCTTTGAATCTGGTGGAATGTCCAAACCTGTTAAGAGGGAGGATGATTCGTTGACGGGACTAGCCACGACTGAGTTGGAGCTCAGGGGAGCTTCAACCGGCCCTTCCGGTACTTGATGATAAGATGTCACTACAACTAGGAGATGTGATGGAGTCTTAGCTTGTTCTTTGGGAACCGGAGGCTTAGAAGACTTGTTTAAAGACTACTAAAGTTACAAGACGACTGGGTTGCTTCGTACTTGATTGGCAGGCTAAAATTTATTGCAAAGCCTTCAAGTGGGAGATTGTTGGGTTTTAAAAGGCTTTGGGCTTGGCCCCATGTTTAGCTTTCTTGTCCATTTAGTTGTTAACCCTAATTAGTCTCTATTAACCCTGTCATGTATTTGTAATCTTTGTGCTGAGCAAATAAAGAAAATCCTAGTTGCAACCCGTGGACGTAGGTCACACGACCGAACCACGTTAAATCCTTATGTCGTTTATTTTCTGTTCCATGTGATAAGAGTTTGTTCGTTTGCATTCGTGTGTTAGTTCCGCTACCCGGCTTGAATCCTAACAACATCTACCCCTACAACCAAAAAGTCATCCTAACTAAGACTAGAAGTCCACAACCCATGTTCCAACCTCCCTAGAAATCGCTAACCTTTATTTGACGCCTCCAAGCACTCCTATCACTAATCATGTCCTGGGAAAGGTGCATGTCTCTCAAATTATGTTTGATCTGGAGCTTCTACAACATAAAATAACATTAATTATTGTCACAACCTAGTCTCAACCTTATGACTTAAGCTTTACCCAACTTCCTCCTCCATAGTATATATTAACCATCCATATAATGTAAATGCATCCTTTCTAATAAATCAAGAAACCAAGGTACATATTCACATAAGGCCCTTTTACCACAATTCTCTGATCAACCAAAAAGATAAACAAATGTCCATATATTGGTCCCCAAGTCTTGCTTAGCTTTAATTTCTTTACAATGTCGCTCGCCACTACGATTTAAAGTAACTAAATGAGTTATCAAGTTGTATTACAACTTACAATTCTAGATTCTCTCAATTAAACAATGACCCCCCTCTATTCAAAAACTAAGAAGATAAAACAAATGATGCTAATTGATAAGATAATAACCTATACTTGGGAGGTAGATGAAGATCTCCTAAATAGTGGTTATACTTATGGAGTAAACCTGCCCTCATGGTGGCTACTCACTCATTCAATTCACATGCAATAGGTCTAAATGGATAATAATTTAAAACTTAAATGAACTGAAACACTTTAAATTGGACAACCTAGCCAAGTGAGTGTTTTCAATATGATTAATAACCACCTAAATCACTTTATTGTTAAAAAGTTAAATTACTGTTCTGAAAATTAATACATTGATTATTCATAAGAAATGACAAAAAAAATTGTTAACCGGACAACCATTCAAACCCATTTGGACCGGTATTTCCCCATTTTGACCCCACTCACTCAATCCCATTTGTGGCCTCCAGTTGTGACAGCTTTACGACCAGCCTATCTTGTCTACTAGTGACTATACATTAACATATGACTTCAAGTTCTGATCATGCAACACATCTCTCTTTGTGATGAGAGATGAATGTGGATACATATCTCTTAGTCCTATAAAAAGGAATTAACCATCAAACCGAAAAATGATTTTGAATTAGCGAATGTTCAAATATGGGTTATTTATGCTATAGGCAACATTAAAGACGTGCACAATTGCAAAAAACATCATCAATGATTGCATATTTACTACAATATTCTCATTTTCTATCTGTATACGAAAATCTTAATGGACCAACACTTAGGAAAGGTTGAGCATTCATTAACATACAATCTAGGTAGTCAAAAGTGTTAGGCGCACTCAAGGAGCGAAGCATGACCCTTGGGCATAGGCGCGTGGCACTTGCAAGGCACACAATATAGACACACCATTTTCAGGGGTTTTAGACATGTTTTAGGCTGGTTTAGACATTTTCCAGACCATTTTTAGATGTTTCAGACCATTTTGGCCAGAATTTGGCTTAGACCAAAATCCTCACCTAAGCATCTTGATGGACGCAAGGCGGTATGTTTAAGCCTTGCCTCCCTATAACTACATTGCATACAAATAAACCTTGATAAGCAACTAAACAAGATATAAACATTCCAAGTCAGAACCTCCTGTGTACTTAACACTAACTGTCCAATTGCATTTAAGATGGGTGATTAGGTAATGGGTCAAATGGGTTCAGTTTAAAATTGATCCACTATTTAGAACACTAACTGAATGCATCGGGTTAGGTTGACCCACAAACATTTATTGGGTTATTTATGAATAACTAATGCATTAATTATGAGTGCACAGTAACATGATTACAATAACATTCTAAATTTTTTTAATAGAAACTATATAGAAGGTGGTATGCATTATAAATACGCTTTAGACAACCTTCAACCATTCACCCATTTCCAATAAAACACAACTTACATCAACCCATATAAACTAATTGGGTTGAATTCGCAACCCTTTAAATCAAAACAAATATGAGAAAGAACATACTCAGTTAAAGGGCCAGACCAATCAGGAACCTCTGCTTGAAATTCTTCACCAATACGAACATTTGATGTAAATGAGTCGGAATCTCTTAACATAGATGCTATTGCACCTAAACAATTTTCATGTGACTTGCTGGTATTTCTCTCCAAAGATTTCTTTGTAGAACAAGAATTACAAAACCAGTCACCAACAGGTACCTTCTTTATAACAGGATTGCAACAAGACATATGAAACCATTCTTGACAAAGATCACAAATCAGCATTTCTAACGTCTTTGTTAATCGATCACACACATTACAAGCCTTCAAGCACCAAACATTGTTGTCAAAACCTGTAGGTTTCCCGGTAGAAATACGTCTTTCAAGCACTCCATGTTGTTTAAGAAATGAGAGGCAAGAATTTGTTCCTTCCATGATCACTACACTTGAAGATGAACACTCACCAACATCATCCACTTGTTTCAAGAAATCAGAACCAAGCTCAGTATTTGATTTTGATGATGAACAACTGTCGTTTATATGTAAACCCGAACATTTTTTGGTTTCACTTTTTGGGTCTTCAATAAACTCTCCATCAACAGATCCTGATTTTGAATTATCATGCCAAACCTTTCTTCTTTTGTATACAAGCATAGGTGTAGACCTTGGATTAAGAGGTAAAATTTTCCTTAGAGTCGTTCTCCTTTTGTATACATAACTAAGAGTAGGCGTTTCAGACATGTTACTTCAGTTGATAACTGGGAAGAACTTAACAAGTTATGAGACCATAATGAATTATCTCTAGTAGTGTGTTTGGTTACAGGAACAGGATTTGTAGGTTCCTGCCATGATTCGTCACCAACGAGCCAAACACATGAGCTTTTTTGCTTCCCGTGGTCATCAATGGAAGTAGGAAGGGATCGTACCAACATCATCACCAAAACTATGAGGATGTATAACACCAGGCAATTTCTTTCATTAAAATGTGCTTTTGGAATTAGCAGCTTTGTAAATTTGATGCCCAACGGTAGCCAAGTGGAACCTAATCACAAAGAAAAACATATATCATACACACTCACCAAAAAGAGATTAACTTTTTTTTCTTTTGAATACACTCCAACCTAAATATATAACAAAGTTGTGGGAATTTCAAACCATTTGCTTATGAATGGTTAATTTAAGTTGTTTCTCTCAACGAGTCGAATTAGAAAAATTCAGGTAAAAGGGCTTTTAAGCATTCAACCTCTTAAATAATTTTATTAAAAGATCTAGCTTATTATTGAAGTAATAGTGCTTCTATAATCATATAACTAACGTGAAAGAAAATAAAAAAAACAATGTTAGCGGGTCAACCGACCATGTGACCTCTAGTATAGAGGACCACACATATGCCGACATGTGAATAGGATGCACAACTTTGGTATTAAAAAAAGATCAAAAAAAAGTATGCAAATGTTCCCAATCGAGCCAAAATATTAGTTGGTATAATTTGATCTACAAAATAACAAACCTGTTAACTTTTATAGCTCATGTCCTCAAATTTTAGAAATATTCGCTTCATCTACAAAATCTTTAAGTTCATTAGTTTTTTTATATGTAACTTTTAATGTTAAATGTAGAAATACATAAATAGAAAACAAAACACATGAGAACCCGATTCTCAACTGGAGTGGATATTGTAGTCTAACTTGCATATTGGTGCTTCACATTCCATATAACTATTTCATCTTATCAAAAGCAAATGCCACAAAGAGCCGTTTAGCTATGTTAGGAATATGATGATGATGAATTGATGAGATGAAAAGTTTTAATGGAAGGTAAATTTTGCAACCCTTTCACAACATAATCTTTAGGTATACCTCAATTTGATTAGAACCCTAAAGCATCACATACTTATAAACAACCTCATCAACACCGTAGCCACATTCAACACTAAATATGTGACCTGACCTCATATCCATAAGGACTTGTGTAAATTTCAGAAAGTTTTGTCATTGGTCTACTTCCTCTATCATTTATCATAACTCTACCCAGACCAATCTGACCAGCCTAAATATGATAAACTAACTGTACAGACTTAAGACAACCACAACTAACAACCAGATACTCTAATAAGAGATAACAAATATCAATACTAGGCCTCCACAAAGTGTGATCCAATTGATAACAAAATTGTATCATGTCGTCAGCCAGACATGATTTATATGATCCTTACCAAATATATTTTTCTACATAAACTTCCAATTAAACCCAATTGCCTTCCCCTAGATTTAGCACCATAACACAATGTTGGTTTCACCAAAATACAAAGTTTAAATCACATAACCATGCAAATCATATCCAAAGTGATTTGATACGATTTGCATGGTTTAGTGTTTCTCAAATGAAATCACCTTCTTTGAGTCTTGATGTAAAAGCTTCATATGTTATTACATCAAAGTTAAATTTAAAAATTTTCTAAAACTTGTGAGATATGGAAACTCAAATAGACCATGATAACTCAACACACCTTGTGTAATACTAGGAATTCTTCCTAGCAACCACGCATCATACAACAAGATAAAGCTTAAGAACAGACTGTCCATACCCTTTTCTATAAGTTCTCATACTACCTAAGGAATCAAGGATTCTTTTTCTTAGTATTTCCTCTTTCTTATTCTAGATCTATTATTTTTATATAAACATTTAGTCAATTTCTTGAAGTTTCATCTAAAATATACTTCTACACAGTGAAATCTAAGGCAATTTGTTTTGGTCATAGTAACACAGCCTTTAACATAATGAAGCAGCTATACATCTTACTTACAGTGAATGCACATGCAATCCTACTCTCTTTTGAAATGACACATTTCCCAGGAGTAAAACTAATACACGCATGATAAATTGACGATGACTCACGGTGATTGGTGTTCTAAGGACTTGCAAGAAGCATAATCTTGAATTTGGCACAAATATGAGCAACAAAATATAATTTCCAATAAACACTTGTAAGCATTTTTCATCTTACATATAATATTCATTTCAATTACCCTATTACATCAAAAGATCAGCATGAAATAAAACATGAATCCCATTAAACCACCAAACAATCCACTACCCTGTTTTTAAAGGTTTTCTCCTTTCTTCTTCACTAATTGCTATTCTAGGTGTATGGGCTTCGTTTAACCATATCTATGAGACACCTTAATTCTATCTGAAGAAAAAATAACTCACTTTGAAGAAAAACAAATTAATTATAGAACTCAAGCATAGCCAAATGATATGCAAACATCTATATCTTCGTGTAACACAGTCCACAGATCTTAAAAAGATGGACATCTTGAATCAAATAAATTAAAAACCAGAAATCGATTACTTATGTTTCTTCTACAATTTCTTCCTAGGGTATCTACTCTTCTTCTATCCCAGATTCATGCAAGTCATACATAGAAATCCTAATACATTCAACTACAACAATCCTATAAAACAAAAATTAGGGCTTCTCATTCTAATACACTCATGCTACCATGGATTCAATTTCATCAAAAACACCATCTGCATCACATCAGTCTCATGACCCTCATCACAATAATGTCAAAAGCGACTATAGAGAAACACTATATGCATCACAATTCACAACAGTTGAATCATAATGTCAAGATCGAACAGTAGGTCTCTATGCCCTTTTCAACCCAAACTACGAAGTCCCACAAACCTTTACTAAAACCTAATCTCAAGCATAAACAATTCAAAAGAAACTGTGTTTGCACATCAAGAACACAAACTTGAACAAAATCCACATGAGAAAAAGTCAAAATTAACAGGTTTAAGCGATGTGATTGAAGAACTTTACCCAATAGAAGATGTAAGGCTTGAGAGAGATTGCAGCAAGAAACTATATAAACTGAATTTAAACCTAAACCCCAAATCGTGTGTGTTGTTAAACAATCCCCTTTGAAAATTCGTAGTTTTAACTCTCTCTTTCCTGTGTGTGGTTTTGGTTGTATTGCAATATTTTTGAAGTTGTTTGTCACCTGTTGTTTGTAAATAAATCAACCCAGATGTTCAAATTAGATTTTTTATAATCTTAAAGTAAAGTTTGGTATTTGGATTTGTATGTTTCACATCGATTATCGTAGTATGTAATGATATGGATTTAAATCTAAATAGGAATAGGTAAAAGTTTATGAGGAATATAAAGGATTTTTTAATGAATAATATCTCTTATTATGATGCGGTATGTATATGAGTAGATTGTGTGTTTGGATCGAAGTGATTTGAGTAATTAAATGGTTTGGCATATAATATTACTCGTTATAATAAGCTTTAGGATGAAATAACAGTATGTGAATTTGAACGGTTAATTGTTGTAAATAAACACATCTTAAAATTGAAAGGATGATACAAATTGAATGTATTAACTAGATGAATGTAAAAAAGGGATGAGAACTTGGAGCTTCGGATAGGGTTATTGCCTAAAATCATTTTACATCTATGTGTCTTGTTGGATTTACAAGCTAATTGAAGCTTTAGAAGTTAACATATTAGTGTTTTCGGTTGGCTTTACATTTGCATGATCTTGTATCTTCAGTCCAAGAGTGTCGTCCAAACTTTGGGGTTGGTGGTGTTTTTATAAAATATCGTCCATGATATTTTAATGAAATCATCAAGGGAATTATTAAAAGTGTTGGTGGTCATTGATGTCGTAAACATATGTATTGGTGCAATACTTAATAATTGGAACAAAAAAAGGTAACTAATTGCACCTAAGTTATAATCTTTTTAATGCATTGGTAGTATAGTACACTAATAGAGACTTGTTAAATGTAATTGATTAATTAGATATCATATTGTTTATATGTTAGTATTATCGTTTAAAACTTGTAAGAAAACATCCAAACATAAGTGAAGTTGGCATTCAGCCTTGTTTTAAGAGCTTTATAATTAGTTTGAAAGAGTGTTGAATCAACATGTGAAAAAACAAAGTTTTGGATGTTTCTAAAATGTAACTAGTTGGTCCCTTTTTCAAAAAAAATTATATTTCAATCTAATATTAAAAAATCAACAAGCTTTTATTCCTAAGAGTCTTATGGGTGTTTTAATCTGTAAGGTTTTACAGATGTCTAGATCTCTTGAAATTGTATTTTTAGTTTCTTATAACACTTACCACTTGGTCATGATCCTTGTATCTTGGTAGATCAAATTGGATCATGACACAAATGATGAGTGTGTTAACATGTAGTGATCATCATCCAACCTGAATGTGAGTTAGCATGGTATGCTTTTTGCATGTGGAATTGTGCAATGCTCATCATGTGTACTAAATCACATCCCATGATACGATATCACAAATAGAATGCGTTAATTTAATTACTATATCTAAAGATTGTTAAGACTATGTTCGCGACCTTGTTATTATTTGAACATGAATGTAATGTCTCGTACTTGATAAAAATTTTAAGAGGCAATGTTATAATATCATAATAGAATAATGTTAGGGCGACTCAATTCGAACCACTTGTAAAGATGTCACACATGATAAATGACAATACTATGAGTGAAATTGATCTATTGTAGTATTCTAGCTTGGAATTGATCAACAATGTAATGATAGTATGATAACCTGACTTGAAACTCAAGCTATGATGGTAATCATTGTGTTATATAATAATCTTGGAAAGTGATAAAACTTATAGGATCATTTTATGAGACGTCCATACACATTGAGTGTTCTTATAATTTATACTCAACATCTTAGATATGTGATATGCTTAGTAACTCACATCCTATCGTTGAAAGCGACTTCCCCCAGATGATTAATTAAAAACATCTATAAATGTAAGATTATGAAAATTATTATATCAATTATAACATTATTTAAATTAATATATGTATATATATGTATGTATATATGTCTGTATATAATTATGTTTTGTTATTCATGTTGATAATAGATTTAATAGTTGTTTTTTATCTTCTCGTGGTTTCTAAAACCACCAAGTTTCTTCAATTTTGGTTTTCGTACGTCCTTCCTCTTCTTCATAAATTAGGAAGTAGAAAACAATAATATGGTGATTATGAAGCAAATATTATATCCAAGGTAGATGAAGCTCCAGTCCCATTGTTTGTATTTCTTTTTTACTTTACACTCGTCATTGTTTTAGTTGCAACAAGTAACACCGTACAAAATAAGCAATTGATTTGAACAATATGATATAGATATCGGGATTACACTTAAAATATGTATTTTGTGTAAAAAAGAAACAAGTTTTGACAAACCTCTTAACCATAGTTGAATCTAGGGTTCAACATGATCTTGCAAACAAGATAATCTATGTAACAGATTATAGGGTGGATAATAATGTCACAAATAAGTAAATGTAGTTTGTTATATTGTTCATTATAGTGAGATATTATGTTATTGACATCATATATCCAAATTGGTTATCTTGCTCTATATATTGTTAAGATCATATATTCAAATACAATAGGTTCTTGAAACGGATAAAAACACTTTTAGCTGATCTATTAATTTAATAAAAAATCTTTACAACCTTAGCTTGATTGTGCGAAAACCATCGTGGACCGGTAAAAACATAAACAATAATAATAACAATAAATTTAAATACGAGTAGGATAACCCATATGTTTTCGATGAGAAATAAATTCTTAAGTAATTTTTTTCCCAATCATACTATGTGCTCATATATATGGTTATCAATTGGGAAACTTTTATAATGATTCTGTTTTTAATATGCAAAACTAGATGTTTCAACTAAGCCATGCATCCATCGTTCAATGACCACTCAATATCATGAAGTCTGAAATAGCATAGCACATCCACGATTTATGTCATGGTCCACGTATATGATTAGAATTTAAAGAAAAAAATAAGTCAAGAGTTAAAGTCCTCTTTGACACCGATATGAAGACATATAGGTTTTGAAATGTTGAGTAAATAATGTATAAGAGCATTCTCATCTCATTTCCCATCACTAATTTTTCTCTCTTATTTTTAATTAAATAGTATTTTTTATACATTTATAGCATCTCCAATAAGACATGTAAAACATGAATAGGTGGTATCTTACTAACTCATAAACTCAAAAATTAAATTCTTTTTCCTTTATCCTCTCTCTACATTTCCTCTCATATACTTGTTTTTTTATATTTTGAGGTTGTTTGACAATAAGATGTCTGAACCATAAATATTGAACCATTGAGAGGTCTGAATCATTAAGAGCTAGTATATTTTAAACTTTTCAAATGCAAATGTCGGACCAACTCAGATAAGAGGTCTTAATCATTCACCTTTTAACCATTCAGCACTAATATAATGTTTAACCATTCAGATGCAAATGTCTGAACCATTCAATCATTTGCTTGTAAAACAAACATCTGAACCATTAAATGCTAAACCATTTAAACATCTGAACCATTAAGAGGTTGATTAAGAGGCTATCAAACAACCCATTTCTCTCTTCTTCACTCATAACTATCTATTATAATACAGGATATATACTCTCAAATAAATAGGGAATTGGATGTGAATGATCTAACATAATACTCTTAAAACCGTTTTAACCCAACAACTTCTACAAAAGATAAGATTTTAAAAACACGGGTCAAAGATAAATATTGAAAAATTTCACGTAAAACGAGGTATATAAAATTTTAAAGTTCATTGAAAAAGTTAGCGTAAGCAAATGAGGAAGTAGCCAAACAATCTAACGAAAAACAATTCTATTTTCTTATCCATTCATTCTTGGAGACCCTGTTACAAAATCTATGGAAATAACATCATATTTTCATATTGAAATAGGTAGTGTCTGAGGCAACCCACTCTGATGCTCAATCTTAACCTCTTGACAAGTAAGACATCTATTGACAAATCTAGCCACGTCCTCTTTCATACCATTCCACCAGAAGTTCTGACGAAGATCACGATACATCTTAGTAGATCCATGATGGATAGAAAATGGAGAACTATGTGTCTCGACTAATAACAATTCTTGAAAGGAAGAATCATTAGGCATACACAAATGTTTGCCACACCAAACTACTCCATGCTCATCAACTATAAATTTTAACTGTTTGTCATCATCCAAATTCTATAAAATTGCCCAAAGTTCACCACGTCTTTCTATGCATCCTTAATCCGAGATATTAGATTTGGCTCAATGTGAAATCTTGCCAATAATCCTACCAATATGGAGAACAATGCCTACTCTATCAAGATCTGTCATAATCTAAGGTTGTAATTGTAGTGAGGCTACCATCCCTGAACTCTTTCGGCTAAGAGCATCAACTACCACATTAGCCTTTTCTGGATGATACTAAATGTTGGCGCCATAATCTTTCAATAGCTCTAACCATGTCCTTTGTCTCATGTTTAATTCTTTCTGAGTGAAGATATACTTCGACAAATTTGGGGTGGACATGAATCTTGTTAATGTTGCCAAAGATTCGGTAAAATTTTGACTTTTAAAGACCATACAGTGCTTTGTATTGATGATGCACATTTTTATTTGTAAACATATTGTGTTATGTGATGAAAATTACTATATGTTTGTTGTCGTGTTAGGTGGTGAACAAAACTGTATGTTTGTTGTTTTGTTAGGTAGTGAAAATAAAAGGTGGTTGTTTTATTAGAAGTTATTCTCTTCCAAACAATAATATATTATAAATCCCAAAACACTCATATTATTCTTAAATATAATATATTGAAAGAAAAATAAGTTTGTGTGGTTGATGTACGTTTACAAAACTAAAAGAGATTATATTAATATGAGGTAATTTACCAAAACTACAAATAAACCAACATATTTAAAAGAGTTAATTACATAAATAGTCTCTATGATTTATACAAAATAATAAGTTTTGGTACTAAGCAAAAAAAGTAACAGGTTTGGGTACTCACTTTTAATTTTGTAACAAGGTTGAGTATTAACACTAACAGACGTTAGATTTTCTGTTAAGTTCAAGGGTATTTTAGTTTTTTTACATTATAAGAATATTTATGTAATTAGAGGGACTATTTGTGTAAATTAATTAAATAATATATTTATACATCACACACACACACACACTCTCTTGATACAGACACACACACACACATATATTTGTATATATATATACATACATACATATACACACAGACATATACATCGAGTCATCACTTTCGCCCAACATTGTTGGCATCACCGCCGCCTACCACCGCCGGTCACCGCTGTGTCACCGTTATCATCAACATTATCCATCTCTAATACCTTTGTTATCATCACCATTGACCATCATTATTAAATCCCTTTCCTTTACCTTGTAAAACCCTAATCTCCAACCCATCATCAGCCGCGACCACCATCGCCGACCATTGAACCACCATCGTCAGCCATTGAACCACCGCCACCACCGGCCATTGTTGCCCCCTTTATGTATTTGATATCGTTGTTCAACCTTCCCCCACCGTTACTAGCCATTGAACCATCTCTACCCCATTCTTTCTTAATGATGTTCAATCGTTAAAGAAGATGGCAATGATATCGCCCTAGCAATCGGAGGTGGTGGTGATGGTGGTTGATGTTTGCCCCTTTGATGATTTTAGGGTTTTTGGTGATGATTTTTGGAACCTGTAAGGCCCCATTCCCGGGACGCTTACAGCTGGGTTCTCATCGCACATAATACATAAATTGCTTTTGTATTTCATAAATCGCAGCGGAAAACTAAAACAATCTTTCATTTCCATGTAAAAGCTTTTGCAAGTTAATACAACATTCATTACAAAATAGCTTGTTCGCATTACAATGCAAAAACATTAATCAAAAGAATGCCATCCCAAAAGAGCTGAGTAGCTTCACGGTGTGCCATCCTCAGCAAACATTACCTGCCAACTGGAAAACATATAAAAAGTCAGCGTTGCTGAGTGAGTTCTAGTTTTATTACAAAACATACTTTACTTTCATATAAAATCATTCGTTACTTTTACATGATCACACATCGTACGTACACATAGATAATATCATTATTATCTTCTTCATTCATTCATTCGTTCTTTATGACTTTACTTGCGCATCGGACATCATCCGTACCAATACCATGTGCTACACCCCAGTTAGTCGTAGCTACCGGGCCGAAGTCAATAAATGAACAGCTAAACGTATGCCACGGTACTAGGAGTAACCATCAGTCTTAGCTACTGGGCCGAAGTCAATAAATGAACAGCTAAACGTATGCCACAGTACTAGGGGTGAGCGGTAGAGGTTCTACATTAAGGGTCAATCACAAAGAAGGACCCGTTATCCGATGCGTGCAAGACGTTTCATTCGTTCATTAATGCATGCATTCAACATCATGTTCCTCTTTCATTATCTTTCACTTTACGTTACATAATACTTCGTTCATTCCTTATCATAACACGTAAAGTTATGGGAAAGATAAACATACATCATAATAAGGAACATAACACACACAGTCATCATTATCATACAGAGCAACACCATACATACATAACGTGCATAAACTTGCAACATCATCATCATCATGCCCAACATGCTTTCTAAGGCCTCAAGCGTCATCTTACATGCTCTTATGGGGACCTTTACGTCAAAACTTACATCTGCACTTTCCCCCGAAAGTCAGAAGTCAATCTATGCCTTCCTCGGGTACAACAACCCTATTCGGGCGTATGGACACCCTTCAGTCGCGTGGCCTCCATGCGGCTGAACACTATGCGAATGGACTCATGCGGATGAACACCTATGCGAATGAACATCCAGTCGTGCGAATGGACAATGCGGATGGACCTCATGCGAATGGGATTAATACGGATGAGCACTTATGCGACTGGACCTTCAGTCGTACGAATGGACCTTCAATCGTGCGAATGGACCCCAATCGCACCCTAAGAGGCTGTATGGCCTCCATTCGGCCTCCAGTCGGTCGCCTAGCCCTAACTGATGTAGAATGCAGTTCATCCCGACTGCAGCCGAGGGTTTTCAGCCTCCAAACTTATCTAAAACCATTTTAAGCCTAAATCGACCATCCTAACCTTAGGAATGCATATCATACACCATACAAGCACACGCACGCTCGGAAACATACACGAAACGCATCACACACATCACACCCAAATGGGTCAAACACATACACATACAAAACGGGTTTTTATGCTTTCCAGCCCTAAAATCGTTTGAAAACAAGTAAAAGTGGGGTTCTAGAACTCACAAACGAGCACAACGTTAAGGGCTTCGATTTGGCTTGCTTCACGACGATTTTGGCGACCCGAACCAACCCGAACCGGCACTTTTCCTCTTTTTCTCTTCTTTCTCTCTTCTCCCCTTTCTTTGGCTGATTTGTGAGTGTGGCGGAGAGGGTAAGGGCTGCCCTCTCCCTTATATACTTCCCCTCACCCGACTTTCTTTCGTTGGCGAGTTTGGTCCCTCGACTTTGAACTTTATTTTCTTTTCTTTCTTCACCGGCTTCAAAATAATAAATATTCGGATGTTACAGAACCGTGGTGGTTTAAATGGTGTTGGTGGTTTAAATGGTGTTGGTGGTATGAAATGGGAAGGGGTAGCGGTGGCAATGTGCTGAGGTGGTGGATTGAATTATGGTGGTGGGCTGCAATAGTGGATTGAATGATGGTGGTGGGCGGCGATTGTGGATTGAATAGTCTTGGACATCGGCAATGGTGGAAAGAAGGGCGGTGGTGTGAAGCAGTGGTGGAGTGAATGGTGATGGCGGCGACGGTGGTGGATGAATGGTGATGGGCGGCGACGGTGGTAGATAATTGGTGTTGGGCAGCAGCGGTGGTGGTCTGAAAAGGGCTACGATAATGGGAGGATGGGTTGGGGTTGTTTATAGCTAAATTACACAAATGGTCCCTGATTTAAATAGAGGTAATGTTACAAAAATGATCCCTCAAAGGGTATTTTGGTCATTTTAACTAAACTTAACAGAAAAGTTAACGTCTTTTAGTCTTAATACCCAATCTTGTTACAAAATTGAAAACATAATACCACAACCTGTTATTTCTTTTGCTTAGTACCCAACCTATTATTTTGAATAAACCACAAGGACCATTTATGTAATTAACTCTATTTAAAATAAACATTAATACATTCGAAGTATCATAATAATAACATAATACACTTTTTTACCCCCACACTATCCTTCACATAATACACATTTTACCCCAACGCTATCCTTCACATACACTTTTTACCCCAACATTATCCATCCCACAAACAAAATTATTTTTCCACCTTATATTTTGGTTTTTTTATTTACATTAAATAAAGATATTTAAATTATTGTAAATATATTTAATTAAAATAAATAAGGGAATCAAATATCAAATGATCAATTTGAATACTTAAATTAAATAATTTTAAATAAGTAAATAAGAAAATTATAACCGTAACCACACTAAAATAAAATAAAAACAATGTAAAACAATAAAATAAGAACGCCATACGAAGTTAATAGATAGAAACAATAATAAAACTACTCTCTAATCCCCCTATTCGTCCAGAAATGTTGTTAGGATCAGTGATCTACGTTTGATTAATTAGAGAGTATTGCAGCGGAATTCGAACAATGAATTAAACAATTCACAAGAACACAATTGATATTCAATGTAACAGTAAATGGTTATAGAAAAAGAGAATTCTACAAAAGAGATATTTCATTCATATGCTTTCGTGGTGGCTTAATGTCACACATTACAATTAGGTCAACATTCCTTATATAGGATATGTGACGTCTGCTGATGTCACTTGATAGTGACATCTAACAGAATTATTCAAACTACTGAAACTATGCAAACTACTGAGAAAGTTCTCAACTACTGATTACATCTTAGAGAATGCTAAGTACAAGAAACATAAAACTACTGAAACTAAACTACTGAAACTATAACTACTGAAAAGTAATTACAAGTACTGAAAGGAAACCATCACAACTACTGAAGTTGATAACTTTAGCTGTTGTGACAACTACTGATCACTTTGGTCTTTAGTCTTTGTTCTTCAGACTTTGTTCTTCAGACTTTTACTTTCAGACTTTGTCTTTAGCTGATAGCTTCAGACTTTGTCTTCAGTACTTTACTTTCAGACTTTGTCTTCAGTAGTAGTCTTCAGTTCTTGTCTTCAGACTTTGTCTTCAGACCTTGTAATCAGCTGATGTCTTCAGCTGTTGTGATCTTCTTTAGCAGTTGTAATGTCTGTGGGACTTAGAGGTTTTTCTGATCAGGCTCATTGGTTCTTTTGGTTCAACAAACTCCCCCTGAACCAATGCAGCCAAAACCTCTAAACTTATTGATGATCCCACTTATTCTTGGCAGAAACACCCTCTTGATCAGCTTCAGAGGTAATCAGTTAAGCACAGGCCGGGAAAAGGTTTCTAATCTTTTAATTGGCTAAGTATGGAAGGGAACTCTGTTTTGGGGAACTGAACACAGAGTCTTATCCCAACCATGAAACCTAATTCCCATGAATGAGTCTATAAGACTCACTAGCATAGGCCTCAAGGAGAACAACTTGTTCCTCCTTGGTGAGTTCTTCTGCTTCTCCCACGAAGAAGAACTCTGGGCCATAATACTCAGACAGGTATCTCACTGTCTTTCCATTTTTCAACTCCACAGTTGTTATCTCTCTATAAGCAAATTCATCAGGGTGAGAGCCTTCAAGCAACAACTGGAGTTCACTCTTCTGAAGATCTTCAAGTCTTTTGTATAACAACCCCTTCTTGATCATTTTGTTCTCAAGAATAGATTAAGGGGCTGTCTTGGATTTGTGAGCTCTCTTGAATTCTTCAATGATTTCCCAGGGTGAGACTACCATGACCAAAGTAATTGCAACATTCAAGGTCTTCTTCACTTGGCCATGATATCTACTTGGTATATTCTTCTTATGAATTCTAGAACTTACCCTGGGGTCTGGCCAGATCCGCACTCTTTCTTTTTGATGTTGAAAAGTATGTCTAAGAGTGTACAACCTCAGAGCCTGTTTCTTCATTTCTTGAATGGATGAGGACTGAGGGAATCCTTATCAACCATCTTGAGAAACTTCTCATCGTGTTGTTTCTACTGTTCTGCTTCTTCAATCTTTATCTTCACCATCTGCATTTGCAAGTTAGGAGTAATCACTTGTTGACTTCTGTGCTCAGGTGATTTGAGTTTGAGAACAGCAGAGATTGGCAGACTATCATCATCATCATCCTCTTCTTCATCTTCTTCTACCCTCAACACCCTTTTCCTCCTTCTGGGTGCATCACTGGGTAAGGTTTGAGGTGGTTTTTGGGGTAAAAGGATTGGTTTTGTCGGTTGAGTTGTGGGTGGCTTAGGTTTAGGGATAGATTTGGGAGATTTTAGAGATAAGGGTTGTGTTTGAGTGGGAGCGTGAGAAGACTGACTTAGCATTTTGGTTATGAGTTTGGCTTTGGAGAGCTTTGCCATTTCAGTTCTCTTCCCTGCACCTGCTTCATCTAGTGCTTCAATTATCACCCCTTATTATAGCCTCCAGCAGAGCAGATCTTCTTGGTTATCTCCAGGATACTGTCTCTGGACCAGGCTTTTATCTCTATCATTGATCTTACAATGTATTTAGCAATGAATCTGATCATTATCTCCAATCTTTCCCTTTCCAACACACTATAACCGGCCCATCTAGCTTGAATCTCTTCTATTTCCAGCCTTCTGATCTCAGTGTTTAGTGTGGCTGTGTCATGACCTTGTCGAAAGAGCTGATCTATAATTTTATCCACGGATCTACTGTGAGCTTCATCAGCATCTTTGACAAGATCTTCTAAGGATTTATCTTCATCAGCTTTTGACTCAGCACTTTTCTTTCTTTTATATGTGATTAGCTGTTCAGAGATCAGTTCTTTCTCTACCTCCTTCTCTTTTGCAGGTTCTTTCTCATCATCAACTCTTTTTCTTTTCTTTTCTTTCACTGCCTTAGACTTGGAAGTCTCCCCCTTTTTGGTTGCATTGGGATCAGGGGCTTGAAAGGCATAAAGAGATTTGTGAACAACATCATCAATGAGGGTTTGTAGATTTGAGGATATCCTCTTATCAATGGCTTTATGCACTATGTCAGTGATGATGGGAGTGATGAGAGGTAAGGAGTTTTAAAAGATAGCAACCATCTGCTCAGAGGGGTTCTGTCCCTGAGAGGTGGTGCCAAAAGTAGTGGCCGGTGGCTCAGTTACGTGTGTAGGCTCAGTGTTTGGGGAACCTTCAATGGAAGGTGCCATCTGTGGGGTTTGTGAGGTAGATGGACTTTGATACTGAGACATTTTGGCTAACATTCACCATATGAAAGATAAGTCGTTCAACATCATGGAAGTGCTTTTTAAGTATGGTTGTAGCACTTAAGTCGCCTTCATACCCGTTATGTATAAAAGACATATCAGTGGTGCCTTTCGGGTATTCTTTAGGATAGGTGCCATCATGCAAATTTAGGGTTTTGCGAATGATGTCGGGGGTGATGAGCACCTGTTTCTGGTTCACCAACGACTGGAGAGTGATTTGTCTATCATTCTCACCAGTTATTACAGAGACGTTGGTCCAGAACTGGGATAAGGAGTCAGGATATATGGTAGGATTCAGAAGAAAGGCTGTTCTGTATAGGGAATCCACCATAAGATCAATGGCAGTGTCAAACTTGTTCCAAAAGGCTGATTTCGAAAGGTAGGCAACACAGTTGTGTCGGGGTTTGAGTTTCATGGTCGCCATTGTTGAGAGAGAAAGGTTTGAAAACGGCTAATGAAACGTTTGTCTATAAGTGCATGTATTTATAGGTTAAGAAAAGGCTGAAAAGAAAATGACTGAAAGTGTTGGTGTTGGCATCAGTTGTTATGAAACAACTGAAGACGTGGTTTTAACTATCAGACATTTGAAAACAACTAAAGACTTGGTTTTAGTCATCAGTAGTTGTGAAACCACTGAAAACCTTGGTTTTGTCTTCAGCTGTTGTAAATAACTGAGGACTTGGTATTAGTCATCAGTAGTTGTGAAACTACTGAAGACATGGTTTTGTCATCAGCTGTTTAGAGTGAAACAACAGTTTGTGGAAACGACTGAAGTGAAAATTCTCATCAGTAGTTTTCATCAATTCTTAGCTTTTCAGCTGTTTCATACTGTCCTCAACACTTCCTCATCAGACTTTTTAGCTGATTTCAGTTGTTTCATAGGACATCAGTACTTATCTGTTTTTATTGACATCAGTAGTTATAACTACATCAGTAGTTGTAACTGCATCAGTTTCTTTTAACAGAATTAGTACATATTTGTGACATGTTTACTAATGATCATCAGTACTTGTTTACTGAGATCATTAGTAGTTATCACTTATTCTAGATGCAGCATACCAAGCCTTAACACAAGGTTTTGGAAAGTTGAACTATCCAAAGGCTTAGTAAATATATCTGCAAGCTCATCAGCACTAGGCACAAACTTTGGATCAATAGGACCTTTTTCAAAACAATCCCTAATAAAATGGTGTCTGATCTCTATATGTTTGGTCCTAGAGTGCTGGACTGGATTCTTGACAATGCACAGAGCTGAAGCACTATCCATTAATAATGGAGTCTTAGTCTCTGTAATGCCATAATCCAATAGTTGGTTTTGAGCCAGAGTACCTGAGATGTACAACTTGCAGCAGCAATGTACTCTGCTTCAGCATTGGATGTAGCAACAGATGTTTGTTTCTTACTCTGCCAAGAAATCAAACAGTTGCCTAGAATTGACATCCACCAGAAGTTGACTTTCTGGTTAACTTACACCCTGCATAGTCACTATCAGAAAAAGCAACTAATTTGCATGAGTGTCCAGTGGAATACCAAAGACCTAGAGATTGTGTACCTTGCAGATATCTAAAGATCCTCTTGACTGCAATCAAATGAGACTCTTTAGGAGCAGCCTGAAATCTAGCACAAACACAAGTTGCAAACATGATATTTGGGCTAGAAGCTGTTAAGTACATTAAGGACCCAATCATGCATCTGTAAAGTGTTTCATCAACAGCTTTACCTTTCTGATCTGCATCCAGTTGTGTGGTGTTGCACATGGGAGTAGAACAGGGCTTACAATTTTGTAAATCAAACTTATTCAAAAGTTCTTTTGTATATTTTGATTGATGAATAAAGGTTCCATCAGCCTTTTGTTTGATTTGCAAGCCTAGAAAGAACTGTAATTCTCCCATTGCACTCATTTCAAACTTTTGTTTCATTAGACTTGTAAAATCATCACACAACTGGGGATCAGAGGATGCAAAAATAATATCATCAACATAAATTTGAACAAGTAGCTTATGCTGATCCACTTTCTTTATAAACAAAGTTTTATCTATGGAGCCTCTAGTGAAATTATTTTTAAGAAGAAAATTTGAAAGTGTTTCATACCAGGCTCTAGGAGCTTGCTTCAACCCATAAAGAGCCTTATCAAGTTGATATACCCAATCAGGATGTTTATTGTCCTCAAAACCTGGTGGTTGACACACATAAACCTCTTCTTTTATTTACCATATAAAAATGCACTTTTGACATCCATTTGAAAAACTTTAAGATTGTGGAATGCAGCATAGGCTAAGAACAATCTAATTGCCTCTAGTCTGGCTACAGGGGCAAATGTGTCATCATAATCAATACCTTCTTCTTGTGAAAACCCTTGTACAACCAGTCTAGCCTTGTTCTTGACAATAAGCCCATTTTCATCAGTTTTATTCCTAAACACCCATTTAGTGCCTATTGCACACTTACCTGGGGGTAGAGGAACCAGTTCCCACACTTGCTGCTTTTTGAACTGAAGTAGCTCAAGCTGCATGGCTTCAACCCATCCATTGTCTCTCAAAGAACATGATAGTTCTTTGGCTCTAGTTGACTTATGAAGAGAACATAGAAGTAGAAGTTAGACAATTGACTTCTGGTTGAGACACCAGCATTGATATCACCAATGATTTGAGACATGGGGTGATTCTTTAGCTCTTGGTATACTATAAGATCAGTGCAAGTGTTTGTAGCCGGTTCAGCAGCAGCAGATGGTGATCCAGATTCTTGAAACCAAGTATTAGATGGCAAGTCAAATGATGTAGAGGAGTCAGAAATCTCATCAGCATTTGTTGTGGATGGCTACAGAAGCTACAGGAACATCAAGTTTAGCAGACTCAGGCAGTTGGTCACTAAACTTGAAAAGGTGAGTACTGATATCATCATCATCTTCAGTACCACCAGGTGGAAGACTTGCTGCAGAAGATGATTTATCCACATGATCTGCAACAGCTGGAGATTGATAAGGAACATATTGCAGTATGTCCAGATCAAACAACTCCACAGAGTTTTATGGAATTTTATCCTAAGGAAATTCATTGAATTTCACATGCAAGGTTTTTTCAACTAACTTTGTTCTGCAGTTGAAGACCCTATAAGCCTTGCATGTGGATGAATAACCTACAAAATACCCTGCATCCACCTTAGGATCAAATTTGTGGAGTTGATCCTTTGTGTTGAGAATGAAACAAGGACACCCAAAGGCTTTGAAGAATGAATTAGAGGAGCCAAATATGTAGAACTTCATATGGAGTCTTCATCAACCTCTGATTTACTAATACTCTATTCTGCATATAGCAAGCTGTGTTAAGAGCTTCAGCCCAAAAGGTCAATGGCAAACCAGAGTCAGCCAACGTAGACCTTGCGGCTTCAATTAGGGTCCTGTTCTTTCTCTCCACTACTCCATTTTGTTCTGGAGTCCTTGGATGCTAAACTGCCTCTTGATTCCTTTTGATAGATAAAATATGGTTTCTGAATTCAGTTCCATTATCACTCTTTATACACTTGACTAATAGGGAATACTACTTCTCAACATACAACACAAAGTTTATAATTGTCTGAGCAACCTCATCTTTTGAATGCAAGAAGAAAGTCCATACAAATCTGGAGTAATCATCCACAATTACCAGACATTATTTCTTCTTTGCCATGCTCATCACTCTCACAGGACCAAATAGATCCATGTGCAGTAACTGCAAGCAGGCAGTGGATTTAGGTTCTTCAGTAGGAGGGAATGAGACTTTGTGTTGTTTTCCTTTCAAACAAGCAGTGCAGGTTTCATCACAGTGGAACTCCTTTATTGGTAGACCTCTCACTAAACTGTTGTGGATGAGCTGATTTATGTTTTTGAGATTAACATGACCCAGCCTTCTATGCCACAGTTTAGATTCCTGAGGAGAGGCTTTGGAGAACAGGCAAGGATGACCCTTCAAATCAATCTTCTTTGACAAATCCAAGGCATACACTCTTCCAATCCTGTTGGCCTTCATGAGAGTATGTTCATCCAATACCTTGTCAATCAGTCTCAGAACTTGGGAAGACAGAATCCTGTAGTTTTGGCTAGTGAAAGGTGCAACATGCCCTTTATCACACATCTGACTGACACTTAGCAGATTATACTTGAGATTCTCCACATGATTAACATCATCAAACCTGATTTGTCCATTAGACACATATCCTTTCCCGATGATGTAACCCTTGGCATCATTACCAAATGAAACAAATCCCTTCTTTCCTTGAGAGTAGTCATTAAGAAGAGAACTGCTCCCAGTCATGTGCATAGATCCTCCACTGTCTACATACCAGATGCTCCTTTGGCATGCTAAGAACACTGCATTCATCATAAAGAACTAGTTAGGTTTTGAGACCCAAACCTTTTTGGTTTTGGGTCTGTTTTCATCAACAGATTTAACCATAACTTGTTTCTTATGATTAACAGCTGATGAAGAAGGAGATGGTGCTGAAATGGATTCCTTGGATTTGGGCTTAGAATGCCTTTTCAGTGGTTTGATCACAGGTGCATCTAGTTGGTTAACTCTCCCCAACAAATGCTGAACCATCATAACAAGTTGTGTCTGATTTGTAGCTAAATCTTTCACTTTTTGTGACATATCAGTACTTGTGTTTGATGAGTTCTAGTGACCCACCATTTCCTCCTTAAAATTCACAGACTTAGTCTGATGTTTATCATGAGAAGCACTATCAGCTGTTTTATGATAAACCCTATCCTTCTTTTTGGATTTGGTTGAAGGCTTAGGTTTATCACATTGGGATGACTGTGGTACAAACTTCGTCTCAAACTCATTTTTCATTTCATCCATCTGGATTATGATGAGCTTATTTCTGTTGAGTTTGGAACCCTTTCTGTACCAACATTCATCAGAAAGATGATTGAATTTACCACATATTCACATGGCTTATTCTTCATCTTGAATTGATCAACTACTGATGTGGAAACTACTGAAGGTGTGCTCTTCAGTACTTTCCTCCTTTCAGTACTTTTGTTTAGTACTGAAGGATTTGTAACAACTGAAGACTTGTTCTTCAACTATTCTCTATCAGCAGTTGTTAATCCTTTTATTTCAGCTTATTTGAAATGCTTTTCAGATGTTGTGACTTGCCCTTCAGTACTTGAGGTACTTTGAGGGACAACATCTGAAGTACTCAACTTCATGTGCTTATCAGTAGTTAACCCATCAGCCAATTGATTTACTGAGGTATCAACACTGATTTCATCTTGTGATTTTGGGGGATCACTTGAGGATGATGCACATGATGATGTGGTTTGGAAATTACTTTCACCTTCAGATTTTACTATTGTTTTGGAGTAAAATCTGTAGGTGGTGCAATGTGGTTGTAACCTATTCCAAACTTCACATTCGAAGCAGATTGCTTGTTGAGCAGCATTTCAAATCCCTTGCAGGATGATACCTAGCGGTCACACTCAACTTGGGTAACTGCAAGTTTTTCTTTGAGATCTCTATGGTTATCAAGAATGACCTCTAGCTTAGCCTTTTCATCATTTAATTGGCATTTAAGCTTATAAATCTCATCATTTTATCCTTAAGGACAGACTCATATTCAGCTTTTCTTTTGGAAAGGGTTTGCTCAAGCTCTAGATTTTTTTTATTAAAGCTACATTTGCCTCTCTAATAGAGATAAATGCAGCTATGCAAGATTCAGAACATAGCTTGGCCTTAGCCTCAGAGGATACCTGGGTTACCTGTGATGAAGATGCATTGGAGCATGAACTATCAGTAGATTCCAGGGCCATGAGAGCTAGATTCCCAAAAGGATGTTCACCACCATGTTGACCATCACCAGCAAATAATTGCTCATTACCAGAGAGATCATCTAGTAAACTGCTCCAGTCAATAATACCAGGGGTAAAGAAGCTGTGATGAGGTTGTGATTGAGATGATTGAGATGGTAGAGGCTCAGGTAGAGCTTGAGGTTGTTGTGCATTAGGAACTTGAACTGGATTTGGGTGTGGCATGTAATAGCAGGGATATGGATATGACATTGGACCCTGAGGGACAAAATATGTAGGAGATATAGGTTGTGAATGATGACCAGAACTAGCAGGATGTTGCCCTCTGTTTTGTGGACTATTGCTTGAAAAAGTCACAAAGGGTGCAGAGGAGTTAGATCCAGATGATCTACACTCTCTTGCAAAGTGTCCAAGCCTGTGGCATTTGTGACACCTCAACTTACTCTTGTCAAAACCAACTTTGGTTTTGCCAGAGAGTCCTGGAAATTTCCTACCAGTTCTCTTGTAGAACTTTTGAGATCTGATATTAATCAAGGCCATTTGGCTCAGAATATCCATCTCTTCTAAGTCATCATCAGCAATACCCTTTAAATCATCCATAATGAAACACAAATTGTCACTATTACAGCCTGACTGACTATCAACACTAACAAATGCATGATCTGAACTGTTTGAGGAGAAATCTATATGCTCATCAATTGCTTTCTGATGCAGCATATAAAGACTCATGACCAACCAAGGCAGTGTTCCCTGGTACAAAGTCATCAGTGAGCTTTCCTGATGATGCCAGTTTCCTTTTCTGCTCTATCTCTTTTTCAAATGTAAGCAGTTTCCCATGGAGTTGGGTGAGAGATAGACTATCCAGATTTGCACTGGAGCGTAGGACAATGGTATATGTGTCCCATCTCTCAGGCAGTGATCTGAGGAATCTGTTGTTCATCTGACTATTAGTGTATTCATGTTTGACCATTTTCAGCTCAGAGATCAAACAGGAAAAACGCTCAAACTGTTGAGTCAGTGACTCACCCTTTCTATGAGAGAATGTCTCATATTATTGGGCAAGGATTTCTCTATTGTTTTCTAAGACCTCATCTATTCCACCAAATTGTTCCTTCAATGCATTCCAGAGGTCATGAGCAGTTTCATGATGCATAAGCCCAGAATAGATTTCATTCGGCAGTGCCATGGCCAGAATTCCATGCGCTTTAGCATCAATCTCAAACAGTTTTCGATCCTCATCTGAGTATTGTTCCTTCTTCTTTGGAACCATTTGGTTGGTTTCCGGATTGTTCACTATAGGCTTGTGTGGACCATGTACCACGGATGTCCAACAACCTAAACTGTTAACAGACAGGTGATGAAGCATTCTTCATTGCCATATGTTATACTCAGTCCTAACCAGCATCGGAGGCTTGGTTGAGGAACCGGTATTGTGAGGGTCATTAGAAGGAGTAATCATTCTCAGATTCAACCAAATTCAATTAAGTTTTAACTGATTTAGTGCAAAAACACAACAAACTCAATATGAACCAAAAGAAACTCAAGGCAGATAAACGAAAGCAGCAGAAATTCAATGATCTATAACCAATTCTTGCAAATATGCTAATTCAATCAAACTTAGATATCGAATAGCAGTTTCAATGATCAATTGTTAGATCGATCAATGATTAACCTTGCTCTAATACCATTTGTTAGGATCAATGATCTAAGTTTGATTAATTAGTGAGTATTGCAGCGAAATTTGAACAATGAATTAAACAATTCACAAGAACACAATTGATATTCAATGTAACAGTAAATGGTTATAGAAAAGAGAATTCTACAAAAGAGATATTTCATTCATATGCTTTCGTGGTGGCTTAATGTCACACATTACAATTAGGTCAACATTCCTTATTACTGTTAGGATCAGTGATCTATGTTTGATTGATTAGAGAGTATAGCAGCGAATTCTAACAATGAATTAGCCAATTCACAAGAACGAAACGATATTCAATGAAGAACAAAGACGATTATAGAGAGAGAATTCTGCAAATATATTTCATTCAATATTCGCTTTCGTGGTAATGGAATGTCACAATTACAATTAGGTCGACACCTCTTATATAAGAGATGTGACGTCTGCTGATGTCACTTGATAGTGACATCTAACAGAATTATTCCAACTGAAACACAACTACTGAAGATGTCAAAACAGCTGACATCTCCTTACAAAAATACTAAGTGTTATCAGTTATTATAACTACTGAAAAACATAAAACTACTGAAACTACAACGACCGAAGAACAAGCTCTTCAGTCGTTTTACAAAACTACTGAAAGTAAAAACATAAAACTACTGATATCACAATTACTGAAGAAGTACTCTTCAGCTGTTGTGACAAACTACTGAAACTTCAGTACTTGGTCTTCAGACTTGAACTTCAGATGTTTCATCAGCTGAAGTAGCTCAAGCTGCATAGCTTCAACCCATCCATTGTCTCTCAAAGCAACATGGTAGTTCTTTGGCTCTAGCTGACTGATGAAGAGAGCATAGAAGTAGAAGTTAGACAATTGACTTCTTGTTGAAACACCAGCATTGATATCACCAATAATCTGAGACATTGGGTGATTCTTCAGTTCTTGATAAACAATGAGATCTGTGCAAGTGTTTGTAGGACCTTCAGCAGCAGCAGATGTTGATGCAGACTCTTGAAACCAAGAATTAGATGGTAACTCAAAAGATGTAGAGGAAACATAGATCTCATCAGCATTTGTTGTGGATGGAACTGCTGAAGCTACAGGAACATCAAATTTAGAAGACACAGGCAGTTGGTCACTAAACTTGAAGAGGTGAGTATTGATATTATCATCATCATCATCAATACCACCAGGTGGAAGACATGCTGCAAAGATGATTTATCCACAGGATCTGCAACAGCTGGAGGTTGATAAGGACATATTGCAGTATGTCCAAATCAAACAACTCCACAGGGTTTTGTGAATCTTGTCCATAGGAGATTCATCAAACTTCACATGCAAAGTCTCTTCAACTATCTTTGTTCTGCAGTTGAAGACTCTGTATGCCTTGCAAGTAGATGAATAACCAACAAAATACCCTGCATCCACCTTAGGATCAAATTTATGGAGTTGATCCTTTGTGTTGAGAATAAAACAGGGACACCCAATGCTTTGAAAAATGAAATTAGAGGAGCCAAGTGATGGGAGACTTCATATGGAGTTCATCAACCTCTGATTTACTAAGACTCTATTCTGCACATAGCAAGCTGTGTTAACAGCTTCAGCCCAAAAGGTCAGTGGCAAACCAGAGTCAGCCAGCATGGACCTTGCAGCTTCAATTAGGGTCCTGTTCTTTCTCTCCACTACTCCATTTTGTTCTGGAGTCCTTGGGATGCTAAACTGCCTTTTGATTCCCTTTGAAAGATAGAAGTCATCAAGTGTATGGTTTTGAATTCAGTTCCATTGTCACTCCTAATACACTTGACTGGAAGGGAATACTGCTTCTCAATATACAACACAAAGTGAATAATCTTCTGAGCAACCTCATCCTTTGAATGTAGAAAGAAAGTCCATACAAATCTGGAGTAATCCCCCAATTACCAGACAATATTCTTCTTTGCCATGCTCATCACTCTCACAGGACCAAATAGATCCATATGCAGTAATTGCAAGCAGGCAGTGGACTTAGGCTCTTCAATAGGAGGGAATGAGACTTGTGCTGTTTTCCTTTTAAACAAGCAGTGCAGGTTTCATCACAGTGGAACTCCTTTATTGGTAAGCCTCGAACTAAACTATTGTGGATAAGTTGATTCATGTTTTTGAAATTAACATGACCCAGCCTTCTGTGCCACAGTTTAGATTCTTGAGAAGAGGCTTTGGAAAATAGGCAAGGATTGCCTCTGAGATCTATTTTCTTGGAAAGATCTAAGGCATACACTCTTCCTGTCCTGTTGGCTCTCAGGAGAGTGTGATCATCCAACACCTTATCAATCAAATGCAGAACTTTGGATGACAGAATCCTACAGTTCTGACTGGTGAAAAGAGCAACATGGCCTTTATCACACATTTAACTGACACTCAAGAGATTGTACTTGAGATTTTCCACATGATTAACATCATCAAACTTGATATCTCCATTGGAGACAAAGCCATTTCCAATGATGTAACCCCTAGCATCATTGCCAAAAGAAACAAACCCCTTCTTTCCTTGAGAGTAGTCATGAAGAAGAGAGCTGTTCCCAGTCATATGCATAGATCCCCCACTGTCTACATACGAGATGCTACTTTGGCATGTTGGAGAACCCTGCAATAATAAACAATCAGTTAGTTTTGGAGACCCAAATCTTTTTGGTTTTGGGCCTGGTCTCATCAACAGATGGTAAACTAACAGGTTTATTGGAAACAACAGCCTGAGAAGAGGAAGATGGTGAAGAAGAGGAATCCTTTGGCTTGGATCTCCTTTTCTGTGGTTTCAACATAGGAGCATCTAATTGGTTAACTCTACCCAACAGATGTTGAACCATCAAAACTAGCTATGTCTGATTTTGTGATAAAGCTTTCAGCTCATCAGACACATTGCCAGTGGAGTTTGATAAGTTCCTATGTTGCACCTTCTTCTTCTGAGCAATCTCAGCTGTTACCTGTTTAACCCCTTCCTTTTTGGACTTCTTTGAGGACTTAAGGTTACATGATTTGATGTTGCTGATACAAATGTGGTCTCAAACTCAGTTTTCATTTTTACCATTTTCTCTTTAATTTCTCTTTATGTTTGAGTTTGGAACCTCTTTTGTACCAGCAATCATCTGTAAGATGATTGAACAAACCACATACTTCACATGGTTTCTTCTTCATCTTAGGTTGATCATCAACTAAAGAGGGTGAAGCAACTGAAGACTTGCTCTTCAATACTTTGGAAGCATTGTTTGCTTTCTTGACTACCTCTATAGTAGTCTTCAAACTCTTTCTACTGACAGTTTTCTTCTTTTTAGTACTGGCAGTAGTTGGAGTTTGAACTTCAGGTGTTAAATCCTGCTCTCTAGTCCTTTCAGACTTTCAGAATTAACTCCTGAGTTGATCAACTCATTGATCATGTGAGTGTCAGCAGTGGAACCATCAACATCAGCTGATAGATTCTGAGAGGGCTTGGTGCTGACTTCTACTTCTGATTGTGCTGTATCAGAAAGTAGATCACATGATGAGATGGATTGGTTATTACTCTCACCATCAGATTCTACCTCTGCTCTGGGAGTAAAATCTGTAGGTGGAGCAGTGTGATTGTAACCAATGCCAAACTTCACATTGGAAGCAGATTGCTTACTAAGAAGCATTTCAAACCTTTGCATGATTGTACCCATCTATCACACTCTACCTGGTGACTGCAAGGGTTTCTTTGAGATCTTTATACTTCTCTAGAAGTATCTCTTCCCTAGCCTTATCATAGTATTTGGCATTTAAGTTTGTAGATCTCATCATTCTTATTATTAAGCACAGACTCAAATTCAGATTTGCTTTTGGAAATTATTTGTTCTAGCTCAATGTTCTTGTTGATTAAAGCTACATTTGCTTCTCTAATAGATGCAAATGCTGCTATGCATGTTTCAGAACACAATTTGGCTTTTGCCTCAGAGGATACCTGTGATACCTTTGGTGTAGAGGCATTAGTGGATGAAGTATCAGCAGAATCCAAAGCCATAAGAGCTAGATTTCAAAGGGACTTTCACCACCATGTTGACCAGCACCTGAGAACAGTTGTTCATGACCAGACAAGTCATCTGGTAAACTGCTCCAGTCAACAACTCCTGGGGTGAAGAAGCTGTGTTGTTGAGGTTGAGTTTGTTGATGAGATTGGAAAGGTTGTGGTTCAGGCAATGCTTGTGGTTGTTGTGCAATTGGAGCTTGAACAGGATTTGGTTGAGGCATATAATAGCAGGGATAAGGATATGACATTTGACCCTGGGGAACAAAGTATGCAGGAGATCTAGGATGTGAATGATGACCAGAACCAGCAGGATGTTGCCCTCTGTTTTGTGGACTAGTACTAGGAAAAGTCACAAAGGGTGCAAAAGAGTTAGATCCAGTTGATCTACACTCCCTTGCAAAGTGTCCCAGCCTTTGGCATTTGTGACACCTCAACTTACTCTTGTCAAAACCAACTTTGGTTTTGCCAGAGAGTCCAGGAAATTTCCTGCCAGTTCTCTTATAGAACTTCTGAGATCTGATATTAATCAATGCCATTTGGCTCAGAATATCCATCTCTTCTAGATCATCATCAGCTATTCCTTTCAGATCATCCATAATGAAGCATAGATTGTCACTATTACTTCCAGAATGACTCTCAATACCAACAAATGCATGATCAGAACTATTTGTTGAGAAATCAATATGCTCATCATAATTGCTTTCAGATGCAACATATTCTGACTCATGACCAACCAGGCAGTATTCCCTGGTACAAAGTCATCAGTGAGCTTTCCTGATGAGGACAGTTTCCTCTTCTGCTCTATCTCTCTTTCGAATGTAAGCAGTTTCCCATGAAGTTGGGTGAGAGATAGGCCATCCAGATTTGCACTGGAGCGTAGGACAATAGTGTATGTGTCCCATCTCTCAGGCAGTGATCTGAGAAACCTGTTGTTCATCTGCTATTGGTGTATTCCTGTTTCACCATTTTCAGCTCAGATATTAAGCAGAAAAACGCTCAAACTGTTGAGTTAGTGTCTCACCCTTTCTATGAGAGAATGTCTCATATTGTTGGGCAAGGATTTCTCTATTGTTTGCTAAGACCTCATCTGTGCCACCGAATTGTTCCTTCAGGGCATTCCAGAGATCATGAGCAGTTTCATGATGCATAAGCCCTGAATAGATTTCATTAGGCAGTGCCATGGCCAGAATTCCATGGGCTTTAGCATCAATCTCAAACAGTTTCCGATCTTCATCAGAGTATTGTTCCTTCTTCTTCGGAACCATTGATTGGTTTCCGGATTGTTCACCATAGGCTTATGTGGTCCATGTACCACAGATTTCCAACAACTGAACTATTAACAGACAGGTGATGAAGCATTCTTCGTTGCCATATGTTATACTCGGTCCTAACCAGCATCGGAGGCTTGGTTGAGGAACCGGTATTGTGAGGATCATTAGAAGGAGTAGTCATCTCAGATTCAATCAAATTCGATTAAGCTAAAACAGATTTAGAACAAAAACCAACAACCAATTGAACCAAGAGAGATCTCAAAATAAATGAACGACAGCGACAGAAATTCAATAATCTATAACCAGTTCTTGTGAATATGCTAATTCAATCAAACACAGATATCAATTAGCAGTTTCAATGATCAATTGTTAGATCGATCAATGATTAACTAGCTCTGATACCACTTGTTAGGATCAGTGATCTATGTTTGATTGATTAGAGAGTATAGCAGCGGAATTCTAACAATGAATTAGCCAATTCACAAGAACGAACGATATTCAATAAAGAATAAAGACGGTTATAGAGAGAGAATTCTGCAAATATATTCATTCAATATTCGCTTTCGTGGTAACGGAATGTCACAATTACAATTAGGTCGACACCTCTTATATAAGAGATGTGACGTCTGCTGATGTCACTTGATAGTGACATCTAACAGAATTATTCCAACTGAAACCCAACTACTGAAGATGTCAAAACAGCTGACATCTCCTTACAAAAATACTAAGTGTTATCAGTATATAACTACTGAAAAACATAAAACTACTGAAACTACAACGACTGAAGAACAAGCTCTTTAGTCGTTTTACAAAACTACTGAAAGTAAAAACATAAAACTACTGATATCACAACTACTAAAGAAGTGCTCTCAGCTGTTGTGACAAACTACTGAAACTTCAGTACTTGGTCTTCAGACTTGAACTTCAGATGTTCATCAGCTGATGACTTCAGTAGATATCATCAGCTGATGTCTTCAGTCTTTGTCTTCAGACTTTGTACACCAGTTGTTGATCTTCAGCACTTGTAGACTCTTCAGCTGTTGTACTTCAGTACTTGGTCTTCAGCTTCAGCACTTGTGTTCTTCAGCTGTTCAGCTTCAGCACTTGTGTTCTTCAGCTATTCATCTTTAGCACTTGTGTGCTTCAGCTGTTGAACTTCAGCACTTTAGTCTTCAGCTGTTGAAGTCTTCAGCACTTGATCTTCAGCTGTTGGAGTTTTCAGCATTGTCGAACTGCTGATGAAGCCTTCAGCAGTTGTTGTGATATCATGTGGGACTTAGAGGTTTTTTGATCTTGGCTCATTGGTTCTTTTGGTCCAACATATACACTATATGACGTCTGCTGATGTCACTTGATAGTGACATCTAACAGAATTATTCAAAAACTATGAAACTATGCAAACTACTAAGAAAGTTCTCAACTACTGATTACATCTCAGAGATGCTAAGTACAGAAACATAAAACTACTGAAACTAAACTACTGAAACTATAATACTAAAAAGTAAATTACAAGTACTGAAAGGAAACCATCACAACTACTGAAGTGATAACTTCAGGTTGTGACAACTACTGATCACTTTGGTCTTTAGTCTTTGTTCTTCAGACTTTGTTCTTCAAAATTTTACTTTCAGACTTTGTCTTCAGCTGATAGCTTCAGACTTTGTCTTCAGTACTTTACTTTCAGACTTTGCCTTCAGTAGTAGTCTTCAGACTTTGTCTTCAGACCTTGTAATCAGCTGATGTCTTCAGCTGTTGTGATCTTCTTCGGCAGTTGTAATGTCTGTGGGACTTAGAGGTTTTTCTGATCAGGCTCATTGGTTCTTTTGGTCCAACAAATGTTCTATTAGATCATTCACAATGTATGGTGAGCGTCTTGGTTATGTAACTTCAAAATCTATGTAGATGTGTTTGAAATGACAGTGGTGCCCCATTATTGTAACTTTCTGGCTTTAGTTCTTGATCTTCTCGCGACCAATTAGTTATGTTACGTACTTTATGTGCTCCAATCATATTATGTAATGTAATACATGCATGCATTATATCACCTAATACGAATTAGTTCGAGGATCTTGCTAGGGATCGTATCATTGCCCACCTAGCTTGAAGAACACCGAAGGCTCTTTCTACATCCTTTCTTGTAGACTCTCAAAGCCTTTTTTACCACTTTATTTTCAGATTATTCTTCGGTGGATATTTACAAGTATTGTCCATTCTAGATAAATATTATCTGCAAGATAATACCCTGTGGTGTAGTTATGCCCATTCACTATAAAACATATTACGGTGCATTCCCCTTTAAGATTTGATTAAAACTAGGGATTAATTAAACACATTAATATCATCGTTTGATCCGGCTACTCCAAAGAATGCATGTCAAATCCAGAGGCCATGTGATGTAACTGCTTCTAGCATAATGGTGGGATGACCATGATCACTAAGAGTATATTGACCTTTCCATGTAGTTGGATAGTTTCTCCAACTCCAGTGCATATAATAAATGCTTCCAAGCATTTCAGGAAACCCGTGATGGGCTTTATGTTTAACTACTGACCGGTCAATGTCATATTAGGTTGATTTACCTGGTTCAGATAATCTTTTGATGATGTGACTAAAAAGACAATGTGTATCTTGAACCGTCATTTGAAGAAACTCTTATTGTACACCAGCTCTATAGCAAACTAATCATTCCACAAGCGTGTCTCTCCATCCTTACGACCTCTATCTTTTTGTGCTTCTTACATTGTTGGAATAACTTCCCTCTTCTTATTGGTCAAGCTCAAACAACCAATTATCAAGCTCTTCGATATCATCATAAATATGATTTTAAAATTCATGTGTGAGCATTTGATAAATATACATGGGTATTCTATCATCATCGGTGCTCATTTTCAAAATTTTAGATTCAAAGTATTCGTGTGGAAAATGAGTATAGTGTTATGGTGAGTGTGGTGTATATTATGGTATTTATACAAAGAACAAACACTAGCTGTTAGAAAAAAAAATAAAAAAACTAGCTGTTAGAAAAAAAACTAGTCATTATAAAAAAACAAAAAACTAGTCATTAGAAAAAAGACAAAAAAACTAGCTGTTAGAAAAAAACAATAAAACTAGTGGTTAGGAATAAAAACAAAAAAAACTAGCCGTTAAAAAGACAAAAAACAAACTATGATTATAAAAAACATTCATTAATTAACTAGCATTACATAAAAGTAGAGAATAAAACTAAAACAACATTAAACTAAAATCATAACTTAAACTAAAACCACCACATAACTTAAACAACAAATTAAACCAAAAAAATTAGTTGTGATGAAGCATTTCATATTTCTCTCTTATCTCGTTACACAATTCTTCATGTTTAGCATGCTGGAATGGATCCATATGACTTGTGCCGATGAAAAGAATCTTCTTTCTCTTCCAACTCAAAGAATTTATCACTTTTTTGTCAAAATGTTGGATAGCTTTCTTCTTTTCCGTTGTCGTACCGACCAAGTCTTCAACGAGACTTAGCCTCTTTGCTTCGTAAGCAAGTGAAGAAGAAGAAAAAGAAGTCATGCCCTTACCTTTTATTCTGATCAGCTTCTTGGCCTTGTACCTCCCTATTAGATGTGCTGGAGGTTCCTCTTGAGACTCCTCTTCTAGAGGTTTTTCCTCTTGATCTTCCTGTTGCATTACAAGAATATCATCATCATCATTATCATCAAGTGATACCACTCACTCTTGAGTTGATTCAGGAGTATTGCCAAAGTTGACATCCGAAACAGAAGTGGTATACTCCCCTATGATGGTTGTCTTTGTTCTTTTGAAAGCTTGATGACCATACACTTTGGTAGGCCCAAAATACTTTGGAATGTCTTTAACTATCTTCCACACATGTTATATGTGAAGGAAGCATTATTAGTGTTCATGTAGTCATATTTTGCTAGGGTTATATATTGATCTTCAGACCAACCACTTTTGTATTGGGACTTGATACGAACATAAGACGCATTAAAGTTAGCAATTTTCCTTGATCATATGCCAGTGACTTCTAAGGTTGTGAGCATTTCTTAGAATTTGAGGGTTCTTAGCATTGCAATGTTGTTCTATCCTCCCCCAATATGCATGTTGGTTTTGATTGTTAGAAATTATTGGGTCTTAAGAAATGGCTATATAAGCATTAGCCAATAACACTTCGTCATCAACTGCCCATTTTATAAGAATAGACTTCCGAGCCTTTTCTTTTCCTTTCTTCTTTGTTGGTGTTTTTTTGTGATGAAGGTGCTTCATCAATTAGTTGTTCGTTATATTAAAACCATGCTTGATATTGTTGATAGTCTTCCAACGAAGACTTAGATTCAAGTGAAATTTGCGAGAAGCCAGGTTGTTGAACATATAAGAATCCTTTAGATTGTTGAAGATATAGGATTCCCTCATGTTGTAAGAATTGGGAGAACACATGGTGTGGATATTAGGAGAACTTGGGTTGCTAATATTTGGACATTAGAGGTGGATGGTTTGGGTATTCTTTATTGGGTTTATCATTTAACATTTGGGTGAAAGAGAATGGAGCTCTTGCATCCATTAAGAATTGAATTTTTAATTGTGTTTAGCATAGATTTTTTTAGAATGTTAAAAGAATATGAAGGGTGATTTAAGAAAAACTCTCAAATGATAAAACATATTATAATAAGTGAACTAGCCGGTATGAATAAAACAAAAAAGTAGTCGTTATTAATAGAAAAAAACTAGCCGTTATGAATAAAACAAATAATGTAGCCGTTAGTAATAAAACAAAAAAGTAGTCGTTATGAATAAAACGTAAAAAGTAGTTGTTATAAATAATACAAACAAAAAACTAGCCGTTATAAAAAATAGCCGTTATTATAAAAAAATAAAAAGCACTCAAATTATTAGTATTATTATAAATATTAAAAAGAATTAAAATTAAAAATCTTTTTAATTGAAACCATTTAAGCATTTTAAATATTTTAAATAATTATAAAAAATAAAAAACAAACTCTAATTAATTAGTTTAGTATTATAAATGTAAAAAAATTAAAAAGATTCTTTTAGTTAATACATTTTTATTAAAATATTACACTAAATTATTATTTTAATTAAAATATTCTAAAACATTTCAACTAAAAACATTTTAATTTATAACGTTTTATAATAGTGGAGCCCACCACTATATTTATATATAAAATTGATTTTATAGTAGCCACAACAATTTTCTTTCCATCGTCCTTCCAGACGGATTCTACATCCGATGCGGCTCTCCCCATCGTCGCTCTTCCGGCGGGCGCTATCCACGTCGGTGATGCGCCGACCATGGGTGCCGCGATGGTAATAGTCTAATACAAAAATACTAAAACAACACTAAAAGTACAATAACTTTATTTCTATTTAATAACTTAATACATAACAAAAGCTACTACAGTACAAACAAAAAATACATAACTCATAATCAGTGAATTCTTCATTTTTTAGATTCTACTAGACTCATTTTCAATTTTGTCTCCAATTTTTAGATTATGCTAGACTCACTTTTCACTTTCATCTCTAATTCACTCTTAAACTTTAACAATCAAAGAATGATTTCTACTGTTTTTAGACATATCTTAGGATCAAACCAACAAAAAACCCACATTTATGTTCATATTTCAACATTCAATTTCTTTTAAGTCTAAATTATATAAAAATAAAAAAATAAACATGTTTACCTTCTCCCCATAACCGTATAACCTACACCCTATATTTTTGGAATCCTACTAAATTCGTATATTGCTTATTTACAGCAGCAACAACAACCATTTTTCGTTAGAGTGTTTTGTTTTAAGAGTATTGTTTTGAGTGTCACTATACCACTATTTTAAATATATAGTGGAGATGTTAGATGAACATATAGAATTAGCTAATTTAATGGATATAAATGATTGTTGGAAGTGACATGTAAAGCTTAATAAAAAAAACTCCTACATATTAAGTTTAATAAAAAAGAATTCTTACACATTCAATGTATAAAATAAATTATTGATGCATACATACATGCAATACATGCATACATGGTTGAATAATAAAGTCACATGCAATGCATACATGAAGTGTTAGGTGGTCTTGTTTTGTTAGGTGTTGAACAATATATATATATATATATATATATATTATATATATATATATATATATAATATATATATATATATATATATATATATATGTGTGTATGTATGTATGTATATATGTATATATATATATAGTATATATATATGTATATATATGTATATATAATATGTATATATATGTATATATATATGATATATATGTATATATATATATATGTTATATATGTATATATACTTATATATGTATATATATATGTATATATACTTATATATGATATATATATATATATATGTATATATACTGTAACACCAGGTTATTTATTTATTTTGAAGCCGACGAATAAAGAAGAAAAGAAATAAAGTCCAAAGTCGAGGGACCAAACTCACCAACGAGAGAAAGTTGGGTAAGTGGGGGTATATAAAGGGAGAGGGCAGCTATTACCCTCTCCCCACACCCACATTTTCAGCCAAAGAAAGAGGAGAAGAGAGAAAGAAGAGAAAAAGGGAGAAAAGTTGGTTCGGGTTGGTTCGAGTGAGCCAAAATCGTTGGGAAGCGAGTCAAATCGAAGCTCTTCTCGTTGTGGTCGTTCGTGTGAGTTCTAGGACCCCTCTTTTACACGTTATTGAATGATTTGGGGCTGGAACACATTTGAAAATCGGGTTTTTGAGTGTGTGCATGTTTGACCCGTTTGTGTATGTGTATGTGTGTGTATGATTCGTTTGAGCCTTGCTTGTGAGCTTGTGTGTGCTTGAATGATGTTGTGGTATGCATTCCTAAGGTTTAGTATGGTTGATTTGGGCTTAGAATGGGTTAAGATGCGCTTGGAGGTCGAATTAGGTTCGGGATGAACTGCATTCTGCACCAGCTAGGGCTAGGCGACCGAATGGAGGCCATACGCCGATTGGGGTGCGATTGGGGTTCATTCGCACGATTGGGGTCCATTCGCACTACTGAGAGTTCATTCGCACGATTGGGAGCCCAGTCGCATAAATGCTCATCCGCATTAGGTCCATTCGCATGGGACTCATCCGCATGGAGTCCATCCACACTAGTTTCATTCGTACGATTGGGTGTTCATCCGCATTGGTGTTCATCCGCATTGGTCCATTCGCATGATGCTCAGTCGCATGGAGGCCACGCGACTGAAGGGTGTCGATACGCCCAAATAGGGCTGTTGCACCCGAGGAAAAGTGTAGTTTAATTTCTAACTTTCAGGGGAAAGTGCAGATGTAAGTTTTTGACGTAAAGGTTTCCGTAAGTTCATGTAAGATGACTGTTGAGACCTTAGAGAGCATGTTGGGCATGATGATGATGATGTTGCATGATTATGCATGTTATGTATATATGTTGTTGCCCTGTATGATGCTGATGACTGTTTATGTTATGTTCCCTATTATGATGTATGTTATCTTTCATGTCGCTTTAAGTGTTATGTTAATGAATGAAGTGAAAGTATTATGTAACGTAAAGTAGAAGATAATGAAAAGTGGAACATGGTGAATGCGTGCATTAATGAATGATGAAAGTAATGAAAGTCTTGCCAGCATTAGATATCGGGACACGCCAATTATAAGGTGTTAGCCCAACGGTGTGTGGGTTCGCTACCCTGAGAGGATGCACATCGGGGTCTTTCTTTGTGATCGACCATTTGTATAGAACCTCTACCGCTTACCCCTGGTACTGCGGCACCATGTTTAGATGTCTATTTATAGACTTCGGTCCAGTAGCCATATAGTTCGGGGTGTAGCACATGGTATTGGTATGGAAGATATCAGATGCGTAAGAAAAGATGTAAAGATGAATGAACGAATGAAGAAGTTAATAATAACTATTATCTATGTGTACGTATGTTGTATGATCACATGAAAGTAAAGAATGGTTTTAACAAAAGAAAATTATGTTTTATTTTATAAAACTAGAACTCACTCAGCAACGCTGACTTTGATATGTTTCCAGTTGGCAGGTAATGATTGCTGAGGATGGCACGAGGTGGCTACTCAGCTCTTTTGGATGGCATTCTTTTGTTAATGTTTTTGCATTGTAATGTGAACGAATGATTTTTGAAATGAGCGCTTGTATTAACTTGCAAAAGCATTTGCAACGATATGAAAAGTTATTTTTATGTTGCCGCTGCAACGTTTTATGAATGATTAAATGTAAGTTCTATGTTTCATGTGCAATGATTTACCAGCTGTAAGCGTCCCGAGAACGGGGCCTTACAAGTTGGTATCAAAGCCAAAGTTTAAGTGAAATGGGTAATTTTTCAAAATAAACCTTAACTTAAACTGAGAATGGGACGGAAAGGGAAGGGATGCCAATCTGAGTAGCTGCGGGCCATCAGGTATTTTCGTAATGTTAATCGGTTTTATGTGCACATAGTATGTGGTTATGTGTTGTTTGTGGATTTAAATACTGATGTAGTCAGGATAGGTAATGCTCGAGGTGTTAAGAGTAAAGTAAGTGGCTAATCACAACTGGCCACTGTAATTAGGGACTTACTATACTTGACATAATCTGACCTATTCCCTTGAATGACCGTGTTGGTGTTTGAATCTTTCAGTGTGCATGTGAATGGCCGGTGGTAGATCTTCGAAAGCCTCTCGTGGTGGAGGTCACGGTGCTGAACTGCGACCCAAGAGAGGGAGACCCATAATGGAAAAGGTGGTTCATGAGGAACCCGAGACCCCTCATCCGGAGGGTGGTGATGAGAGGGCAAACCTAAGGGCCTCGGTGAAAGAGGCAGTGGTTGAAGAAGTTCATCAAGTCATGCAGACGATCTTACCGTCTATAGTGACTGAAGTTATCACGGTTGTACGAGATGGGGAAAGAAAGGAGAGAAACAGGTCCTCGGGAGGACGGGAACAACCAGAGCCTGAAATGATTACATTTGATGATGAAGAGGAAGAAGAAGAATCTGTGCCGGAGGCAGCACGAGGCTGTAACTATGGGGCGTTTATGAGATGCAAACCCCCTACCTTCGATGGTAACAGCACTGCTGTTGCCGCTCACCAGTGGATGAGGGAAATAGAGGCTATTCTTGATATCAGCAAGTGCCGGGAGGACCAAAAGGTGAAGTTTGCTACCCACTTGTTTGTAGACTCGGCTCTGTGTTGGTGGGACAATATTGTCCAAGCCGAGGGTAGTCGGGCGATAAGAAGGATGAGGTGGGAGGAGTTGAAGAAGATGGTGATTGAGGAGTTCTGCCCTCATAGGGAGATGGATAAGATAGAGAGAGAGTTCCTGCAGCTGGAGGCGGGAACCATGACACACCAGCAGTACACCACTAAATTCAATGAAATGGCACAACTTGTGCCAGATCAGGGACGCCTCTGTCTCGGAAGATCAAGAGGTACATTCAGGGCTTACCGGTGGATGTTCGCAGGCATATGATCGCCACCCGGCCAAGCACGTTTAGGTCAGCAGTCGATTTGGCAGGAAGGCTATATGATGAGCGGGAGGTGGTGGTGAATGAAGCGAGCAAGAAGGGTGGTAGTGATCGGAATTGGAACGGGAAAAGGGTGGTTGGGGTGATGCCTCGACGGGTAACAAAAAGGCACGAGTGGATGACCGCCGTGGGGCCACATCGAGTGCGGGGTCAAAGAGGTGTGGCAAGTGTGGAAGGGAGCATGCGGGAGAATGTAGGTTGGGGTTGAATGTGTGCTTCAAATGTGGGAAGACGGGGCACATCGCCAAGGATTGCCGTGCGGGCAAATGTTTCAACTGTGGTGAGGAGGGCCACATGAGTAGGGATTGTAAGAAGCCGAGGGCTAAGGGTTCAAGGGTGAAGAAGACGGGAGGTGAAGGGCCGAGGGCGAGCGCCAGGGCATTCACTATGACACAGGAAGAAGCTAGGACTAACCCTGATGTTGTGTTTGGTACGTTTCTAGTGAACCAAACTTTAGCTTCTGTGTTGTTCGATTCTGGTGCTAGTAAAAGTTTTATTTCTGCTGCTTTCTGTGCTAAACTGCCTGTCAGTGGTAGACGTGTTGAGGCGCCCTTTGATATAGAAACTGCCATAGGTAAGTCTACCAGGATTTCTGAGATGATCGAGAACTGTGATGTGGAGCTAGAAGGTCATAAGTTTCTTGTTAGACCGTTTGTGATGACCTTAGGTGGTTTCGATTTGGTTCTTGGGATGGATTGGTTGGCAGACTCCGAGGCGAACATCGTGTGTTGCAAGAAGATGATTTGTTTGACAGCGCCTGACAGGAGTTTGGTAACTGTTTATGGAGATCGGGTCACGATGATCCCGAAAGTGATCTCAATGGCGGTGGCAGGAAGGTGCATGAGGCGTGGATGTAGTGCCTATTTGGCCTAAGTAAAGGATGTGGATACTCCAGCACCATAACTGTCTGATGTACTGGTTGTGTGTGACTTTCCAGACGTGTTCCCAGAAGGCCTACCAGGAGTGCCACTTGACCGAGAGATCGAGTTTCAGATTGATCTGATACCGGGTGCCCAACCTGTTGCCAAGGCACCGTATCGGTTGGCTCCGACTGAGATGAAGGAGTTGAGGGAGCAGTTGCAAGAGCTGCTGGATAAGGGGTTCATCAGACCGAGTATCTCTCCTTGGGGTGCTCTGGTCCTGTTTGTGAAGAAAAAAGACGGTAGCATGAGGATGTGCATTGACTAGCGTGAGTTGAACAAGCTGACAGTGAAGAACCGATACCTCTTACCAAGAATAGATGATTTGTTCGATCAACTTCAAGGTGCCAGTTGGTTTTCAAGGATAGATCTTCGATCTGGTTACCATCAGTTGAAGGTAAAGGAGCAGGATGTTCCTAAGACAGCTTTCCATACGCGCTACGGTCACTATGAGTTTCTTGTCATGTCTTTTGGTTTGACTAATGCACTAGCTGCTTTTATGGATCTGATGAATCGGGTGTGTCGACCGATGTTGGATAAATTAGTGATTGTGTTTATTGATGATATTCTGATTTATTTGAAGAGCGAATTGAGCACGCCGGTCACATTCGGGAGGTTCTAGAGACGTTGAGAAAGGAGAAGTTGTACACCAAATTCTCCAAGTATGCATTTTGGTTGCGCGAAGTTCAGTTCTTGGGTCATGTGGTGAATCCTGACGGGATTATGGTTGACTAGGCTAAGGTGGAGGCAGTGATGCAATGGAAGTATCCTAAGACGCCATCCGAGATTCGTAGCTTCTTGGGTTTGGCAGGCTATTATAGAAGGTTTATCCAAGAATTTTCTAAGATTGCTTCTCCACTAACCAAGTTGACCCAGAAGAATGTGAGGTTTGTATGGGGTCAAGCTCAAGAGAAGGCATTCAAAGAATTGAAGGCGAGATTGACTCAAGCTCCTGTTCTGTCATTACCCGATGGAAGTGAAGATCTGCTGGTTTATTCTGATGCTTCCTACTCGGGGTTGGGGTGTGTGTTAATGCAAAGAGGGAAGGTTATAGCTTATGCATCCCGGTAGTTAAAGGTTCATGAGGTCAATTATCCTACTCATGACTTGGAGCTAGCAGCCATGGTCTTTGCACTAAAGATTTGGAGGCACCATCTTTACGGGACGAAGTGCACCATTTTCACTGACCACAAGAGCTTAAAGTACTTCTTTGAGCAGAAAGATCTGAACATGAGGCAGAGACGATGGTTGGAACTTATAAAGGATTATGATTGTGAGATCCATTACCATCTGGGCAAAGCCAACGTGGTGGTTGATGCCCTTAGCCAAAAGAAGAGGCCCGAGCCGATTCGGGTGAAGGCATATCAGCTAATCATGACCTCTGACATGATGAAGCAAGTTAAAGAGTTTCAAGATGAGGCATTGAAGGAAGATCATCTTAACTCGGAAAGAATGAGAGGTCTGGTTGGGGAATTGGGTGAAAACGCACTTGGTGTTAAAACCCGATTTGGATGAGTGTGGATTCCTTGTTTCGGGGATCTACGGGTGAAGATTTTGGATGAAGCTCACAAGGCACGATACTCCATTCATCCAGATGCCACAAAGATGTATCAAGATATGAAGAAGGATTATTGGTGGCCGGTATGAAACGTGACGTAGTGGAGTATATGAGTAAATGCCTTACTTGTCTACAGGTGAAGGTCGAGCATCAGAAGCCATATGGAAAGATCCAACTTTTGGATATACGGAATGGAAGTGGGAGCATATCACCATGGATTTTATTACGAAGTTGCCGCGTACTCCGAAAGGGTATGATGCCATATGGGTGATTGTTGACCGCTTGACGAAGAGTGCTCACTTCCTACCGATCCGCGAGACATATTCATCTACGAGGTTGGGAGATCTTTTCATTAAGGAGATTGTAACTCGTCACGGTGTACCGGTGTCCATTGTATCTGATCGCGACACCCGGTTTACCTCCAAATTCTGGAAGAAATTCCACGACGCCATGGGGACGAGGTTACATATTAGCACGGGCTATCATCCCCAAACTGATGGTTAGTCAGAAAGGACCATTCAGACATTGGAAGACATGCTTCGGGCATGTGTGATTGATTTTGGGGGAAGTTGGGATGATCACCTACCATTAGCCGAATTCTCATACAACAACAGCTATCATGCCAGCATTGGCATGCCACCATATGAGATGCTATACGGTAGGAGATGCAGAACACCCGTTTGTTGGCGTGATATTGGTCAGAAAGAACTAGGGAACGTCGAGGTGATTGAGGCTACAATTGATAATCTTTAGAAGATAAAGCCTTCATGAAGGCAGCCAAAGATAGACAGAAGTCGTACGCCGACAAACGACGCAGACCGATTGAGTTCTGGGTGGGTGACCGGGTTATGTTGAAGGTCTCACCTTGGAAGGGTATCATCCGATTCAGGAAACAGGGCAAGTTGAGCCCAAGGTACATATGCCCTTTCCGAATCATTGCTCGAGTAGGAGAGGTGGCCTATAGATTGGAATTACCAGATGAGTTAAGTGGAATTCACCCGACCTTCCATGTATCTCATCTAAGGAAGTGCTTGGCAGACGAAGATATGATGTTCCATTGGAAGATATCGAAGTAGACGAATGGCTCAATTATGTGGAGCAACCAGTGGCAATCATCGATCGAAAGGAGAAAGTCTGAAAAATAAAGTGGTTCTCTTGTGCGTGTACAGTGGAAGCACAGGAAGGGATCCGAGTCAATGTGGGAGACTGAGGAAGAAATGAGACAACATTACCCACGCTTGTTTGAGGAATAACAGGTTTCGGGGACGAAACCTATTTAAGGGGGGTGGACTTGTAACACCTGGTTATTATTTATTTTGAAGCCGACGAATAAAGAAGAAAAGAAATAAAGTCCAAAGTCGAGGGACCAAACTCGCCAACGAGAGAAAGTTGGGTAAGTGGGGGTATATAAAGGGAGAGGGCAGCCATTACCCTCTCCCCACACCCACATTTTCAGCCAAAGAAAGAGGAGAAGAGAGAAAGAAGAGAAAAAAGGAGAAAAGTTGGTTCGGGTTGGTTCGAGTGAGCCAAAATCGTTGGGAAGCAAGTCAAATCGAAGCTCTTCTCGTTGTGGTCGTTTGTGTGAGTTCTAGGACCCCTCTTTTACACGTTATTGAATGATTTGGGGCTGGAACACATTTGAAAATCGGATTTTTGAGTGTGTGCATGTTTAACCCGTTTGTGTATGTGTATGTGTGTGTATGATTCTTTTCAGCCTTGCTTGTGAGCTTGTGTGTGCTTGAATGGTGTTGTGGTATGCATTCCAAAGGTTTAGGATGGTTGATTTGGGTTTAGAATGGGTTTATATAAGCTTGGTGGTCGAAAATGGCAGATTAGGTTTAGGATGAACTGCATTCTACACCAGCTAGGGCTAGGCGATCGAATGGAAGCCATACGGCCGATTGGGTGCGATTGGGGTTATTCGCATGATTGGGGTCCATTCGCATGACTGAGAGTTCATTCGCACGATGGGAGCCCAGTCACATAAATGCTCATCCGTATTAGTTCCATCCGCATTAGGTCCATTCGCATGGGACTCATTCGCATGGAGTCCCTCCACACTAGTTTCATTCGCACGATTGGGTGTTCATCCGTATTGTTCCATTCGCAAGATGCTCGGTCTCATGGAGGCCATGCGACTTAAGGGTGTCCATACGCCATAATAGGGTTGTTGCACCCGAGGAAAAGTGTAGTTTAATTTTTGACTTTCAGGGGAAAGTGCAGATGTAAGTTTTTGACATAAAGGTTTTCGTAAGTTCATGTAAGATGACTGTTGAGGCCTTAGAGAGCATGTTGGGCATGATGATGATGATGTTGCATGATTACGCATGTTATGTATGTATGTTGTTGCCCTGTATGATGCCGATGACTGTGTATGTTATGTTCCTTATTATGATGTATGTTTATCTTTCATGTGGCTTACGTGTTATGTTAATGAATGAAGTGAAAGTATTATGTAACATAAAGTAGAAGATCATAAAAAGTGGAACATGGTGAATGCGTGCATTAATGAATGATGAAAGTAATGAAAGTCTTGCCAGCATTAGATATCGGGACACACCAATTATAAGATGTTAGCCCAACGGTGTATGGGTTCGCTACCCCGGGAGGATGCACATCAGGGTCTTTCTTTGTGATCGACCATTTGTATAGAACCTCTACCGCTTACTCCTGGTACTGCGGCACCATGTTTAGCTGTCTATTTATAGACTTCGGTCCAATAGCCATATAGTTCGGGGTGTAACACATGGTATTGGTATGGAAGATATCAGATGCACAAGAAAAGATGTAAAGATGAACGAACGAATGAAGAAGATAATAATAACTATTATCTATGTGTACGTATGTTGTATGATCACATGAAAGTAAAGAACGGTTTTAACGAAAGAAAAGTATGTTTTATTTTATAAAACTAGAACTCACTCGGCAACGCTGACTTTGATGTGTTGCCAGTTGGCAGGTAATGATTGCTGAGGATGGCACGAGGTGGCTACTAAGCTCTTTTGGATGGCATCTTTTGTTAATGTTTTTGCATTGTAATGCGAACGAATGATGTTTTGAAATGAACGCTTGTATTAACTTGCAAAAACATTGTAACGATATGAAAAGTTATTTTTATGTTGTCGCTGCAACGTTTTATGAATGATTAAATGTAAGTTCTATGTTTTATGTGCAATGATTTACCAGCTGTAAGCATCCCGAGAACGAGGCCTTACATATACATACATACATACATACATATATATATATAACTTCCAAATTATCCTTTCCTATATAACATGTATTTTAACAACAAAAAACATGCCTTTTATTTTAACACCCAAACACCACCATTGTTGGACCAAAAGAACCAATGAGCCAAGATCAGAAAACCTCTAAGTCCCACATGGTATCACAACAACTGCTGAAAAGCTTCATCAGCAGTTTGACAAGTGCTGAAGACTTCAACAGCTGAAGATCAAGTGCTAAAGACCTCAACAGCTGAAGAACTAAAGTGCTGAAGTACAACAGCTGAAGAACACAAGTACTGAAGCTGAACAGCAGAAGAACACAAGTACTGAAGCTGAACAGCTGAAGAATACAAGTGCTGAAGCTGAAAGACCAAAGTACTGAAGTACAACAGCTGAAGAGTTTACAAGTGCTGAAGATCAACAACTGATGTACAAAGTCTGAAGACAAAGACTGAAGACATCAGCTGATGATATCTACTGAAGTCATCAGCTGATGAAACATCTGAAGGTCAAAGTCTGAAGATCAAGTACTGAAGCGTCAGTAGTTTGTCACAACTGCTGAAGAGTACTTCTTCAGTAGTTGTGATATCAGTAGTTTTATATTTTTAGTTTCAGTAGTTTTGTAAAACGACTGAAGAGCTTGTTCTTCAGTCGTTGTAGTTTCAGTAGTTTTATATTTCTCAGTAGTTATAACAACTGATAACACTTAGAACTTTTTGTAAGAAGATGTCAGCTGTTTTGACATCTTCAGTAGTTGTGTTTCAGTTGTAATAAATCTGTTAGATGTCACTATCAAGTGACATCAGCAGACGTCACATCTCTTATATAAGAGGTGTCGACCTAATCATAATTGTGACATTCTGTTACCACGAAAGCGAATATTGAATGAAAATATTTGCAGATATTCTCTCTCTATAACCGTCTTTGTTCTTCATTGAATATCGTTTTGTTCTTGTGAATCGACTAATTCATTGTTTGAATTCCGCTGCAATACTCTCAATCAATCAAACATAGATCACTGATCCTAACAAGTGGTATCAGAGCAAGGTTAATCATTGATCGATCTAACAATTGATCATTGAAACTGCTAATTGATATCTGTGTTTGATTGAATTAGCGTATTTGCAAGAACTGGTTATAGATTATTGAATTTCTGCCGCTTTCGTTCATTTATTTTGAGATCTTCTGGTTCAATTGGTTGTTGCGTTTTTGTTCTAAATATTGTTTTAGCTTAAACGAATTTGATTGAATCCGAGATGACGACTCCTTCTAATGCCCTCACAATACCGGTTCCTCAACCAAGCCTCCGATGCTGGTTAGGACCGAGTATAACATATGGCAACGAAGAATGCTTCATCACCTGTCTGTTAACAGTTCAGGTTGTTGGACATCTGTGGTACATGGACCACATAAGCCTATGGTGAACAATCCGGAAACCAATCAAATGGTTCCGAAGAAGAAGAAGGAACAATACTCTGATGAAGATCGGAAACTATTGAAATTGATGCTAAAGCCCATGGAATTCTGGCCATGGCACTGCCTAATGAAATCTATTCAGGGCTTATGCATCATGAAACTGCTCATGATCTCTGGAATGCCCTGAAGGAACAATTCGGTGGCACTGATGAGGTCTTAGCAAACAATAGAGAGATCCTTGCCCAACAATATGAGACATTCTCTCATAGAAAGGGTGAGACACTGACTCAACAGTTTGAGCGCTTTTCCTGCTTGATATCTGAGCTGAAAATGGTGAAACAGGAATACACCAATAGCCAGATGAACAACAGATTCCTCAGATCACTGCCTGAGATGGGACACATACACTATTGTCCTACGCTCCAGTGCAAATCTAGAAGGCCTATCTCTCACCCAACTTCATGGGAACTGCTACATTTGAAAGAGAGATAGAGCAGAAGAGGAAACTGTCCTCATCAGGAAAGCTCACTGATGACTTTGTACCAGGCAATACTGCCTTGGTTGGTCATGAGTCAGAATATGCTGCATCTGAAAGCAATTATGATGAGCATATAGATTTCTCTTCAAATAGTTCTGATCATGCATTTGTTGGTATTGAGAGTCATTCTGGCAGTAATAGTGACAATTTATGCTTCATCATGGATGATCTGAAAGGAATAGCTGATGATGATCTAGAAGAGATGGATATTCTGAGCCAGATGGCACTGATTAATATCAGATCTCAGAAGTTCTACAAGAGAACTGGCAGGAAATTTCCTGGACTCTCTGGCAAAACCAAAGTTGGTTTTGACAAGAGTAAGTTGAGGTGTCACAAATGCCAAAGGCTAGGACACTTTGCAAGAGAGTGTAGATCAACTGGATCTAACTCTTCTGCACCCTTTGTGACTTTTCCTAGTACTAGTCCACAAAACAGAGGGCAAATCCTGCTGGTTCTGGTCATTATTCACATCCTAGATCTCCTGCATACTTTGTTCCCCAGGGTCAAATGTCATATCCTTATCCCTGCTATTATGTGCCTCAACCAAATTCTGTTCAAGCTCCAATTGCACAACAACCACAAGCATGCCTGAACCACAACCTTCCCAATCTCATCAACAAACTCAACCTCAACAACACAGCTTCTTCACCCCAGGAGTTGTTGACTGGAGCAGTTTACCAGATGACATGTCTGGTCATGAACAACTGTTCTCAGGTGCTGGTCAACATGGTGGTGAAAGTCCATTTGGAAATCTAGCTCTTATGGCTTTGGATTCTGCTGATACTTCATCCTCTAATGCCTCTACACCAAAGGTATCACAGGTATCCTCTGAGGCAAAAGCCAAATTATGTTCTGACACATGCATAGCAGCATTTGCATCTATTAGAGAAGCAATGTAGCTTTAATCAACAAGAACATTGAGCTAGAACAAATAATTCCAAAAACAAAGCTGAATTTGAGTCTGTGCTTAATGATAAAAATGATGAGATTTACAAACGAAATGCCAAATAACTGATGATAAGGCTAGGGAAGAGATACTTCTAGAGAAGTATAAAGATCTCAAAGAAACCCTTGCAGTTACCCAGGTAGAGTGTGATAGATGGGTACAATCATGCAAAGGTTTTGAAATGCTTCTTAGTAAGCAATCTGCTTCCAATGTGAAGTTTGGCATTGGTTACAATCACACTGCTCCACCTACAGATTTTACTCCAAGAGCAGAGGTAGAATCTGATGGTGAGAGTGATAACCAATCCATCTCATCATGTGATCTACTTTCTGATACAGCACAATCAGAAGTAGAAGTCAGCATCAAGCCCTCTCTGAACCTATCAGCTGATGTGATGGTTCAAATGCTGACACTCACATGATCAATGAGTTGATCAACTCAGGAGTTAATTCTGAAAGTCCTGAAAGGACTAGAGAGCAGGAATTAACACCTGAAGTTCAAACTCCAACTACTGTCAGTACTGAAGAGAAGAAAACTGTCAGTAGAAAGAGTTTGAAGACTACTAAAGAGGCAGTCAAGAAAGCAAACAATGCTTCCAAAGCATTGAAGAGCAAGTCTCAGTTGCTTCACCCTCTTTAGTTGATGATCAACCTAAGATGAAGAAGAAACCATGTGAAGTATGTGGTTTGTTCAATCATCTTACAGATGATTGCTGGTACAAAAGAGGTTCCAAACTCAAACAAAAAGAAGAAATTAAAGAGAAAATGGTAAAAATGAAAACTGAGTTTGAGACCACATTTGTATCAGCAACATCAAATCCTGTAACCCTTAAGTCCTCAAAGAAATCCAAAAAGGAAGGGGTTAAACAGGTGACAGCTGAGAGTGCTCAGAAGAAGAAGGTGCAACATAGGAACTTATCAAACTCCACTGGCAATGTGTCTGATGAGCTGAAAGCTTTATCACAAAATCAGACACAGCTGGTTATGATGGTTCAACATCTGTTGGGTAGAGTTAACCAACTAGATGCTCCTATGTTGAAACCACAGAAAAGGAGATCCAAGCCAAAGGATTCCTCTTCTTCACCATCTTCTTCCTCTCAGGCTGTTGTTTCAAATAAACCTGTTAGTTTACCATCTATTGATGAGACCAGGCCCAAAACCAAAAAGGTTTGGGTCTCCAAAACTAACTGATTGTTTATTTTTGCAGGGTTCTCCAACATGCCAAAGTAGCATCTGGTATGTAGACAGTGGGGGATCTATGCACATGACTGGGAACAGCTCTCTTCTTCATGACTACTCTCAAGGAAAGAAGGGATTGGTTTCTTTTGGCAATGATGCTAGGGGTACATCATTGGTAATGGCTTTGTCTCCAATGGAGAAATCAAATTTGATGATGTTAATCATGTGGAAAATCTCAAGTACAATCTCTTGAGTGTCAGTCAAATGTGTGATAAAGGCCATGTTGCTCTTTTCACCAGTCAGAACTGTAGGATTCTGTCATCCAAAGTTTTGCATTTGATTGACAAGGTGTTAGATGAACACACTCTTCTGAGAGCCAACAGGACAGGAAGAGTGTATGCCTTAGATCTTTCCAAGAAAATAGATCTCAAAGGCAATCCTTGCCTATTTTCCAAAGCCTCTTCTCAAGAATCTAAACTGGGCACAGAAGGCTGGGTCATGTTAATTTCAAAAACATGAATCAGCTTATCCACAATAGTTTAGTCAGAGGCTTACCAATAAAGAAGTTCCACTGTGATGAAACCTGCACTGCTTGTTTAAAAGGAAAACAGCACAAAGTCTCATTCCCTCTATTGAAGAGCCTAAGTCCACTGCCTGCTTGCAATTACTGCATATGGATCTATTTGGTCTGTGAGAGTGATGAGCATGGCAAGAAGAAGAAATACTGTCTGGTAATTGTGGATGATTACTCCAGATTTGTATGGACTTTCTTTCTACATTCAAAGGATGAGGTTGCTCAGAAAGTTTTAACTTGTGTTGTATATTGAGAAGCAGTATTCCCTTCCAGTCAAGTGTATCAGGAGTGATAATGGAACTGAATTCAGGAATCATACACTTGATGATTCTATCTCTCAAAGGGAATCAAAAGGCAGTTTAGCATCCCAAGGACTCCAGAACAAAATGGAGTAGTGGAGAGAAAGAACAGGACCCTCATTGAAGCTGCAAGGTCCATGTGGCTGACTCTGGTTTGCCACTGACCTTTTGGGCTGAAGCTGTCAACACAGCTTGCTATGTGCAGAATAGAGTTCTAGTAAATCAGAGGTTGATGAAGACTCCATATGAAGTTCTCCATCATTTGGCTCCTCTGATTTCATTTTTCAAAGCATTTGGATGTCCCTGTTTTATTCTCAACACAAAGGATCAACTCCATAAATTTGATCCTAAGGTGGATGCTGGGTATTTTGTTGGTTATTCATCTACTTGCAAGGCATACAGAGTCTTCAACTGCAGAACAAAGATAGTTGAAGAGACTCTGCATGTGAAGTTTAATGAATCTCCTTTGGACAAGATTCCACAAAACCCTGTGGAGTTGTTTGATTTGGACATACTGCAATATGTTCCTTATCAACCTCCAGCTGTTGCAGATCCTGTGGCTCAATCATCTTCTGCAGCATGTCTTCCACCTGGTGGTATTGATGATGATGATGATAATATCAATACTCACCTATTCAAGTTTAGTGACCAACTGCCTGTGTCTGCTAAACTTGATGTTCCTGTAGCTTCAGCAGTTCCATCCACAACAAATGCTGATGAGATCTCTGTTTCCTCTGCATCTTTTGAGTTACCATCAAATTCTTGGTTTCAAGAGTCTACATCAACATCTGCTGCTGCTGAAGGTTCTACAAACACTTGCACAGATCTCATTATCAAGAACTGAAGAATCACCCCATGACTCAGATTATTGGTGATATCAATGCTGGTGTTTCAACCAGAAGTCAATTGTCTAACTTCTGCTTCTATGCTCTCTTCATCAGTCAGCTAGAGCCAAAGAACTACCATGTTGCTTTGAGAGACAATGGATGGGTGAAGCTATGCAGCTTGAGCTACTTCAGTTCAAGAAACAGCAAGTGTGGGAACTTGTTCCCTTCCCCCAGGTAAGTGTGCAATAGGCACTAAATGGGTGTTTAGGAATAAAACCGATGAAAATGGGCTTATTGTTAAGAACAAGGCTAGACTGGTTGTACAGGGGTTTTCACAAGAAGAAGGTATTGATTATGATGAAACCTTTGCCCCTGTAGCCAGACTAGAGGCAATCATATTGTTCTTAGCCTATGCTGCATTCCACAATCTTAAAGTTTTTCAAATGGATGTTAAAAGTGCATTTTATATGGTAAAATAAAGGAAGAAGTTTATGTGTGTCAACCACCAGGCTTTGAGGATAATAAACATCCTGAATGGGTGTACAAACTTGATAAGGCTCTTTATGGGTTGAAACAAGCTCCTAGAGCCTGGTATGAGACACTCTCTACTTTTCTTCTTAAGAATAATTTCACTAGAGGCTCCATTGATAAAACTTTGTTTATTAAGAAGGTGGATCAGCATAAGCTACTTGTTCAGATTTATGTTGATGATATTATTTTTGCATCCTCTGATCCCCAGTTGTGTGATGATTTTACAACATTAATGAAAAAGAGGTTTGAAATGAGTGCAATGGGAGAATTACAGTTCTTTCTAGGCTTGCAAATCAAACAAAAGGCTGATGGAACCTTATTCATCAGTCAAAATATACAAAAGATCTTTTGAATAAGTTTGATTTACAAAACGTAAGCCTGTTCTACTCCCATGTGCAACACCACACAACTGGATGCTGATCAGAAAGGTAAAGCTGTTGATGAAACGCTTTACAGATGTATGATTGGGTCCTTGATGTATCTAACAGCTTCTAGACCAGATATTATGTTTGCTACATGTGTTTGTGCTAGATTTCAGGCTGCTCCTAAAGAGTCTCATTTGATTGCAGTCAAGAGAATCTTTAGATATTTGCAAGGTACACAATCTCTGGTTTATGGTATTCCACTGGACACTCTTGCAAATTAGTTGCTTTTTCAGATAGTGACTATGCAGGGTGCAAGTTAACTAGAAAGTCAACTTCTGGTGGTTGTCAATTCCTAGGCAACTGTTTGATTTCTTGGCAGAGTAAGAAACAAACATCTGTTGCTACATCAACTGCTGAGGCGAGTACATTGCTGCTGCAAGTTGCACCTCTCAGGTACTCTGGCTTCAGAACCAACTTTGGATTATGGCATTACAGAGACTAAGACTCCATTGTAATGGATAGTGCTTCAGCTCTGTGTATTGTCAAAAATCCAGTCCAGCACTCTAGGACCAAACATATAGAGATCAGACATCATTTTATTCGGGATTGTTTTGAAAAAGGTCTGATTGATCCTAAGTTTGTGCCTAGTGCTGATGAGCTTGCAGATATTTTTACTAAGCTTTGGATAGTTCTACTTTCCAAAACCTTGTGTTAAGGCTTGGTATGCTGCAGCTAGAATAAGTGACAACTACTGATGATTTCAGTAGTAATTACTGGTGATCATTGGTACCCATGTCACATATAAGTACAGATGAGTCCTTTTCCTTCAGTAGTTTTATAACTACTGATGGCTAAATGCCTCACAAGTACTGAAGTACTTTATCTGTTCCAAACTACTGATGTAGTTAAAACTACTAATGTAGTTACAACTACTGAAATCAGTATAAACAGATAAGTACTGATGTCCTATGAAACACCTGAAAATCAGATGCAAAGTCTGATGAGTAAGTGTTGAGGACAGCATGAAACAGCTGAAAGGCTATGAATTGACGACAACTACTGAAGAGAACTTTCTCTTCAGTTGTTTCAACAACTGCTGTTTCATTCTAAACAACTGAAGCAAAACCATGTCTTCAGTAGTTTTATAACTACTGATGACTAATACCAAGTCTTCAGTTGTTTACAACAACTGATGACAAAACCACTGTCTTCAGTAGTTTCACAACTACTGATGACAAACACCAAGTCCTCAGTTGTTTCAATCATCTGAAGTCAAAACCACGGTCTTCAGTAGTTTTCTAACTTCTGATGGCTAACACCACGACTTCAGCTGTTTCAACGTCTGAAAGGATAATACCATGTCAACGGTCGTTTAAAACTACTGATGACTAACACCACATCCTTCAGTCGTTTTCTTACCCGTACACTATAAATATCCCTGACCTAATCCTTCAATGCTTCATCTTGAAACCTAACGTTCCTCTCCAAAACTTCTCTTTCTCAATGGCGTCCATGCAAATTAAACCGCGACACAACTGTGTTGTCTACCTTACTAAATCGCCTGTCTGGGCTAAGTTCTATACTGCTATCGATCTTATGGTTCAGTCCCAATACAAAACGGCATTTCTTTTGAATCCCATTCTACATGCCGAATCTCTCCACCAGTTTTGGATGAACGTTACTATTACCACTGGGGAGAACAACACACCATCTCTCCAGTCGGTTGTCAACAACAAAGAAGTGGTCATCACTCTTGCAATAATCCGACAAATTCTTCATCTGGATGATGCTATTTCTCCTGCTGGATATCCCAAGGGCACCATAGATCTATCCTTTGCCTAACATGGATATCAAGGCAATCTAAGTGCCTCCACTATCATGAAGAAACACTTCCATGACGCCGAACGCCTAATTTTTCACATGGTGAATGTATGTTTGGCTCCTAAGACTTCGTCTTGGGATCAAATGTCGACAAAGTGGCAGCAGGTAATGTATTCTATTCTTGAGCAACAACCGTTAAACTTTAGAAATAATATTTTCGGAGCTCAAGGATATGGCTCAAAAACTAACTGCTACCGTTGGATACTATATCCACGGTTCATAATGGCCATCATTACAAACCAGCTTAATGCTGAGGGACTTGTTGGCTTGGGAGTCCCTGCTACGGCTGTTCTACCGGAAGTATACTCCCGGCACAACTCTGACCAGACACTCAAATTGGCTGCCAAGCTGCGCAAACCCACGCAGCTGGAACCACAGCCACCACCTCCAAATCAAAGTCCCCACCAAAACCACCAAAAAGAAACCCAAAACGGCTACTCAGGGAATTGAGTCCCCTGAGGATGCCCCTGCAACACAAACGCAGGAGATATCCACTGGTCCAAACCCCCTAGTGGATATAAGGACTCTTCCAGCCATAGCCGCTCAGGATTCCTCTCAACAGGAGCCTGCAGCAACCACAAAAGGGGTACCTACACATCTGGGATCTTCCTCACTTGAGGGGATTGCCATTGAAGAGCACCAACCTCCCCAGGTGCACACTGCTTCTATCCCTTCACCCCATACAACCGCCCCTCACAGCCCAACTTTAATAGTTGCACAAGTGCTGACTCAACTGCACTCCTCACCCCCTCCCCAGAAACCACTTACTACTGGGAACACCTCTACAATTGAGGGGGAGGAACACAGTGCAATTGAGAACCCACAGCACAGGGGTTTACCACTTCTATCTCCTGGTGTAGATAAGGAGGTTAGAATATCTAGTGAGGCTGCCACCTCTTCTGAATCAGCACATGATCAGAATGAGGCTGGTAACATTGCTAAGACCTCACTAGAGGCAACAGCTGATGATGGACATTGTCCTGAGGCTGGAAGTCCCCAGTACCAAGCAAAAGGGGCACATGCAACAACTGGTCTACACCCAGTGCATGTAAATCCTGCTCCAAGCAGGAGGTCAGATGATTCAGCTTCGGTGATGATGACCTGGGCTTTTTCTACGATGTTCTTGCCCAGAACACAATCCTTGAAGAGAAAGTCAGTAGGCTGCAAAACCTACTTGACCAACTCTCACAAGGAGAAAGGCCATCTGCCTCCACCAACCCACAGATGGCACTTCAGTTGAAGGTTCCCAAACACTGAGCCACTCCAAACTCAACCACCTGCCTCTGCTTCAGGCCCTATTCTCAGGAACAGAACCCTCCTGAGCAAATAGGTGCTGTACTTCAAAATTCCCCCTCTCATCACACCCATAATCACTGATATTGTGACTAAAGCCATTGATGAGAGGCTTTCCTCAACTTTACAACCCTTGATTGATGCTGCTGTGCAAAAGACACTTTCTGCGGTACAAACCCCTTCCTCCAATGCATCCAAAAAGGGGGAGAGTACTGCAGTGAAAGAAAGAAAGGAAAGAACAGAGGAAGAGAAGGAAGAGAAGCAAGCCCAAGAGGAGGAGAAAGAAAAGCAACCACTGCTCACTTACAAGCGAAAGAAAAGTGCTGAGATCACCTACTGAAGACAAATCCTTGGAAGAGCTGGTAAAAGAAGCTGATACTACACACAGCCGATCCATGGATAAAATAATTGAACAACTCTTCAGGCAAGGGTTTGATACAGCCACATTGGATAGTGAGATCAGAAGGTTGGAAGTGCAAGAATTCAAACCCGATGGGCTGGGTATGATGCTCTTGAAAAAGAGAGATTGGAGATCATGATCCGCTTCATTGCAAAATACTTAGGAAGATCTTTAATGGAGATTCGCGCGTGGACAGGGACAGTTTTGGCTATAGCCACCAGAATCTGTCTGTCTGAGCAATTCCACAAGGGGATTATTGTTGAAGCCCTTGATGAGGCTGGGGCTGGTAAAAGGTTGGAAATGGCTAAACTTACAAAGGCGAAACTTACTACAAAGATGCTGGATCAACCTTCCTTCCACCCACTCAACACAGCCTACCCCTCAAATCTCCAAACCAATCTCTAAGCCAAAGTCCCAAACATCCTCTTTCTTCAAAACCAATTCCTTACCAACCCAACCATCATCCAGTGATGCACCTAGAAGGAGGAGAAGGGTGCTGAGGATGGAAGAAGAAGAAGAAGAGGATGAAGATGATAGTCTGCCACTCTTCGCTGTTCTAAAGCTACCAAAACCCAGAAGTCAACCCATGATCACACCTGACTCTCAAAGGGAAATGGTCAGAGTCAAGATAGAAGATGAAGAACAGCAGAAACAGCACGATGAGCAACTACTGAAGATGGTTGACAAGGAATTTCCTCAGTCATCATCTATACAAGCCATGAAAGGGCATGCTCAGAGGCTGTACACTCTCAGGCACACTTTTCAGTATCAGAAGGAGAGAGTGAGAGTATGGCCAGACCCCGGTGAGTTCTAGAATCCATAAAAGAACTATTCCACACAGATACAATGGCCAGGTTAGAAAAACAATAGATTCTACATCATGTTGGCCATTGTAGTCACACCTTGGGAAATAATTGATGAATTCAAGAAAGCTCATCAAGCAAAGATGACCCCTCAAGCTTTACTGGAAAACAAGATGATCAAAAAGGGGTTGTTATATAAAAAGCTTGAAGACATCCAGAAGAATGAGCTCCAGTTACTCCTTGAAGGCACCCATCCTGATGAATTTGTCTATAGGAGGTAACTACAGTGGAGCTGAAAAATGGCAGGACCATGAAGTACTTATCTGAGTACTATGGTCCAGAGATCTTCTTCGAAGGAGGAGTAGAAGAACTCTCCAAGGAGGAACAAGTTGTTCTCCTTGAGGCCTATGTTCGAGAGTCATACAGACTCATAATGGGGAAGTAAATCTCATGAATGGGATAACAACTCTGTGTCCAGTTCCCCAAAACAGAGTTCCCATTCATACCTTGGCCAAACAAATATCTGAGATTTCTTCCCAGGCCGGAGCTTACATGGGTCATCTTCTCTACTGATCAAGAAGGAAAAAGACCAATCTTTTGCCAAAATAAGTGGGATAATAAATAATTTAGAGGTTTTGGCTGCATTGGTTCAGGGGGAGTTTGTTGGACCAAAAGAACCAATGAGCCAAGATCAGAAAACCTCTAAGTCCCACATGGTATCACAACAACTGCTGAAAGCTTCATCAGCAGTTTGACAAGTGCTGAAGACTTCAACAGCTGAAGATCAAGTGCTGAAGACTTCAACACTGAAGAACTAAAGTGCTGAAGTACAATAGCTGAAGAACACAAGTACTGAAGCTGAACAGCTGAAGACACAAGTACTAAAGTGAACAATGAGAATACAAGTGCTGAAGCTGAAAGACCAAAGTACTGAAGTACAACAGCTGAAGAGTTTACAAGTGCTGAAGATCAACAACTGATGTACAAAGTCTGAAGACAAAGACTGAAGACATCAGCTGATGATATCTACTGAAGTCATCAGCTGATGAAACATCTGAAGGTCAAAGTCTGAAGATCAAGTACTGAAGCGTCAGTAGTTTGTCACAACTGCTGAAGAGTACTTCTTCAGTAGTTGTGATATCAGTAGTTTTATATTTTTAGTTCAGTAGTTTTGTAAAACGACTGAAGAGCTTGTTCTTCAGTCGTTGTAGTTTTAGTAGTTTTATATTTCTCAGTAGTTATAACAACTGATAACACTTAGAATTTTTGTAAGAAGATGTCAGCTGTTTTGACATCTTCAGTAGTTGTGTTTCAGTTGTAATAAATCTGTTAGATGTCACTATCAAGTGACATCAGCAGACGTCACATCTCTATATAAGAGGTGTCGACCTAATCATAATGTGACATTTGTTACCACGAAAGCGAATATTGAATGAAATATATTTGCAGATACTCTCTCTCTATAACCGTCTTTGTTCTTCATTGAATATCGTTTTGTTCTTGTGAATCGACTAATCATTGTTTGAATTCCGCTGCAATACTCTTCAATCAATCAAACATAGATCACTGATCCTAACAACCATCGTCTATTCATTTCCTACAATATTAATTTTAACTTAAACCCTGGTCTGATTAATGGTTATATGTTGTATTTAGGAGTAGAACATTAAGCTAGAAGTTTGTTTCAAAACTGAAATTTTGGCAATGAATCAATGTTATATATAATAGGTGGTGATCAAGGTTTTTGGTGTGATATTTGAATCAATCTTCAAATTAAGATACACGTTGAAATTATGTTATCGCTGCTGGATTCGATGGGGTGCTTAGTTGTGAATCGGATAACATCAACCGTGCCTTAATCAAGGCACTAGTATAAAGTTGGCGTTTGGAGACGCACATGTCTCATCTACCTTTTGGTGAAACAACGGTAACATTATAAAATGCTAATATTTTATGGGGTTTACCAATCGAGGGTTTGGTGGTCTCGGGTATTGATATACCATTAGATATTGCCGAACACATGCAAAGGTGTGAAGATTTACTTGGTTTTACATATTTAAATAGTGATTAAAAAAACTTTGAATAAAACTTCAATATTGTGTGATCCCGACATGAACGGGAACAATGAGTTTGGATCTTAGGATTCATATTGATGATAATAAAACTTGAATGATTAGATGCCAAAATAACAATAATGATGATGAAGAACATGATGACCACAATGTGTTTAATGTTTGTTGTTTATTTCTTTGATGTTGAAATCATCATACATGTAGGATGATGATATAATGATATTGTTGGTGGAATTAATTCCCACCCTTGGTGGAGACTTATTCACCTTTACATGAATAATATATGTTTATATATACTAATCTAGCAATTACAATAATTACAAAATAAACCCTAGACTAATATTTTTGTTGCTTTTGTTCTTCAAGTCTTCAACTTCATAATATTGGAAATCTTCAATTTCCTCTTAGGCAGAATACCCAACAATATTAATTTTATAAATTCATATGCTTTAAATGATGATGCAATCGAATTCAATTCATGTAGCGTGCATGGTGTATCATTCTTGTTTGTATGGAGGTACTATTACTTTAGATAGTAAGAATCATGTAGTTCTATTATATTTTTAAATTATATACAAAATTTAAAAACTTATGGGAACCTTAGTTAGGATGATGTTGCACTAGCCTGTTTGTATGGAAATTTATGTAAGCCAAAATCACTACAAGTAAAAGACATATTGATGATGCACATTTTTATTTGCAAACATATTGTGTTAGGTAGTGAAAATTACTGTATGTTTGTTTTGGTGTTAGGTGGTAAAAATAATGTTTGTTTGTTGTAGTGTTAAGTGATGAAACTTACTGTATGTTTGTTGTTTTGTTAGGTGGTGAAAGTTAAAGTTAGTAGTTGTTTTACTATCAGTTGTTCTCTTCTGTAACACCCGTTATTTTAAAGACAAAGAAAGAATGAATAAAGTGAAGAAAAAGACGGAAAAGGAATTAAAACCCAAGTCTAGTGGTTAAAAGTGTCAAAAAGGATAAATCTTTGAAAAGTTGGTGATAAAGGTGGCATGGCCGCCCATCACCCTTTCTACACACAAAATTTTCGGATTTTTAGAGAGAGAGAGTACCACGAAGCAGAGAACTCTCATTTTTGAAGAGAAACAAGAAGAAAAGTATGAATTCAAGGTAAGAATTCATGTTTTTATGGTGTTCTTAACCGGTTATGTCCTCGGGTTTGTGCTTATGTGTGTTTGCTTGTGTTCGGGTATGTTTTTTTAGTGGGTTTCTATGCGGTTGAACTCAACTGCAAACGAGTTTGGAAGAAGCCACACTCAAGAGCTGCAAAGGTGAGTTCTAGAACCCCTCTTTCATTAGTTTTTAACTTTTTTGGGGCTGGAAATGCATGAATGTATGTTTTCATTAAACTAGGTTTCGGACCTGTATGTTTGATTTTATGTATGTTGAATTTATGATGTGATATGTGGTTATGTCCATGCTTGATGATGTATGATGGTGTTTTTAAGGCTTAGAATGTATGATTTAAGCTTAGAACATGATGGACGGTGATTGGGAACTGAAATATGATGTTTAAGGCTCATATGTTAAGTTTTAGAATCTGCCTAAGTGTTGGAAGGTCAACGCGGATGAGTATGGAAAGTCAATGCGGACGAGTATGGAAAGTCAATGCGGATGAGTATGGAAAGTCAATGCGGATGAGTAGGGAAAGTCAATGCGGATGACAGTTAATGCAGATGAGAATTAACCACTAAGTAAGTCAATGCGGATGAGCAATGGATGAAATGCAGATGAACATTGACTAAGTATGGGAAATGTGGATGAGTAAGGTCAATGCGTGTCACACCCCAACCTTGACGGCGGAAACGTCTAGGAGTGAGAGTTAAGATCGTTAACAGCAACATAACGCTATTATAAAATCCAAATATATTATTCATAAGTTTGAAAGGTACATTACAAGCATAAGTCTCAAATAAGAACACATTATAAGAAATATAACAAGCTCATTCATTTACTTAACTAGGTCCATTCCTAGGTGTGAACAACTTCGAAAAAGGCGATCAAGCTTGAGTATTTCCTCAAACATGTTAAAAATAAAAGGTCAAAATAATGTTGGTGAGATTTCTATAGTTTTCAATACATAAGTATATAAAAGATGGCAATTCATGTTGTAAGTTAGAGAACAAAGTAAACTAGGGATGTAAGACAGAATGCACAATCAAACCTCGACAAAGTTTTACAAGTCTCAAAAGTTTAAAAGTATATACGATTAGCTAAGTGTACTTGGATCAACCAAGCAGTCTGGCCCATAGATCTATGACTTCGCTAGGCTAGCAATAGTTAATGATTGTATATATATTCGACATTACATGGTAGCCACAAAGTTCAACTAACCACAATATACAAGTAAATTGCCATAGGTTTACAAGAATCAAACGTGTTTATAAGTGCAAAGTTTATAATGTAACATGTTTCACCCCAAAAGTGTGAAAATATAAAAAGGGGTGTAGAAATACTCACTTGATCAAATAAGTATATATAGACGACTAATAAGAAATATAATGAGCAATGATCCAACTTAGTTCTTCACAAGGTACCTATGTATATATATATTTACAAGATTAAAGTTTAATTGTAAGATTAACATTTTAAAGCGAACTAGGATTTCAATGGAACTTGGGGCTTGTCAAATATTTATGTTTAACAAAAATAAATAATTCGAAGATTAACAATTTGTTAATATAATTTTAATAAAATATAAAATTATTTCTTTTTAAGAATCAATTTACAGAAAACATTCGTATAATAAAGCGACTAATAAGATTAACATTAAAGTTTAATATAATATTTATAACAATTGTATACATATATAATGATTAAATAAAATTTATTAACCTCAATTTAAAACAATAATTCGAAGATATGGATGAAATAATATTAATGTGAACAAAATATTATCTAAAGTCTACTTTGTATAAAATTACATTATTTATATCTCTTTTTTAGAATATTTAATAAAATATAAAAGTATTTCTTTTTAAGAATCATTTACAGAAAACATTCGTATGATTTAAAATGTTCAAAGTGTATAAAATGAATTTTTATAATTTTTAGAAATTTTTAGTTTTTAATTTAAGGGCCAAAAAGGCCCAAGAAAATATGTGAGGCTCCCCAGATTCGAATCAGGGACCTCCTAGATGTGAGGGTGAGTGGGTAACCAGTAAACCAATGGCCTCAGCCGCGGTTTACTTTGGTTTTAAAAACTTAAAAACATAATCTCAAAGAAATCCCCAAATTTCATAAACCCTCGAATCAATCTTCGATCCAAATAACATCAGATTGATTCTGTTAACGCTTACAATCATGGGGCTTTTGTTACCCATGATTAAACGAGTGTGTTCATGTAAACAATTACCCGTGTGATTAACCATTGAAGATGCACACCTTGATGAACAAGTCGCGACCGAGAGGTGAGAGGACGATGGGTAAATGTTGATGATATTTCAATTAATCTGGTGTGAAGCTTCGATTGATGTACTAGACCAAAAGCCCTTTATCAATTTCAAGTTAGAGAGCTCGGATTGAGGTTCTCAAAAGAATTGCAGGTTCGCGATGGAGAAAGAGTCGAATGAAGGGTTCCTGTATGTTTCAGGTGGAATTGAGTTTGGCAGAAGCTTAGGATTAGTTTAAGGTTCGATTAGGATCCACTTAATTTGATTATTATTGGGTTTAAATGATTGAACTGTTTTAAGTTTAAAGACTTCGGTTATACAATCCGATATGAATGTAACCGGTGTTTAATCACAATTAAAGTATGCGTTCAAGTTCGAAAAAGGTTCACGATTCAATTTGAAACGGTTTGGGTGTTAAAACCGCTTGAATTTCTTGATTTTGAGGTGGCCGAAGCTCGGCCGGAACTTGGCCGAAGCTCCTGCCGGAATTACGGGGAGAGAGAAAGGGGTGGGGGATTGGGTTTTGATAATTTACACCTTTGGTCCCTGTGGTTTTGAACTTAATATTTTATGCCCAAATCTTTCATTGGAGTTTTAAAAGTGGCAAACTTAACCCCTTAACTTTATTACTTTAAGTTTTAACTTTTACAAGTTTAATAAATTAGTATTATTAGTGTTATACCTTTAATTAGTTATTAACATTATTATTATCATTAATTTTGTTAATGTTGTTATTATTAGTATTATTATTATTACAATTATTACAATTATTATATTATTTTTATTATCATTATTATTATTACTTATCTTTTTCTTGTTAATATTATTATTATTAAATCATTATTAAGATTGTTATTAATGTTATGTAATAATTTACATTATCAACTTTCAAGTTAAAGAATTAAAAACAATTTAAAACAATAAGTATAAGTAACCCATAAGATTCATGTAAAGCAATAAAGGCCCTTACAAGAATACAACAGAGTTAACTTTTAGTTAACAATAAAATATGAGATGTTACAATACGGATGAATAAATGCGGATGAACAGGAACAAATGCGGATGAAGTAAGACAAATGCAGATGAACTATAGTAAATGCGGATGAACAAAAGTCAAATGTGGATGAACATTTAGGATGTTTTCATACATTCTGGGGAAAAAGATGAATGTAGGCTTTGACTTGGGAGGTTCCCGGGGGGCTATGTAAGTTGACTTTTGAGGTCATAGATGTTATGATAGGCATGTTATGATGTATGTTTAATGCTTTGGCATGATGATGTGTATGATGTATGTCATGTATGTATGATGCCCTGTATGATGATGTTGACTGTTTATGTTCCTTATTATGTATGATTATTTTCCCTTGGCTTTACGTTGAATGCTAATGAATGAAATGAAAGTATTATGTAGCATAAAGTGGAAGATAATAAAAAGAGGAACATGATGAATGAATGCATGCATTAATGAACGAATAAAAGTATGAAAGGCTTGCAAGCAAACGTAAGGAGGTTCACACCCAATGTACCAGTTGTGTGTGACTTTCCAGAAGTGTTCCCATAAGACTTACCAGGAGTGCCACATGACCGAGAGATCGAGTTTCAGATTGATCTGATACCGAGTGCCCAACCTGTTGCCAAGGCACTGTATTGTTTGGCTCCTACTGAGATGATAGAGTTGATGGAGCAGTGCAAGAGCTGCTTGATAAGGGGTTTATTAGACCAAGTATCTCTAGTTGGGGTGCTCCAGTCTTATTCGTGAAGAAGAAAGATGGTAGTATAAGGATGTGTATTGACTACCGTGAGCTTAATAAGATGACGATAAAGAACTGATACCCTGTTGGACCAAAAGAACCAATGAGCCAAGATCAAAAAACCTCTAAGTCCCACATGGTATCACAACAACTGCTGAAAGCCTCATCAGCAGTTTGACAAGTGCTGAAGACTTCAACAGCTGAAGATCAAGTGCTGAAGACTTCAACAGCTGAAAGACCAAAGTACTGAAGTACAACAGCTGAAGAACACAAGTGCTGAAGCTGAAAGACCAAAGTACTGAAGTACAAGCGAGAGTTACAAGTGCTGAAGATCAAACTGATGTACAAAGTCTGAAGACAAAGACTGAAGACATCAGCTGATGATATCTACTGAAGTCATCAGCTGATGAAATCTGAAGGTCAAAGTCTGAAGATCAAGTACTGAAGCGTCAGTAGTTTGTCACAACTGCTGAAGAGCACTCTTCAGTAGTTGTGATATCAGTAGTTTTATATTTCTAGTTTCAGTAGTTTTATGTTTCAGTAGTTTTGTTAAACGACTGAAGAGCTGTTCTTTCAGTCGTTGTAGTTTCAGTAGTTTCTAATCAGTAGTTTTATATTCTGTACTTAACACTTGTTATGTTCTCAGTAGTTGTGAACATTTCAGTAGTTTGTTAAGAGTTAGTTATTTTGTATTAGATCTGCCAGTTGTCACTTTCCGTGATAACAGCAGTGATTGTTGCACTCTATATAAGGAGTGACAACCTATTGTAATAATGTGGATGAATGAATGAATGAATGAATGTTTTGAATGATTTGATTAGAAATATTCTATATCTATAAACATTCCTTGAAATCAGAATATATATTTCTCTCCCTATAACCGTATGTGCTCTTAACGCATACAAGTATCGATTGCTTGCTACAATTGTCTAATTCCTGTTCGTATTCCGCTGCTTTGAAATCTAATACATCAAACTTGTGATCGCTGATCCTGTCAAATGGTATCAGAGCCAGTTAATCATTGATCGATCTAATAATTGATCATTGAAACTGCTATTCAAGATCTAAGTTTGATTGAATTAGCTTTTGTTTTGCAAGAAACGGTTATAGAGATTGAATTTTCTGTATTTCTGGTCATTCATCTGAGATCTTTTCTTGGTTTTCATTGAGTTTGTTGTGGTCTGTGTAAAACTTTTAAAAGCTTGAATTAAAGTTTTTGAACTGAAAATGACCACTCCCTCCAATGATCCTCACAATACTGGTTCCTTAACCAAGCCACCAATGCTGGTTAGGAATGAGTATAACATATGGCAAAGACGAATGCTCCATCACATGTCTGTTAACAGCGCAGGTTGTTGGACATCAGTGGTACATGGTCCACACAAGCTATGGTGAATAACCCGAAAACCAATCAAATGGTTCCGAAGAGGAGGGAGCAATACTCAGATGAGATAAGAAGTTGCTTGAAATTGATGCAAAAGCCCATGGAATTCTGGCCATGGGCACTGCCAAAAAAATCTATTCTGGGCTAATGCATCATGAACTGCCCATGACCTCTGGAATGCCTTGAAAGAACAATTTGGAGGAACAGATAGGTCTTGGCAAATAATAGAGAATTCTTGCCCAACAATATGAGACATTCTCTCATAGAAAGGGTGAGACACTGACTCAACAATATGAGCGGTTCTCTTGTTTGATCTCTGAACTAAAAATGGTCAAACTTGAGTACACAAATATCCAGATGAATAACAGATTTCTCAGATCACTGCCTGAGAGATGGAACAAACTATACTATTGTCCTACGCTCCAGTGCAAGTTTGGACAAACTATCTCTCAACCCAACTCCATGGGAAACTGCTCACGTTTGAGAGAGAGATAGAACAGAAGAGAAAGCTGTCTTCATCTGGAAAGATCACTGAAGACTTTGTACCAGGCAACACTGCCTTGGTGGGGCATGAGTCAGAATATGCTTCATTTGAATGCCAGTATGATGAGCATATTAACTTCTCTTCAAGCACTTCTGAATCTGCATTTGTGAGTGTGATGGTCAGTTTACTGGGTGTAATAATGACAATTTATGCTTCATTATGGATGATCTCAAGGGGATTGTTGATGACGACTTAGAAGAGATGGATATTTTGAGCCAAATGGCCTGATAATATAGATCTCAGAAGTTCTATAAAAGAACTGGAAGAAAATTCCCAGGACTCTCTGGCAAAACCAAAGTTGGTTTTGACAAGAGCAAGTTGAGGTGTCAAATGCCAAAGGCTTGGACACTTTGCAAGAGAGTGTAGATCAACTGGATCTAACTCCACTGCACCCTTTGTGACTTTTCCTGGCAATAGTCAACACACAGAGGGCAACATCCTATCACTTCTAATCATCATCCTCAACAACAATCCCCGGCATATTTTGTTCCTCAGGGTCAAATGCCATATCCGTACCCTTGTTATTACATGCCACAGTCAAATAAAGTTCAAGTTCCTATGGCACTAACAACTCATGCACTACCAGAACCTCAGCCATCCCAATCTCATCAACAAACTCAACCTCAACAACACAGCTTCTTCACCCAGGAGTTGTTGACTGGAGCAGTTTACCAGATGACATGTTGGTCATGATCAACTGTTTTCAGGTGCTGGTCAACATGGTGGTGACAGTCTTTTTGGGAATCTGGCTCTTATGGCTTTGGAGTCTGCTGACACTTCATTTTCTAATGCCTCTACACCTCAGGTATCACAGGTATCCTCTGAGGCAAAAGCCAAATTATGTTCTGAACCATGCATAGCAGCATTTGCTTCCATTAGAGAAGCAAATGTAGCTCTAATTAATAAGAACATTGAGCTAGAACAAATATTTCCAAAAACAAAGCTGAGTTTGAGTCTGTGCTTAAAGATAAAAATGATGAGATTTATAAACTGAATTGCCAAAATAATTGATGATAAGGCTAGAGAAGAAGTACTTCTAGAGAAGTACAAAGATCTCAAAGAAACCCTTGCAGTTACCCAGGTAGAGTGTGATAGATGGGTACAATCATGCAAAGGTTTTGAAATGCTTCTTAGTAAGCAATCTGCTTCAAATGTGAAGTTTGGAATGGTACAATCACACTGCTCCACCTATAGATTTTACCCCATGAGCAGAGGTAGAATCTGATGGTGAGAGTGATAACCAATCCATCACATTATGTGATCTACTTATGATACAGCACAATCAGAAGTAGCAGTCAGCATCAAGCCCTCTTTGAACTTATCAGCTGATGTTGATGGTTCAAATGCTGACATTCACATGATAATGAGTTGATCAACTCAGGAGTTAATTTTGAAGGTCCTGAAAGGACTAGAGAGCAGGATCTAACACCTGAAGTTCAAACTTCAACTGCTGTTAGTACTGAAGAGAAGAAAACTGACAGTAGAAAGAGTTTGAAGACTACTAAAGAGGCAGTCAAGAAAGCAAACAATGCTTCCAAAGCATTGAAGAACAAGTCTTCAGTTGCTTCACCCTCTTTAGTTAATGATCAACCTAAGATGAAGAAGAAACCATGTGAAGTATGTGGTTGTTCAATCATTACAGATGATTGTTGGTACAAAAGAGGTTCCAAACTCAAACAAAAGAAGAAATTAAAGAGAAAATGGTAAAAATGAAAACTGAGTTTGAGACCACATTTGTATCAGCAACATCAAATCCTGTAACCCTAAGTCCTCAAAGAAATCCAAAAAGGAAGGGGTTAAACAGGTGACAGCTGAGAATGCTCAGAAGAAAGAAGGGGCAACATAGGGACTTATCAAACTCCACTGGCAATGTGTCTGATGAGCTGAAAGCTTTATCACAAAATCAGACACAGCTGGTTATGATGGTTCTACATCTGTTGGGTAGAGTTAACCAACTAGATGCTCCTATGTTGAAACCACAGAAAAGGAGATCCAAGCCAAAGGACTCCTCTTCTACACCATCTTCTTCCTCTCAGGCTGTTGTTTCAGATAAACCTGTTAGTTTTACCATCTATTGATGAGACCAGGCCCAAAACCAAAAAGGTTTGGGTCTCTAAAACTAACTGATTGTTTATTATTGCAGGGTTCTTCAACATGCCAAAGTAGCATCTGGTATGTAGACAGTGGGGGATCTATGCACATGACTGGGAATAGCTCTCTTCTTCATGACTACTCTCAAGGAAAGAAGGGATTTGTTTCTTTTGGCAATGATGCTAGGGGTTACATCATTGGTAAGGGCTTTGTCTCCAATGGAGAAATCAAATTGATGATGTTAATCATGTGGAAAATCTCAAGTACAATCTCTTGAGTGTCAGTCAAATGTGTGATAAAGGCCATGTTGCTCTTTTCACCAGTCAAAACTGTAGGATTCTGTCATCCAAAGTTTGCACTTGATTGACAAGGTGTTGGATGATCACACTCTCCTGAGAGCCAACAGGACAGGAAGAGTGTATGCCTTAGATCTTTCTAAGAAAATAGATCTCAAAGGCAATCCTTGCCTATTTTCCAAAGCCTCTTCTCAAGAATCTAAACTGTGGCACAGAAGGCTTGGTCATGTTAATCTCAAAAAACTGAATCAGCTTATCCACAATAGTTTAGTCAGAGGCTTACCAATAAAGGAGTCCACTGTGATGAAACCTGCACTGCTTGTTTAAAAGGAAAACAACACAAAGTCTCATTGCATCCTATTGAAGTGCCTAAGTCCACTGCCTGCTTGCAATTACTGCATATGGATCTATTTGGTCCTGTGAGAGTGATGAGCATGGCCAAAGAAGAAATACTGTCTGGTAATTGTGGATGATTACTCCAGATTTGTATGGACTTTCTTTACATTCAAAGGATGAGGCTGCTCAGAAGATTATTCACTTTGTGTTATATTGAGAAGCAGTATTCCCTCCAGTCAAGTGTATTAGGAGTGACAATGGAACGGAATTCAGAAATCATACACTTGATGACTTCTATCTTTCAAAGGGAATAAAAAGGCAGTTTAGCATTCCAAGGACTCCAGAACAAAATGGAGTAGTGGAGAGAAGAACAGGACCCTCATGAAGCTGCAAGGTCCATGTTGGCTGACTCTGGTTTGCCACTGACCTTTTGGGCTGAAGCTGTCAACACAGCTTGCTATGTGCAAAATAGAGTTTTAGTAAATCAGAGGTTGATGAAGACTCCATATGAAGTTTTCCATCATTTGGCTCCTCTGATTTCATTTTTCAAAGCATTTGGGTGTCCCTGTTTTATTCTCAACACAAAGGATCAACTCCATAAATTTGATCCTAAGGTGGATGCAGGGTATTTTGTTGGTTATTCATCTACTGCAAGGCATACAGAGTCTTCAACTGCAGAACAAAGATGGTTGAAGAAACTCTACATGTTAAGTTCAATGAATCTCCAAAGGACAGATTCCACAAAGCCCTATGGAGTTATTTGATTTGGACATACTGCAATATTTCCTTATCAAACTCCTGCTGTTGCTCCTGTCAACAGTTCACCACCTGGTGGTATGCTGCTGATGATGATGATTGCAGTACTCACCTCTTCAGGTTTAGTGATCAGCTGCCTGATTCAGCTAGACCTGATGTTCCTGTAGCTCCAGTAGCACCATCCACAACAAATGCTGATGAGATCTCTTCGAATTCAACTTCCTTTGAATTACCATCCACTGATTGGTTTCAAGGAAATGATTCACCATCACCATCTGTTACTGCTGAGCTGCTACAAACACTTGCACATATCTCATTGTGTATCAAGATCTGAAGAATCACCCTATGTCTCAAATCATTGGTGATATCACTGCTGGAGTATCAACAAGAGTCAATTGTCAAATTTCTGCTTCTATGCTCTCTCATCAGTCAGCAAGAGCCAAAGAATTATCACATTGCTTTAAAGGACAATGGATGGGTTGATGCCATGCAGCTTGAGCTTCTTCAGTTCAAGAAACAGCAAGTGTGGGAACTGGTTCCTCTACCTCCAGGTAAGTGTGCAATAGGCACTAAATGGGGTTTAGGAACAAAACTGATGAAAATGGGCTTATTGTTAAGAACAAGGCCAGACTGGTTGTTCAGGGGTTTGCACAAGAAGAAGGTATTGATTATGATGAAACCTTTGCCCCTGTAGCCAGACTGGAAGCAATTCGATTGTTTTAGCTTATGCTGCCCATCAAAACCTTAAAGTTTTTCAAATTGATGTCAAAAGTGCATTTTGTATGGAAAAATAATGAAGAGGTTTATGTATGTCAACCTCCAGGCTTTGAGGACAATAAACATCCTAATTGGGTGTATAAGCTTGATAAGGCTCTTTATGGGTTAAAACAAGCTCCTAGAGCCTGGTATGAGACATTATCAAACTTTCTTCTGGAAAACAATTTCACTAGAGGCTCCATAGATAAGACTTATTCATTAAGAAAGCTGGCAGCATAGTCTACTTGTTCAAATTTATGTAGATGATATCATTTTTGCATCCCTGATCCAAAGTTGTGTGATGCCTTTACAAAGTTGATGCAACAGAAGTTTGAAATGAGTGCCATGGGAGAATTACAGTTCTTTCTAGGGTTGCAAATCAAACAAAAGGCTGATGGAATTTTCATTCATCAGTCCAAATACACAAAAGATCTTTTGCAAAAGTTTGATTTACAAAACTGTAAGCCCTGTTCCATGTGCAGCACCACACAACTGGATACAGATCAGAAAGGTAAGTGGTTGATGAAACACTTTACAGATGTATGATGGGGTCCTTGATGTATTTAACAGCTTCTAGACCAGATATTATGTTTGCTACATGTGTTTGTGCTAGATTTCAGGCTGCACCTAAAGAGTCTCATCTGATTGCAGTCAAAAGGATCTTTAGATATCTGCAAGGCACTCCATCTCTAGGTTTATGGTATTCCACTGGACATTCTGGTAAATTAGTTGCTTTTTCTGACAGTGACTATGCAGGGTGTAAGTTGACCAGGAAATCAACTTCTGGTGGATGTCAATTCCTAGGCAGCTGCTTGATTTCTTGGCAGAGCAAGAAACAGACCTCAGTTGCTACATCAACTGCTGAAGCAGAGTACATTGCTGCTGCAGTTGTACATCTCAGGTACTCTGGCTTCAAAACCAACTTCTGGATTATGGCATTACAGAGACTAAGACTCCATTGCTAATGGATAGTGCTTCAGCTCTTTGCATTGTCAAAAATCCAGTCCAGCACTCTAGGACCAAACATATAGAGATCAGACATCATTTTATAAGAGATTGTTTTGAAAAAGGTTGATTGATCCTAAGTTTGTGCCTAGTGCTGATGAGCTTGCCGACATTTTTACTAAGCCTTTGGATAGTTCAACTTTCCAAAACCTGGTGTTAAGGCTTGGTATGCTGCAGCTAGAATAAGTGACAACTACTGATGATCTTAGTAATAAGTACTGATGATCATTAGTAACTATGTCACATATAAGTACTGATGAGCTCTTTTACCCTCAGCAGCTTTTATAACTACTGAAGGCTAAATGTCTCACAAGTACTGAAGTACTTCATCTGTTCTAAACTACTGATGTAGTTACAACTACTGATGGCCTACAACTACTGCAATCAGTAAAAACATATAAGTACTGATGTCCTATGAAACACTGAAATCAGCCAAAAGGCTGATGAATGTGTTGAGGATAGTATGAAACAGCTGAAAAGCTAAGAATTGACGAAAACAACTGATGAGAAATTTCTTTTCAGTTGTTTGTACAACTGCTGTTTCATTCTAAACAACTGAAGCAAAACCATGTCTTCAGTAGTTTTATAACTATTGATGACTAATACCAAGTCTTCAGTTGTTTACAACAGCTGATGACAAAACACTGTCCTCAGTAGTTTCATAACTACTGATGACAAACACCAAGTCCTTAGTTGTTTCAATCATCTGAAGTCAAAACCACGGTCTTTAGTAGTTTTCTAACTTCTGATGCCTAACACCACGACTTCAGCTGTTTCAACGTCTGAAAGGATAATACCATGTCAACGGTCGTTTAAAACTACTGATGACTAACACCACATCCTTCAGTCGTTTTCTTACCCGTACCCTATAATATCCCTGACCTAAGCTCTCAATGCTTCATCTTCTTCAAACCTAACGTTCCTCTCCAAAAAATTCCCTCTTCTCAATGGCGTCCATGCAAATTAAACCACGACACAACTGTGTTGCCTACCTCACTAAATCGCCCATCTGGACTAAGTTCGATACTGCTATCGATCTTATGGTTCAGTCCCAATACAATACGGCATTTCTTCTGAATCCCATACTACATGCCGAATCCCTTCAACAATTTTGGATGAACGTTACTATTACCACTGGGGAGAACAACACACCATCTCTCCAGTCGGTCGTAAACAACAAAGAAGTAGTCATCACTCCTGCAATAATCCGCAAAATTCTTCATCTAAATGATGCTAGTTCTCCTGCTGGATATCCGAAGGGCACCACAGATCTATCCTTTGCCCAACATGGATATCAAGGCGATCTCAGTGCCTCCACTATCTTGAAGAAACACTTCAATGACGCTGAGCGCCTAATCTTTCACATGGTGAATGTATGTTTGGCCCCTAAGACTCGTCTTGGGATCAAATGTCGACGAAATGGCAGCAGGTAATGTATTCTATTCTTGAGCCACAACCACTAAACTTTTCAGAAATAATATTTTCAGAGCTCAAGGATATGGCTCAAAAACTAACTGCCAACCGTTGGATACTATATCCACGGTTCATAATGGCCATCATTACAAACCAGCTTAATGCTGAGGGACTTGTTGGCTTGGGAGTCCCTGCTACGGCTGTTCTGCCGGAAGTATACTCCCGCACAACTCTGACCAGACACTAAAAATGGCTGCCAAGCTGCGAAAACCCACGCAGCTGAACCCACAGCCACCACCTCCAAATCAAAAGTCCCCACCAAACCCACCAAAAAGAAACCCAAAACGGCTACTCAGGGAATTGAGTCCCCTGAGGATGCCCCTGCAACACAACCGCAGGATATATCCACTAGTCCAAACCCCTAGTGGATACAATGACTCTTCCAGCCATAGCCGCTCAGGCTTCCTCTCAACAGGAGCGTGCAACAACCACACAAGGGGTACCTACATATCTGGGATCTTCCTCACTTGAGGGGATTGCCATTGAAGCGCACCACCTCCCTAGGTGCACACTGCTTCTATCCCTTCACCCCAAACAACCGCCCCTCACAGCCCAAATTTAATAGTTGCACAAGTGCTGACTCAACTGCACTCCTCACCCCCTCCCCAGAAACCACTTACTACTGGGACAACCTCTACAATTGAGGGGGAGGAACACAGTGCACTTGAGAACCCACAGCACAGGGGTTTACCACTTCTATCTCCTGGTGTAGACAAGGAGCTTAGAATATCTAGTGAGGCTGCCACCTCCTCTGACTCAGCACATGATCAGCATGAGGCTGGTAATATTGCTAAGACCTCACTAGAGGCAACAGCTGATGATGGACACTGTCCTGAGGCTGGAAGTCCCCAGTACCAAGCACAAGGGGCACATGCATCAACTGGTCTACACCCAGTGCATGTAAATCCTGCTCTAAGCAGGAGGTCAGATGATTCAGCTTCGCTGATGATGACCTGGGCTTTTTCTACGATGTTCTTGCCCAGAACACAATCCTTGAAGAGAAAGTCAGTAGGCTGCAAAACCTACTTGATCAACTCTCACAAGGAGAAAGACCATCTGCCACTACCCACCCACAGATGGCACCTTCACTTGAAGGTTCCCTAAACACTGAGCCACTCCAAACTCAACCACCTGCCTCTGCTTCAGGCCCTATTTCTCAGGAACAGAACCCTCCTGAGCAAATAGGTGCTGTACTTCAAAATTCCCTCCCTCTCATCACACCCATAATCACTGATATTGTGACTAAAGCCATTGATGAGAGGCTTTCCTCAACTTTACAACCCTTGATTGATGCTGCTGTGCAAAAGACACTTTCTGCGGTACAAACCCCTTCCTCCAATGCATCCAAAAGGGGGAGAGTACTGCAGTGAAAGAAAAGAAGAGGAAAAGATCCGAGGAAAAGAAGGAAGCGAAGCAAGCCCAAGAGGAGGAGAAAGAACAGCAACCACTGCTCACCTACAAGCGAAAGAAAGGTGCTGATGATCATATTGCTGAAGATAAAGCCTTGGAGCTACTGATAAAAGAGGCTGATGCCGAACACAGCAGATCAATGGACAACATCATTGATCAGCTGTTTAGGCAAGGCCATGACACCAATAAACTTGACTCTGAGATTCGACGACTAGAGATTGAAGAAATCCAGAATAGATGGGCAAGTTATGAAGTGTTAGAAAGAGAAAGGCTTGAGATCATGATTAGATTTATTGCAAAATATCTTGGAAGATTAATGATCGAAATCAAAGCTTGGTCCAGGGACAGTATCTTGGCAATCACCACCAAGATCTGTTCGTCTGAAGCATATACTAAGGGGCTTGTTATTGAAGCTTTGAATGAAGCGGGTGCTGGGAGCAGGACTGAGCTAGCCAAGCAATCAAAAGCCACACTCACCTAAAGGATGCTAGAACAGCCTGTCAACATTCCCGCACCAAAACCACCCAAAACAACCCACCAAACCAACTCCCTTACCCTCAAAACCATAGCCGATGATATACCCTTGAAGAAGAAGAGAAGGATATTGAGGCTAGAAGATGATGAAGAAGATGATGAAGATAGGCTGCCACTCTCAGCTGTGATTCAGTTGCCTAAGGCCACAAGTCACTCCTCAGCAATTACTCCTGAAGTCCAAAGACAAATGGTTAAAGTGAAGCTAGAAGAAGAAGCTTCATAAACAGCATGATGAGGAATTGCTAAAGAGAGTTGACAAAGCTTATGCAGCCACATCTTCTATCATCATATGAAGAAGCAAGCCCTCAGACTTTACACTCTCAGGCATACCTTTCAATATCAAAAGGAAAGAGTGAGGATTTGGCCTGATCCCAGGGTCTCTCACAGAATTCATAAGAAAAACATACCTCAGAGATACATTGGCCATGTGAAAAAGATCATAGATGAAGTGATCTCTCTGGTCTTTGTAGTTTCACCCTGGGAAATCCTAGAAGACTTCAAGAAAGCCTACAAAGCTAATCTAACCCCTCAGAAGATGCTGGAAAACAAAATAGTGAAAAAGGGGTTAGTTTACAAGAGGCTTGAGGAAGTCAGGAAAAATGAGCTCTAGTTGTTCCTAGAGGGTAATCACCCGGATGAGTTTGCTTACAGAATAATAACAACTGTGGAGCTAAAGAATGGGAAACAGGCCAAATACCTGTCTGAGTATTATAGGCCTGAATCATTGTTTGAAGGAGGTGCTGAAGAGCTAACCATGGAGGAACAAATCACCTTCCTTGAGGCCTACACAAGAGAGTCGTACAGACTCATTATGGGGAAGTAAATCTCATGAATGGGATAACAACTCTGTGTCCAGTTCCCCAAAACAGAGTTCCCATTCAACCCTGCCAAACAATATCTGAGATTTCTTCCCAGGCCGAGCTTACATGGGTCATCTTCTCTACTGATCAAGATGGAAAAAGACCAACACTTTGCCAACAATAAGTGGGATTATGAATAATTTAGAGGTTTTGGCTACATTGGTTCAGAGGAGTTGTTGGACCAAAAGAACCAATGAGCCAAGATCAAAAACCTCTAAGTCCCACATGGTATCACAACAACTGCTGAAAGCCTCATCAGCAGTTTGACAAGTGCTGAAGACTTCAACAGCTGAAGATCAAGTGCTGAAGACTTCAACAGCTAAAAGACCAAAGTACTGAAGTACAACAGCTGAAGAACACAAGTGCTGAAGCTGAAAGACCAAAGTACTGAAGTACAACAGCTAAAGAGTTTACAAGTGCTGAAGATCAACAACTGATGTACAAAGTCTGAAGACAAAGACTGAAGACATCAGCTGATGATATCTACTGAAGTCATCAGCTGATGAAACATCTGAAGGTCAAAGTCTGAAGATCAAGTACTGAAGCGTCAGTAGTTTGTCACAACTGCTGAAGAGCACTTCTTCAGTAGTTTGTCACAACTGCTGAAGAGCACTTCTTCAGTAGTTGTGATATCAGTAGTTTTATATTTCTAGTTTCAGTAGTTTTATGTTTCAGTAGTTTTGTAAAACGACTGAAGAGCTTGTTCTTCAGTCGTTGTAGTTTCAGTAGTTTCTAATCAGTAGTTTTATATTCTGTACTTAACACTCTGTTATGTTCTCAGTAGTTGTGAACATTTCAGTAGTTTGTTAAGAGTTAGTTATTTTTGTATTAGATCTGCCAGTTGTCACTTTCCGTGATAACAGCAGTGATTGTTGCACTCTATATAAGGAGTGACAACCTATTGTAATAATGTGGATGAATGAATGAATGAATGAATGTTTTGAATGATTTGATTAGAAATATTCTATATCTATAAACATTCCTTGAAATCAGAAATATATATTCTCTCCCTATAACCGTATGTGCTCTTAATGCATACAAGTATCGATTGCTTGCTACAATTTGTCTAATTCCTGTTCGTATTCCGCTGCTTTGAACTCTAATACATCAAACTTGTGATCGCTGATCCTGTCATACCCCATACCAAGAATTGATGATTTGTTTGATCAGCTTCAAGGTGCCCGTTGGTTTTCAAGGATAGATCTTCGATCCAGCTACCATTAGTTGAAAGTGGAGCAGGATATCCCTAAAACAGCTTTTCGCACGCGTTATGGTCATTATGAGTTTCTTGTTATGTCATTTTGATTGACCAATGCGCCAGCTGCTTTTATAGACTTGATGAATCGAGTGTGTCGGCCAATGTTGGATAAATCAGTGATTGTGTTTATTGATGATATCTTGATTTATTCGAAGAGCGAGGCTCAGCATGTCGGTCACATTTGAGAAGTTTGGAGACGTTAAGAAAGGAGAAGTTGTATGCCAAGTTCTCCAAGTGCGCGTTCTGGTTACGCGAGGTTCAATTCTTGGGTCATGCGGTGAATCCTGATGGGATTACGGTGGACCCGGCAAAGGTGGAGGCGGTGATGCAATGGAAGTCTCCAAAAACGCCATCTGAGATTCGTAGTTTCTTGGGCATGGCGGGCTACTACAGAAGATTCATCCAAGCCTTTTCCAAGATCGCTTCTCTGCTAACTATGTTGACCCAGAAAGACGTAAAGTTTGTATGGGGTGAAGCTCAAGAGAAGGCATTTGAGGAGTTAAAGGCGAGGTTGACTCAAGCTCCTGTTCTGTCATTACCCGATGGAAGTGAAGATCTGGTGGTTTATTCTGATGCTTCCTACTCGGGGTTGGGACGTGTGTTAATGCAGAGAGGGAAGGTTATAGCCTATGCATCCCGACAGTTGAAGGTTCATGAGGTCAATTATCCTACTCATGACTTAGAGCTAGTGGTCGTGGTCTTTGCATTAAAGATTGGAGGCAGTACCTTTACGGGATAAAGTGCACCATATTTACTGACCATAAGAGCTTGAAGTACTTCTTCGAGCAGAAAGACCTAAACATGAGACATAGACGATGGTTGGAGCTAATAAAATATTATGATTGCGAGGTCCATTACCATTCAGGCAAGGCCAACGTCGTGGCGTGCGCCCTTAGCAGAAAAGAGAGACCCGAACCGATTCGGGTGAAAGCTTACTAGATAATCATGACCTCTAATGTGATGAAGCAAGTCAAAGAGTTTCAAGATGAAGCATTGAAAGAAGATCATCTTAACTCTAAAAGGATGAGAGGTCTGGTTGCGGAATTGGGTGAAAACACGCTTGGTGTTAGAACTCGATATGGAAGAATATGGATTCCTCATTTTGGGGATCTACGGGTGAAGATTTTGGATGAAGCTCATAAGACTCGATACTCTATTCATCCCGGTGCTAAAAAAATATACCAAGACATGAAGAAAGACTATTGGTGGCCGGGTATGAAGCATGATGTGGTGGAGTATATGAGTAAATGCCTTACTTGTTTACAAGTGAAGGCCAAGCACTAAAATCCGTATGGGAAGATCCAGCCTTTGGATATACCGGAAAGGAAGTGGGAGCCCATCACAATGGATTTCATTATAAAGCTGCCGCGTTCCCCGAAAGGGTATAATGCCATATGGGTGATAGTCGACCGTTTGACGAAGAGTGCTCACTTCCTACCGATCCGCGAGACATATTCATCCGAGTGGTTGGCGATTTATTCATCAAGAAGATCGTAACTCGTCGGTGTCTATTGTATCTGATCGTGACACCCGATTTACATCTAAATTATGAAAGAAATTCCACAATGCGATAGGGACGAGGTTACATATTAGCATGGCTTATCATCCTCAAACAGATGGTCAGTGAGAAAGGACCATTCAGACCTTCGAGGATAGGCTTCGTGCCTGTGTCATTGATTTTAGAGGAAGTTAGGATGACCACTTAGCGTTAGCTGAGTTCTCATGTAACAACAGTTATCATGTCAGCATTGGTATGCCACCTTATGAGATGCTATATGTTAGGAGATGCAGGACACCCGTGTGTCGGGGTGACATTGGTCAGAAAGTTAGGAAGTGTCGAGGTGATTGAGGCTACGACTGAGAAGTTTGAATGAAGGCAGTCAAAGTTAGACAGAAGTCGTATGCTGATAAACGACAGACCGATTGAGTTTAAGGTGGGTGACCGAGTTATGTTGAAGGTCTCACCTTGGAAGGGTATTATCCGATTCAGAAAGCGGGGCAAGTTGAGCCCAAGGTATAAGAGCCTTTCCGAATCGTTGCTCGAGTAGGAGAGGTGGCCTATAGGTTGGAGTTACGAGATAAGCTAAGTGGAATTCACCCGACATTCCACGTATCTCATCTGAGAAAGTGTTTAGCAGATGAGGATATGATTGTTCCACTGGAGAATATCGAAGTATATGAATTGCTCAATTATGTGGAGCAACCAGTGGCAATCATTGGTCGAAAAGAGAGGAGGCTGAGGAATAAAGTGGTTCCCCTTGTGCGTGTACAATGGAAGCACAGGAAGGGATCCGAGTCTACATGGGAGACTGAAGAAGAGATAAGACATCATTACCCATGATTCTTTGGGGAATAACAGGTTTCAGGGACGAAACCTATTTAAGGGGGGTGGACTTGTAGCACCCAGTTATTTTAAAGATAAAGAAAGAATGGATAGAGTGAAGAAAAAGACAAAAAAGGAATTAAAACCCAAGTCTAGGGGTTAAAAGTGTCAAAAAGGACAAATCTTTGAAAAGTTGGTGATAAAGGTGGCATCGCGCCCATCACCCTTTCTACACACAAACTTTTTGGATTTTTAGAGAGAGAGAGAGTAGCAGGAAGCAGAGAACTCTCAGTTAACCAGCTACAAAATACATGTTTCATTACATCACAAAAGCATTATAAAAACGGATACCATCCAAAAGAGCTGAGTAGCCACCTCGTGCCATCCTCAGCAATCATTACCTACCAACTGGAAACTCATCAAAGTCAGTGTTGCTGAGTGAGTTCTAGTTTTATAATAAAATATACTTTTCTTTCATTAAAACCGTTCTTTACATTTACGCAATACATCATACGTACACATAGTATCATTTTTATTTTCATCATTCATTCATTAACTTCAGTTCATTCATCGTACGTCATTAACTTTCACGTTCTTTCATCATTACATCTTTTCTTTCCTTCAACCATAAACTTTACCCTACTATTCCTGGTACGCTGACCTAGGTCTATCATAGACCTACTATAACGGTGCTCCGCACCTCTAGTCACAGCGCCTAGGGTAGAGTTTAGGTGTACCAATGCCATGTGCAATACCCTGCTATTCCTAGTACTGGACCTAGGCCTATCATAGACCAGCTATAATGGTGCATCGCACCTCTTGTCATAGTACCTAGGGTATGCAGCAATGGTTCTATACAAATGGTCAATCACAAAGAAAGACCCTGATGTGCATCCTCCCGGGGTAGCGAACCCACACACCGTTGGGCTAACATCTTTTAATGACGTGTCCCGACATACAAGGCTTGCAAGACTTTCTTTACTTTCATTCATTTATTTATGCATGCATTTATCATGTTCCTCTTTCATTATCTTTCACTTTATGTTACATAATACTTTCATTTCATTCATTAACATTCAATGTAAGTCATGGGAAAGATAAACATACATCATAATAAGAACATCAACATACACAGTCATCAACATCATACACGACAACATCATACATACATAACATACATCATGCATAATCATACAACATCACACATCACATTAATCACGCGCATCGCGTCATATAACCATACGGCATCACCCATCATCATCATACATCACGCCATCCATGCTCATCACAACATCAACAACCCCAACGTTCCGAGCCCACGTCTGCACTTTCCCGAAAGTCAGACAACAAACTATGGTCAGTCGGGCGTATGGACCCTATTCGGTTACATGGTCCTCCATACCTTATGAGAACACTTAGGAGAATGGGCATCTGTTGGACCAAAAGAACCAATGAGCCGGATCAGAAAAACCTTTAAGTCCCACAGACATCACAACAACTACTGAAGACCACAACAGCTGAAGACAACAGCTGATTACAAAGTCTGAAGACACAAAGTCTGAAGACACAAATGCTGAAGACAAAGTCTGAAGACACAAGTGCTGAAGACAAAGTCTGAAGACACAAGTGCTGAAGACAAAGTCTGAAGACACAAGTGCTGAAGACAGTCTGAAGACACAAGTGTTGAAGACAAAGTCTGAAGACACAAGTGCTGAAGACAAAGTCTGAAGACACTAGTGCTGAAGACAAAGTCTGAAGACACAGTGCTGAAGACAAAGTCTGAAGACACAAGTGCTGAAGACCAAAGTATCAGACATTGTCACAACAGCTGAAGAGGTCTTCTCAGTAGTTGTGATGGTTTACCTTTCAGTAGTTTCTTTGTTTCAGTATTTGTAAAACAACTGAAGAGTATGTTCTTCAGTTGTTATTGTTTCAGTAGTTTCTTTTCAGTAGTTGTAATAATAGTTAACACTTATCATTTTTGTAAGAAGATGTCAGCTGTTTGACATCTTCAGTAGTTGTGTGTAACTATCACAGTAGTTTGTGATAAATTCTGTTAGATGTCACTATCAAGTGACATCAGCAGACGTCACATCTCTTATATAAGAGGTGTCGACCTAATTGTAATTGTGACATTCCGTTACCACGAAAGCGAATATTGAAGGAAATATATCTGCAGAATTCTCCCTATCTATAACCGTTTTTGTTCTTACATTGAATATCTCTTTGTTCTTGTGAATTGGCTAATTCATTGTTAGAATTCCGCTGCTATACTCTCTAATCAATCAAACGTAGATCACTGATCCTAACAAGTGGTATCAGAGCGGGTTAATCATTGATTGATCTAGCAATTGATCATTGAAACTGCTATTTGATATCTATGTTTGATTGAATTAGCATATTTGCAAGAACTGGTTATAGATTATTGAATTTCTGACGCTTTCGTTCATTTATTTTGAGATTTCTCTTGGTTCAATTGGTTGTTGTGTTTTTGTTCTAAATCTGTTATAGCTTAATTGAATTTGATTGAATCTGAGATGACTACTCCTTCTAATGATCCTCACAATACTGGTTCCTCAACCAAGCCCCCGATGCTGGTCAGGACCGAGTATAACATATGGCAGCGAAGAATGCTTCATCACCTGTCTATTAACAGTTCAGGTTGTTGGACATCTGTGGTACATGGACCACATAAGCCTATGGTGAACAATCCGGAAACCAATCAAATGGTTCCGAAGAAGAAGGAACAATACTCTGATGAAGATCGGAAACTGTTTGAGATTGATGCTAAAGCCCATGGAATTCTGGCCATGGCACTGCCTAATGAAATCTATTCAGGGCTTATGCATCATGAAACTGCTCATGATCTCTGGAATGCCCTGAAGGAACAATTCGGTGGCACAGATGAGGTCTTAGCAAACAACAGAGAAATCCTTGCCCAACAATATGAGACATTCTCTCATAGAAAGGGTACACTGACTCAACAGTTTGAGCATTTTTCCTGCTTGATCTCTGAGCTGAAAATGGTGAAACAGGAATACCACATAGCCAGATGAATAACAGGTTCCTCAGATCACTGCCTGAGAGATGGGACACATACACTATTGTCCTACGCTCCAGTGCAATCTGGATAGCCTATCTCTCACCCAACTTCATGGGAACACTGCTTACATTCGAAAGAGAGATAGAGCAGAAGAGGAAACTGTCCTCATTAGAAAGCTCACTGATGACTTTGTACCAGGGAATACTGTCTTGGTTGGTCATGAGTTAGAATATGCTGCATCTGAAAGCAATTATGATGAGCATATTGATTCTCTTCAAATATTTCTGATCATGCATTTGTTGGTATTGAGAGTCATTCTGGCAGTAATAGTGACAATCTATGCTTCATCATGATGATTTGAAAGGAATAGCTGATGATGATCTAGAAGATGGATATTTTGAGCCAAATGGCATTGATTAATATCAGATCTCAGAAGTTCTATAAGAGAACTGGCAGGAAATTTCCTAGACTCTCTGGCAAAACCAAAGTTGGTTTTGACAAGAGTAAGTTGAGGTGTCACAAATGCCAAAGGCTGGGACACTTTGCAAGAGAGTGTAGATCAACTGGATCTAACTCTTCTGCACCCTTTGTGACTTTTCCTAGTACTAGTCCACAAAACAGAGGGCAACATATTGCTGGTTCTGGTCATCATTCATATCCTAGGTCTCCTGCATACTTTGTCCCCCAGGGTCCAATGTCATATCCTTCCCTGCTATTATATGCCTCAACCAAATCCTGTTCAAGCTCCAATTGCACAACAACCACACAAGCATTGCCTGAACCACAACCTTCCCAATCTCATCAACAAACTCAACCTCAACAACACAGCTTCTTCACCCCAGGAGTTGTTGACTGGAGCAGTTTACCAGATGATTTGTCTGGTCATGAACAACTGTTCACTGGTGCTGGTCAACATGGTGGTGATAGTCCTTTGGAAACCTAGCTCTTATGGCTTTGGATTCTGCTGATACTTCATCCACTAATGCCTCTACCCAAAGGTATCACAGGTATCCTCTGAGGCAAAAGCCAAATTATGTTCTGAAACATGCATAGCAGCATTTGCATCTATTAGAGAAGCAATTGTAGCTTTGATTAACAAGAATATTGAGCTAGAACAAACAATTTCCAAAAGAAAAGCTGAATTTGAATCTGTGCTTAATGAAAAGAATGATGAGATTTACAAACTTAAATGCCAAATCACAGATTATAAGGCTAGGGAAGAGGTACTTCTAGAGAAGTACAAAGATCTCAAAGAAACCCTTGCAGTCACCCAAGTAGAGTGTGATCGATGGGTACAATCATGCAAAGGTTTTGAAATGCTTCTTAGTAAGCAATCTGCTTCCAATGTGAAGTTTGGCATTGGTTACAATCACACTGCTCCACCTACAGATTTTATTCCAAGAGCAGAGGTAGAATCTGATGGTGAGAGCAATAACCAATCCATTTCATCATGTGATCTACTTTCTGATACAGCACCATCAGAAGTAGAAGTCAGCACTAAGCCCTCTCAGAACCTATCAGCTGATGTTGATGGTTCCACTGCTGACACTCACATGATCAAAGAGTTATCAACTCAGGAGTTAATTCTGAAAGTCCTGAAAGGACTAGAGAGCAAGATTTAACACCTGAAGTTCAAACTCCAACTACTGTCAGTACTGAAAAGAAGAAAACTGTCAGTAGAAAGAGCTTGAAGACTACTAAAGAGGAAGTCAAGAAAGCAAACAATGCTTTCAAAGCACTGAAGAGCAAGTCTTCAGTTGTTTCATCCTCTTTAGTTGATGATCAACATAAGATGAAGAAGAAACCATGTGAAGTATGTGGTTTGTTCAATCATCTTACAGATGATTGCTGGTACAAAAGAGGATCCAAACTCAACATAAAGAGGAAATTAAAGAGAAAATGGTTAAATTGAAAACTGAGTTTGAAACCACATTTGTATTAGCAACATCAAATCCTGTAACCCTTAAGTCCATAAGAAATCCAAAAAGGAAGGGGTTAAACAGGTAACAGTTGAGATTGCTCAAAAGAAGAAGGTGCAACATAGGAACTTATCAAACTCTAATGGCAATGTGTCTGATGAGCTGAAAGCTTTATCACAAAATCAGACACAGCTGGTTATGATGGTTCAACATCTATTGGAAGAGTTAACCAATTAGATGTTCCTATGTTGAAACCACAGAAAAGGAGGTCCAAGCCAAAGGATTCCTCTTCTTCACCATCTTCTTCCTCTCAGGCTGTTATTTCCATCAAACCTGTTAGTTTACCATCCGTTGATGAGAACAGGCCCAAAACCAAAAAGGTTTGGGTCTCCAAGGAAAGGCATCTGGGAACAGCTCTCTTCTTCATGACTACTCTCAAGGAAAGAAGGGGTTTGTTTCTTTTGGCAATGATGCTAGGGGTTACATCATTGGCAACGGCTTTGTCTCCAATGGAGAAATAAAGTTTGATGATGTTAATCATGTGGAAAATCTCAAGTACAATCTCTTGAGTGTCAGTCAAATGTGTGATAAAGGCCATGCTGCTCTTTTCACCAGTCAGAACTGTAGGATTCTATCATCCAAAGTTCTGCATTTGATTGATAAGGTGTTGGATGATCACACTCTCCTGAGAGCCAACAGGACAGGAAGAGTGTATGCCTTAGATCTGTCCAAGAAAATAGATCTCAGAGGCAATCCTTGCCTATTTTCCAAAGCCTCTTCTCAAGAATCTAAACTGTGGCACAGAAGGCTGGGTCATGTTAATTTCAAAAACATGAATCAGCTTATCCACAATAGTTTAGTTAGAGGCTTACCAATAAAGGAGTTCCACTGTGATGAAACCTGCACTGCTTGTTTAAAAGGAAAACAACACAAAGTCTCATTCCCTCCTATTGAAGAGCCTAAGTCCACTGCCTGCTTGCAATGACTGCATATGGATCTATTTGGTCCTGTGAGAGTGATGAGCATGGCAAAGAAGAAATACTGTCTGGTAATTGTGGATGATTACTCCAGATTTGTATGGACTTTCTTTTTACATTCAAAGGATGAGGTTGCTCAGAAGATTATTCACTTTGTGTTGTATGTTGAGAAGCAGTATTCCCTTCCAGTCAAGTGTATTAGGAGTGACAATGGAACTGAATTCAGAAACCATACACTTGATGACTTCTATCTTTCAAAGGGAATCAAAAGGTTTTTAGCATACCACGGACTCCAGAACAAAATGGAGTAGTGGAGAGGAAGAACAGGACCCTAATTGAAGCTGCAAGGTCCATGCTGGCTGACTCTGGTTTGCCACTGACCTTTTGGGCTAAAGCTGTCAACACAGCTTGCTATGTGCAGAATAGAGTTCTAGTAAATCAGAGGTTGATGAAGACTCCATATGAAGTTCTCCATCATTTGGCTCCTTTGATTACATTTTTCAAAGCATTTGGATGTCCCTGTTTTATTCTCAACACAAAGGATCAACTCCATAAATTTGATCCTAAGGTGGATGCTGGGTATTTTGTTGGTTATTCATCTACTTGCAAGGCATACAGAGTCTTCAACCGCAGAACAAAGATAGTTGAAGAGACTTGCATGTGAAGTTTAATGAATCTCCTTTGGACAAGATTCCACAAAACCCTGTGGAGTTGTTTGATTTGGACATACTGCAATATGTTCCTTATCAACCTCCAGCTGTTGCAGATCGGTGGCTCAATCATCTTCTGCAGAATGTCTTCCACCTGGTGGTATGATGATGATGATGATAATATCAATACTCACCTATTCAAGTTTAGTGACCAACTGCCTGTGTCTGCTAAACTTGATGTTCCTGTAGCTTCAGCAGTTCCATCCACAACAAATGCTGATGAGATCTCTGTTTCCTCTGCATCTTTTGAGTTACCATCAAATTCTTGGTTTCAAGAGTCTACATCAACATCTGCTACTGCTGAAGGTCCTACAAACACTTGCACAGATCTCATTGTTTATCAAGAACTGAAGAATCACCCAACGTCTCAGATTATTGGTGATATCAATGCTGGTGTTTCAACAAGAAGTCAATTGTCTAACTTCTGCTTCTATGCTATCTTCATCAGTCAGCTAGAGCCAAAGAACTACCATGTTGCTTTGAGAGACAATGGATGGGTTGAAGCCATGCAGCTTGAGCTACTTCAGTTCAAGAAACAACAAGTGTGGGAACTGGTTCCTCTTCCCCCAGGTAAGTGTGCAATAGGCACTAAATGGGTGTTTAGGAATAAAACTGATGAAAATGGGCTTATTGTTAAGAACAAGGCTAGATTGGTTGTACAAGGGTTTTCACAAGAAGAAGGTATTGACTATGATGAAACCTTTGCCCCTGTAGCCAGACTAGAGGCAATCAGATTGTTTTTAGCCTATGCTGCATTCCACAATCTTAAAGTTTTTCAAATGGATGTCAAAAGTGCATTTCTATATGGTAAAATAAAGGAAGAAGTTTATGTGTGTCAACCACCAGGTTTTGAGGATAATAAACATCCTGAATGGGTGTATAAACTTGATAAGGCTCATTATGGGTTGAAACAAGCTCCTAGAGCCTGGTATGAGACACTTTCCACTTTTCTTCTTAAGAATAATTTCACTAGAGGCTCCATTGATAAAACTTTGTTTATTAAGAAGGTAGATCAGCATAAGCTACTTGCTCAGATTTATGTTGATGATATCATTTTTGCATCCTCTGACCCCCAGTTGTGTGAGGATTTTACAACATTAATGAAAAAGAGGTTTGAAATGAGTGCAATGGGAGAATTACAGTTCTTTCTAGGCTTGCAAATTAAACAAAAGGCTGATGGAACCTTTATTCATCAGTCAAAATATACAAAAGATCTTTTGAATAAGTTTGATTTACAAAACTGTAAGCCTGTTCTACTCCCATGTGCAACACCACACAACTGGATGCTGATCAGAAAGGTAAAGCTGTTGATGAAACACTTTACAGATGTATGATTGGGTCCTTGATGTATTTACAGCTTCTAGACCAGATATTATGTTTGCTACATGTGTTTGTGCTAGATTTCAGGCTGCTCCTAAAGAGTCTCATTTGATTGCAGTCAAGAGAATCTTTAGATATTTGCAAGGTACACAATCTCTGGGTTTATGGTATTCCACTGGACACTCTTGCAAATTAGTTGCTTTTTCAGATAGTGACTATGCAGGGTGCAAGTTAACTAGAAAGTCAACTTCTGGTGGTTGTCAATTCCTAGGCAACTGTTTGATTTCTTGGCAGAGTAAGAAACAAACATCTGTTGCTACATCAACTGCTGAAGCCGAGTACATTGCTGCTGCAAGTTGCACTTCTCAGGTACTCTGGCTTCAGAACCAACTTCTGGATTATGGCATTACAGAGACTAAGAATCCATTATTAATGGATAGTGCTTCAGCTCTGTGTATTGTCAAAAATCCAGTCCAGCACTCTAGAACCAAACATATAGAGATCAGACATCACTTTATTCGGGATTGTTTTGAAAAAGGTCTGATTGATCCAAAGTTTGTGCCTAGTGCTGATGAGCTTGCAGATATTTTTACTAAGCCTTTGGATAGTTCTACTTTCCAAAACCTTGTGTTAAGGCTTGGTATGCTGCAGCTAGAATAAGGGACAACTACTGATGATTTCAGTAATAATTACTGGTGATCATTGGTAACCATGTCACATATAAGTACTGATGAGTTCTTTCACCTTTAGTAGTTTTTATAACTACTGACGGCTAAATGCCTCACAAGTACTAAAGTACTTTATCTGTTCTAAACCACTGATGTAGTTACAACTACTGAAATCAGTACAAACAGATAAGTACTGACATCCTATGAAACACCTGAAAAGCAGATGCAAAGTCTGATGAGTAAGTGTTGAGGACAGTATGAAACAGCTGAAAGGCTATGAATTGACGAAAACTACTGAAGAGAACTTTCTCTTCAGTTGTTTCTACAACTGCTGTTTCATCCTAAACAACTGATGACAAAACCATGTCTTCAGTAGTTTCACAACTACTGATGACTAATACCAAGTCATCAGCTGTTTACAACAACTGATGACAAAACCATGTCTTCAGTAGTTTCACAACTACTGAAGACTAACACCAAGTCTTCAGCTGTTTACAACAACTGCTGACAAAACCAATGTCTTCAGTAGTTTCACAACCACTGATGACTGATACCAAGTCTTCAGTTGTTTCATCATCTGAAGTCAAAACCATGGTCTTCAGTAGTTTTTATAACTGCTGATGCCTAAACCACGACTTCAGCTGTTTCAACGTCTGAAAGGGTAATACCATGTCAACATTCGTTTAAAACTACTGATGACTAACACCAAACCCTTCAGTCGTTTTCTAACCCGTACCCTATAAATATCCTGACCTAATCCTTCAGAGCCTCATCTTCTTCAAACCTAACGTTCATCTCTCCAAAACTTCTCTCTCATAAATGGCGTCCATGCAGCTCAAACCGCGACACAACTGTGTAGCTTACCTCACCAAATCGCCATTCAGGGCTAAGTTCGGTAATGCTATTGATCTTATGGTCCAGTCACCCTACAAAACGGCCTTTCTTCTCAATCCAATCCTTCATGCCGAATCCCTTAACTTGTTTTGGATGAACGTCACCCTCACCACTGGGGAGAACAACACAGCGTCTCTCCGGTCGGTCATCAACAACCACGAAGTGGTCATCACTCCTGATATACTTTGTCAAACTCTACACCTGGATGATGCCACTTCTCCTGCTGGATATCCAAAGGGCACAACTGATTTATCCTTTGCCCACCATGGATATCAGGGAAACCTTAGTGCCTCCACCATACTGAAGAAACATTTCCATGATGCTGAACGTCTCATATTTCACATGGTAAATGTCTGTTTGGCTCCTAAGACTTCGTCTTGGGATCAAATGTCTACAAGGTGGCAGCAGGTAATGTACTCCATTCTTGAGCAACAACCTTTAAATTTTTCGGGAAATACTATTTTCAGAGCTCAAGGATATGGCTCAAAAACAAACTGCTAACCGTTGGATGTTATATCCGCGGTTCATAATGGCCATAATTACAAACCAGCTTCAAGCTGAGGGACTTGTTGGCCTGGGAGTCCCTGCTATGGCTGTTTTGCCTGAAGTATACTCCCGACACAACTCTGACCAATCACTCAAAATGGCTGCCAAGCTGCGCAAACCCACGCAGCTGGAACCCACAGCCACCACCTCCAAATCAAAAGTCCCCACCAAACCCACTAAAAAGCAAACCAAAAAGGCTACTCAGGGAAATGAGTCCCCTGAGGATGCCCCTGCAACACAAACACAGGCTATATCCACTGGTTATAACCCCCTAGTGATAAAAGAGGCTGATGACGGACACAGTCCTGAGGCAGGAAGTCCCCAGTTCCAAGACAAAGGGGCACATGATACAACTGAGCTACACTCAGTGCATGTTCATCCTGATCCTATCAGGAGGTCAGGTGATTCAGTATCTACTGATGATGACCTGGGCTTCTTTTACGATGTAATCGCCCAAAACACCATCCTGGAAGAGGAGGTGAGCAGACTCAAAGAGCTGCTTGCCATAACTTCTAAGGACAAAGACCATCTGCCTCTACCAACTCATAGATGGCACCTTCATCTGAAGGTCTCCCAAACACTGAGCCACTCCCAACAACTAAGCCACCTGCCTCTGCTTCTCGCACTATTTCTCAGGAACAGAACCCTCCTGAGCAAATAGTTGCTATCCTTCAAAATTCCCTCCCTCTCATCACACCCATAATCACTGACATAGTGATCAAAGCCATTGATGAGAGGCTTTCCTCAGTAATACACCCATTGATAGAGGAGGCTGTGGGCAAACACCTTTCTGGCAATCAACCCCTTGCAACCAATGCAACCAAAAAGGGGGAGATTAAGTCAGTGAAAGGAAAAAGAAAGAGTAGTAAGAGGAGAAGAAAAGGAGAAAGAAACAGAAGGGAGAGTAGTGGAAAAGGAGTTGGAGTTGAATGTGGAGATTGATAAAGAGAAGGAAAAAGAGAAAGCCTTGGAGCTACTGATAAAAGAGGCTGATGCCAAACACAGCAGATCAATGGACAACATCATTGATCAGCTGTTTAGGCAAGGCCATGACATCGATAAACTTGACTTTGAGATTCGACAATTAGAGATTGAAGAAATCCAGAATAGATAGGCGAGTTATGAAGTGTTAGAAAGAGAAAGGCTTGAGATCATGATTAGATTTATTGCAAAATATCTGGGAAGATCAATGATCGAAATCAAAGCTTGGTCCAGGGACAGTATCTTGGCAATCACCACCAAGATCTGTTCATCTGAAGCATATACTAAGGGACTTGTTATTGAAGCTTTGAATGAAGCAGGAGTAGGGAGCAGGACTGAGCTAGCCAAATACTCAAAAGCAACACTCACCTCCAAAATGCTAACTCAGCCTGTCAACATTCCCTCTCCAAAACAACCACAACCACAACCCACAAAACCAACTCCCTTACCATCTAAACCAACAGCCGATGATGCACCTAAGAAGAAGAAGAGAAGGGTGTTGAGGCTAGAAGAAGAAGAAGAGGATGATGTGAAAGAAGATAGGCTGCCTCTGTCTGTAGTTCTAACATTGGTGAAAGCCAAACCCATGCCCATCCCTCCCACCTCACAGATGGAAGCTGTGAGAGTAAAGATTGAAGAAGAACAGCATCAAAAGCTTCATGATGATGAAATGCTGAAAAGCATTGACAAAACTTATGCTGCTTCGTCATCAATTATTAGTATGAAGAAAGAAGCTCTGAGGTTGTACACCCTTGCCAACACATTTCAATATCAGAAGGAAAAGGTGAGAGTATGGCCTGATCCTAGGGTGGCTCACAGAATTGTAAAGAAAGATATTCCTTCGAGATACAAGGGCCAAGTCAAAAGGATCGTAGATGAAGAGATCACAGTGGTCCTTGTAGTATCACCCTGGGAGATTGTAGAAGACTTCAAGAAGGCCTATAAGACTAAGCAACCACCCCAATAGATGTTAGAGAACAGAATTATTAAAAAGGGGTTAGTCTACAAGAGGCTTGAGAACATCAAACAAAATGAGCTCAGTCTGTTACTTGAAGGGACTCATCCTGATGAGTTTGCATACCGAAAGATTACAACAGTTGAGCTCAAAAATGGTAAACAGGCCAAGTACATCTCAGAGTTGTATGGGCGAGAAGGATTGTTTGATGGTGAAGCCGAGAACCTGACCATGGAAGAACAAATCATGTTTCTCAGAGCATACACCAGAGAATCCTACAGGCTTATACATGGGAAGTGAGTCTCATGGATGGGGGAACAACTCAGTGTCCAATTCCCCAATACAGAGCTCCCATCCATACATTGCCAACCAAATCTTCAGAGACTCATTTCCAGGCCAGTGCTTATATGGGTCATCTTCTCAACTGATCAAGAAGGAAAAAGACCAACCATTCTGCCAACAATAAGTGGGACCTCAATAAAGTTAAAGGTTTTGGCTGCATTGGTTCAGGGGGAGTTTGTTGGACCAAAAGAACCAATGAGCCAAATCAGAAAAACCTTTAAGTCCCACAGACATCACAGCAACTATTGAAGACCACAACAGCTGAAGACAACAGCTGATTACAAAGTCTGAAGACACAAGTCTGAAGACAAAGTCTGAAGACCCAAGTGCTGAAGACAAGTCTGAAGACACAAGTGCTAAAGACAAAGTCTGAAGACACAAGTGCTGAAGACAGTCTGAAGACACAAGTGCTGAAGACAAAGTCTGAAGACACAAGTGCTGAAGACAAAGTCTGCAGACAAAGTTTGAAGACACAAGTGCTGAAGACAAAGTCTGAAGACACAAGTGCTGAAGACAAGTCTGAAGACACAAGTGCTGAAGACCAAAGTATCAGACGTTGTCACAACAGCTGAAGAGGTCTTCTTCAGTAGTTGTGATGGTTTACCTTTCAGTAGTTTCTTTGTTTCAGTATTTGTAAAACAACTGAAGAGTATGTTCTTCAGTTGTTATTGTTTCAGTAGTTTCTTTTCAGTAGTTGTAATAATAGTTAACACTTAGCATTTTTGTAAGAAGATGTCAGCTGTTTGACATCTTTAGTAGTTGTGTTAACTATCAGTAGTTTGTGATAAATTCTGTTAGATGTCACTATCAAGTGACATCAGCAGACGTCACATCTCTTATATAAGAGGTGTCGACCTAATTGTAATTGTGACATTCCGTTACCACGAAAGCGAGTATTGAAGGAAATATATATCTGCAGAATTCTCCCTGTCTATAACCGTTTTGTTCTTACATTGAATATCTCTTTGTTCTTGTGAATTGGCTAATTCATTGTTAGAATTCCGCTGCTATACTCTCTAATCAATCAAACGTAGATCACTGATCCTAACAGCATCCATTGCATAGCCTCCAATCGCATGCTTCCCATGCGAATGAACCTCGGTTGCATGACATCCGGGCGTATGGACCTCAGTCGCATGACCTTCATGCGGATGGCCCTTAGTCGCACACCTTTCATGCGTATGAACCTCAATCACACAAATCATAGGCATATGGACTCCAGTCGCATGACCTTCAATTGCATGACCTTCATTCGCATTTCCTTTAGTCACATGACCTTCATCCGCATTTCCTTCAGTCGCATAGCCCTCATGCGTATGACCCTCAGTCGCACTACTCACGTACGAACGAACCTCAGTCGAACTCCTTTCATGTCTACAGACCCAGTCGCATGCCATTCGGATGCATGGACCTCCTGTCGCATAGCCCTAGTTGGGTGCAGAATGCAGTTCATCCTGAACTGCAGCTGCCATGTTCGACCTCCAAACTTTTCCAAACCTCTTTTAAGCTCAAATCAACCATTCTAAACCTTAGGGAAGCATACCACGACACCATTCAAGCACAACCAAGCCCGAAATCAAGTCCCACCCGCATCAATCACATAAACATAAGCATACCTTCGGGTTCAACACCCAACTTTTCAAAAACGGGTTTTTGATGTGTTCCAGCCCCAAAATTAGTCGAAAATGTGTAAAAGAGGGGTCCTAGAACTCACCTTGATGACCTCTTCGAGTAGAGCTTTGGTTCCACCCGCTATACTTCGATTTGCACGCTTGAATCCACACGAACCAAGCTTTTTCTCCTCTTTTCTCCTTCTCTTCTCCCTTGGCTGAGTTTTTGGCAAGAATGGGGAGGGTATGGGCTGCCCTCCCCTTTTATACCCTCACTCATCCAAGTTTCTTTCTGTTTTGGAAAGTTTGGTCCCTCGACTTTGGACTTTATTTCTTTTTCTTCTTTCGTCGGCTTCAAAGAAAATTTCTGGGTGTTACAAGTCCACCGCCCTTATATAGGTTTCGTCCCCAAAACCTGTTATTCCTTAAACAATTACGAGCAATACTGCCTCATCTCTTTTCCAGTCTCCTACCTGGAATTCAATCGTTTACGTCGTTTATCCACACACGACTTCTTGTCTATCTTTGGCTACCTTCACAAAGGCTTTGATCCTTTCCAGCTTCTCAGTCGTAGCCTCGACCACTTTGGCGCTCTCTAACTCTTTATGGCCAACATCACCCCAAAACACACGGGCGTTCTACATCTCCTACCATATAGCATCATACCCTTTCGGGGTACGTGGTAGCTTCATGATAATGTCCATGGTGATGTGGTCCCCCTTCCATTCTGGTCTATCCAGAGGTTGGACCTTCCCATACTTCTTCTGATGCTCAGCCTTCACTTGTAAGCAAGTAAGGCATTTACCCACATACTCCACCACGTCACACTTCATACCCGGCCACCAGTAGTCTTTCTTCATGTTTTGGCACATCTTTGTGGCACTGGGGTGAATGGAGTATCGAATTTTGTGAGCTTCATCCATAATCTTCACCCGTAGATCCCCCAAAACGAGGAATCCACATGCGTCCAAATCGGGTTTCAACATCGGGTGTGTTTTCACCCAATTCCACAACCACGCCTCTCGTTCAAGTTATGAGTAGGATAATTGGTCTCATGAACCTTCACTTGTCAGGATGCATAGGCTATAGCCTTTCCTTTTGCATTAACACACACCCCAACCCCGATTAGGAAGCATCAAAATAAAACACCAGATTTTCACTTCCACCGGGTAATGATAGAACAGGAGCTTGACTGAGTCTTGCCTTCAGTTCTTCGAACGCCTTCCCTTGAGCTTGAACCTATACAAATTTCACATATTTCCGGGTCAACCTGGTTAGTGGAGAAGCGATCTTAAAAAAAAGTCTTGGATGAACCTACTGTAGTAGCCCGCCAAATCCAAGAAACTACGAATCTCGGATGGCGTCTTAGGAGACTTCGATTACATCACCACCGCCTCCACCTTTGCCGCGTCCACCATAATCCCATCAGGATTCACCACGTGACCCAAGAATTGAACTTCGCACAACCATAATCCACACTTGGAGAACTTGGCGTACAACTTCTCCTTTCTCAGTGTCTCCAGAACCTCCCGAATGTGACCGGCATGCTCTAGCTCGCTCTTTGAATAAATCAAGATATCATCAATGAACACAATCACTAATTTATCCAACATTGGCCGACACACACGATTCATCAGATCCATAAAAGTAGCTGGCACGTTTGTCAAACCAAATGATATAACGAGGAACTCGTAGTGACCATAACGCGTACGTAAAGCTATTTTAGGGACATCTTGTTCTTTCACCTTCAGCTGATGATAGCTAGATCAAGGTCTATCCTTGAAAACCAACTGGCACCTTGAAGCTGATCGAACAAATCATCTATTCTCGGTAAGGGATATCGGTCCTTCACCATCAACTTGTTCAGCTCACGGTAGTCAATACACCTCCTCATACTACCGTCTTTCTTCTTCACGAACAAGACCGGAGCACCCTGAGGTGAGATACTCGGTCTAATGAACACCTTATCAAGCAGCTCTTGCAACTGCTCCATCAATTCTTTCATCTCCATCGGAGCCAACCGATACGGTGCTTTGGCAACAGGTTGGGCACCTGGTATCAAGTCAATCTGAAACTCAATCTCTCGGTCAGGTGGCACTCCTGGTAAGCCTTAGGGAAACACATCTGGAAAGTCACACACAACTGGTACATCGGATAGTTGTGGTGTTGGCGTATCCACGTCTTTTACATAGGCCAAGTAGGCACTACATCCACGCCTCATGCACTTTCCTGCCACCACCATTGAAATTACTTTCGGGATCGTTGTGACCCGATCCCCATGAATCGTTACTGAACTCCCGTCGGGTGCAGTCAAATGCATCATCTTCTTGCGACTCACAATGTTCGCCTTGAAGTCCGCTAACCAATCCATCCCAAGAACGAAATCAAAACCCCCTAAGGCTATCAGAAATAGTCTAACCGGGAATTCATGACCTACTAACTCCAAATTACAGTCTTTTATCATCTCAGAAATCCTGGTAAACTTACCTATGGCGGTTGTACATCTAAGGGCTCATCAATACCTCTACTCCTAATGGGCAACTTAGCGCAAAAGGCAACAAAAATAAAACTCTTACTAGCTTCGAAATCAAACAACACGGAAGCAAGAGTCCGGTTACTAGATACATACCTGACATGACATCGGGGTCTGTCCTAGCCTTCTCATGCATTATCGTGAAGGCCCTGTGCTCTCTGCCCTTGGTTCCTTGCAGTCCCTGCTTATGTGACCCCTTCCATTGCAGTTATAGCACTGTACCACCCCACATTCTCTTGCCAAATGATCGGGCCTTCCACACTTGAAGTAGAGATTTGATCTCCACTTACACTCTCCAACATGCCCTTTGGCACACTTACCACACTTTCTCGTTCCCGCACCGGACGAAGCTACACGCCGGTCCTCTGTTCTGGCAACCTTTTTGTTTAGAGTGGCCTTGCCACGTCCAAACCGCTTTCCGTTCCAATTTTTTTCGTCGCTACCCTTCGTGTTTACTTCGGTTGCGGTCGTCTCCTTCACCGTCCTAATTACCTCGGTCACCATAGACGGAAAAATTGCCTGAATGACCTGTTGGACTCCCTCGACAACAGCCTCTTTTAGTGTGGTTCTCAAACTAGCACTATCGTTGCCGCCTTCTATGTGAGGGGCCTCGGGCTCTTCGAGTGCCATTTCAGCCGCCCTAGCCATGCTTCTCGTGACACGCGGTCTAGCACCACATCCACCACAACCTTCATCTGACAAAACCTTAGGAGATCTACCGCCAGCCATCCTCTAACACACACTGAAAGATTCAAACACCAACACAATCATTCAAGGAAACAGCTCAATTCATGTCAAGTATAGTAAGTCCCTAATTACAGTGGCCAGTTGTGATTAGCCACTTACTTTACTCTTCATACCCCAAGCATTACCTATACTGACTACATCAGTATTTAAATCTACCAGCAACACATAAACCACATAACATGCACACGTAATACCGATTAACATTAAGAAAATACCCAATGGCACGCAGCTACTCAGATTGGCATCCCTTTCCTTTCTGTCCCATTCTCAGTTTAAGTTAAGGTTTATTTTGAAAATTTACCCATTTCACTTAAACTTTGGCTCTGATACCAACTTGTAAGGCCCCGTTCCTGGGACGCTTATAGCTGGCCAATCATCACACTTAAAACATATATATACCTTTGTATTTCATAAAACATCGTAGCGGAATTACCAAAATATACATCTCATTTCATTATAAAAGCTTTTTCAAAATAACACATCGTTAACCAGTTACAAAATACATGTTGCATTACATCACAAAAGCATTTTAAAAATGGATGCCATCCAAAAGAGCTGAGTAGCCACCTCGTGCCATCCTCAGCAATCATTACCTGCCAACTGGAAACACATCAAAGTTAGCGTTGCTGAGTGGGTTCTACTTTTATAATAAAATATACTTTTCTTTCGTTAAAACCGTTCTTTACATTTACACGATCATACATCATACGTACACATAGATAATATCATTTTTATCTTCATCATTCATTCATTAACTTCAGTTCATTCGTCGTATGTTATTAACTTTCACGTTCTTTCATCATTACATCTTTTCTTTCCTTCAACCATAAACTTTACCCTGCTATTCCAGGTACTGGACCTAGGTCTATCATAGACCTGCTATAACGGTGCTCCGCACCTCTGGTCACAGCGCCCAGGGTAGAGTTTAGGTGTACCAATGCCATGTGCAATACCTTGCTATTCCTGGTACTGGACATAGACCTATCATAGACCAGCTATAACGGTGCATCGCACCTCTAGTCGCAGTACCTAGGGTATGCAGCAATGGTTCTATACAAATGGTCAATCACAAAGAAAGACCCCGATGTGCATCCTCCCGGGGTGGCGAACCCACACACCGTTGGGCTAACACCTTTTAATGGTGTGTCCCGACATATAAGGCTTGTAAGACTTTCTTTACTTTCATTCATTTATTCATGCATGCATTTATCATGTTCCTCTTTCATTATCTTTCACTTTACGTTACATAATACTTTCATTTCATTCATTAACATTCAATGTAAAGTCACGGGAAAGATAAACATACATCATAACAAGGAACATCACACACACAATCATCAACATCATACAGGGCAAAATCATACATACATCATGCATAATCATACAACATCACACATCACATAAATCACGCACATCGCCTCATATAACCATACAAAATCACCCATCATACTACCTTGGGGTATGAAGAGTAAAGTAAGTGGCTAATCACAACTAGCCACTGTAATTAGGGACTTACTATACTTGACATAAACCAAGTTGTTCCCTTGAATGATCATGTTGGTGTTTGAATCTTTCAGCATGTGTGTGAGGATGGCCGGTGGTAGATCATCTAAAGCTTCACGTGGTGGAGGTCGTGGTGTTGAACCATGGGTTACGAGAGGAAGGCCTAGAGCCAAAAAGGTGGTTTATGAAGAACCAAAGACACCTCATCTGGAGGGTGGTGATAAGAGTGCTAATTTGAGAGCCTCAGTGAAAGAGGTGGTTGTGGAGGAAGTACATCAGGTCATGCAGACGATCCTACCGTCTGTGGTGACCGAAGTGATAAAGGTTGTCAGAGATAGGGAAGAAGGGAAAGGAGTAGACCTACGGGCAAAAGGAGACAGCCCGAGACTAAGACGGTTTTGTCAGATGGTGAAGAAGAGGAGGAAAAAGAAGAGCCTACGTAAGAGGTGGCACGAGGCTGTAACTACAGGGCATTTCAAAGGTGCAAGCCCCCTACTTTTGATGGTAATGGCACTGCTGCTGTTGCTCATTAGTGGATATTTACATGGAAGCTATTCTAAATATCAGCGAGTGCCTGGAGGATCCAAAAGTAAAGTTTGTTTCCCACTCGTTTGTGGACTCGGCTCTATGCTAGTGGGATAATATAGTCCAGTCCGAGGGTAGTTGGGAAATTGGGTGGATGAGATGGTCCGAACTGAAGAAGTTGGTGATTGAGGAGTTCTGTCCTCATAGAGAAATTGACAAGGTTGAGAGAGAGTTCCTGTAGTTGGTGGTGGGAACCATGACACATGAGCAGTACACCACCAAGTTCAACGAGATGGCACGTCTGGTGCCGGATTAGATGACGCCTCTGTCACGGAAGATTAAGAGGTACATTCAGGGCTTGCCAGCGGATATTCGCTGGCACATGATCGTTGCCCGACCAAGCACGTTTAGGTCGGCGGTTGATTCGGTAGGAAAATTGTATGATGAGCGAGAGGTGGTGGTGGTTGAGGCAAGCAAGAAGAGTGGTGGTAATCAGAATTAGAATGGGAAAAGGGTCGATCAGGGTGGTGCCTTAACAGGTAACAAGAAGGCACAGGTGGATGACCGACGTATGGTCACATCGGGTGTAGGGTCGAGGAGGTGTGGCAAGTGTGGGAAGGAGCACACCGGCGAATGTAGATTGGGATTTAACGTGTGCTTCAAATGTGGGAAACCTGGCCACATGGCGAGGGAGTGTAAGACTGGGAAGTGTTTTAATTGTGGCGGGGAGGGCCACATGAGCCGAGACTGCAAGAAGCCGAGGGCTGATAGTTCTGGTGCAGGGAAGAAGATGACTGGGGGAGAAGGACCAAAGGCGAGTGCCAAGGCTTTCACAACGACATAGAAGGAGGCTAGATGGACCCTGATGTCGTGTCAGATACGTTTCTAGTAAACCAAACTTTAGCCTTTGTGTTATTCGATTTTGGTGCTAGTGAAAGTTTCATTTCTGCTAATTTCTGTGCTAAACTGCTTGCTAGTAGTAAGAATATAGATGTGCCCTTTGATGTAGAAACTGCCATAGGTAAGTCGAACAGAATTTCTAAGATGATAGAAGGATGTGATGTGGAATTAGAAGGTCATAAGTTTCCGGTTAGACCATTCGTGATGACCTTAGGCGGTTTTGATATGGTTCTTGGGATGGATTGGTTGGCGGACTACGAGGCGAACATTGTGTGTCGCAAGAAGATGATTCATTTGACAGCGCCTGACGGGAGTTCGGGAATGGTTTATGGGGATTGGGTCATGACGATCCCGAGAGTAATCTCAATGGCGGTGGCGGGAAAGTGTATGAGGCGTGGATGTAGCGCCTATCTGGCTTATGTGAAGGATGTGGATATGCCAGCACAGCAACTGTCTGATGTACCGGTTATGTGTGACTTTCCAGACGTGTTCCCATAAGACTTACCAGGAGTGCCACCTGACCGAGAGATCGAGTTTCAGATTGATCTGATACCAGGTGCCCAACCTGTTGCCAAGGCACCACATTTTTTGGCTCCGACTGAGATGAAAGAGTTGATGGAGCAGTTGCAAGAGCTGCTTGATAAGGGGTTTATTAGACTAAGTATCTCTCCCTGGGGTGCTCCGGTCTTATTCGTGAAGAAGAAAGATGGTAGTATGAGGATGTGTATTGACTACCTCGAGCTGAACAAGTTGACGATAAAGAACTGATACCCCATACCAAGAATTGATGATTTGTTTAATCAGCTTCAAGGTGCCCGTTGGTTTTCAAGGATAGATCTTCGATCCGGCTACCATCAGTTGAAAGTGAAGGAGCATGATGCCCCTAAAATAGCTTTTCACACGCGTTATGGTCGTTACGAGTTTCTTGTTATGTCATTTGGATTAACCAATGCGCCAGCTGCTTTTATGGACCTGATGAATCGAGTGTGTCGGCCAATGTTGGATAAATCAATGATTGTGTTTATTGATGATATCCTGATTTATTCGAAGAGCGAGGTTGAGCATGCTGGTCACATTCGGGAAGTTTTGCAGACGTTAAGAAAGGAGAAGTTGTACGCCAAGTTCTCCAAGTGCGCGTTTTGGTTGTGCGAGGTTCAATTCTTGGGTCATGTGGTGAATCCTGACGGGATTATGGTGGACCCGACAAAGGTGGAGGCGGTGATGCAATGGAAGTCTCCAAAGACGCCATCCGAGATTCATAGTTTCTTGGGCTTGGCGGGCTACTACAGAAGATTCATCCAAGACTTTTCCAAGATCGCTTCTCCGCTAACTAAGTTAACCCAGAAAGACGTAAAGTTTGTATGGGGTCAAGCTCAAAAGAAGGCATTTGAGGAGTTAAAGGCGAGGTTGACTCAAGCTCCTGTTCTGTCATTACCCGATGGAAGCGAAGATCTAGTGGTTTATTCTAATGCTTCCTACTCGGGGTTGGGGTGTGTGTTAATGCAGAGAGGGAAGGTTATAGCCTATGCATCCCTACAGTTGAAGGTTCATGAGGTCAATTATCCTACTCATGACTTAGAGCTAGTGGTCGTGGTCTTTGCATTAAAGATTTGGAGGCAATACCTTTACGGGACGAAGTGCACCATATTTACTGACCATAAGAGCTTGAAGTACTTCTTCGAGCAGAAGGACCTGAACATGAGACAGAGACAATGGTTGGAGCTTAAAAAGATTATGATTGCGATATCCATTACCATCCGGGCAAGGCTAACATCGAGGCGGACGCCCTTAGCAGAAAAGAGAGACCTGAACCGATTCGAGTGAAAGATTAGCAGATAATCATGACCTCTGATGTGATGAAGCAATTCAAAGAGTTTCAAAATGAAGCATTGAAAGAAGATCATCTTAACTCTGAAAGGATGAGAGGTCTGGTTGCGAAATTGGGTGAAAACACGCTTGGTGTTAGAACTCGATTTGGACAAATATGGATTCCTCGTTTTGGGGATCCACGGGTGAAGATTTTGGATGAAGCTCATAAGACTCGATACTCTATTCATCCCGGTGCTACAAAAATGTACCAAGACATGAAGAAAGACTATTGGTGGCCGGGTATGAGGCGTGATGTGGTGGAGTATGTGAGTAAATGCCTTACTTGTTCACAAGTGAAGGCCGAGCACCAAAATCCGTATAGGAAGATCCAACCTTTGGATATACCGGAAAGGAAGTGGGAGCACATCAGCATGGATTTCATTACAAAGCTACCGCATTCTCCGAAAGGGTATGATGCCATATGGGTGATAGTTGACCGTTTGACGAAGAGTGCTCACTTCCTACCAATACGTGAGACATATTCATCCGAGAGGTTGGCAGATTTATTCATCAAGGAGATCGTAACTCATCATGGTGTGCCGGTGTCTATTGTGTCTAATCGTGACACCCGGTTTACATTTAAATTATGGAAGAAATTCCACGGCGTGATGGGGACGAGGTTACATATTAGCACGGCTTATCATCCTCAAACAGATGGTCAGTCAGAACGGACCATTTAGACCTTGGAGGATATGCTTCGTGCCTGTGTCATTGATTTTGGAGGAAGTTAGGATGACCACTTACCGTTAGCTGAGTTCTCATATAACAACAATTATCATGCCAGCATTGGTATGCCACCTTATGAGATGTTATATGGTAGGAGATGCAGGACACCCGTGTGTCGGGGTGACATTGGTTAGAAAGAGTTAAGAAGTGTCGAGGTGATTGAGGCTACGATAGAGAAGCTTGAAAGGATCAGGGCCTTCATGAAGGCAGCCAAAGATAGACAAAAGTTGTATGCTGATAAACGATACAGACCGATTGAGTTTAAGGTGGGTGACCAAGTTATTTTGAAGGTCTCACCTTGAAAGGGTATTATCCGATTCAGAAAGTGGGGCAAGTTGAGCCCAAGGTATATAGGGCCTTTCCAAATTGGTTCTTGTGTAGGAGAGGTGGCCTATTGGTTGGAGTTACCAGATGAGCTAAGTGGAATTCACCCGACATTCCATGTATCTCATCTGAGAAAGTGTTTAGCGGATGAGGATATAGTTGTTCCACCGGAGGATATCGAAGTAGATGAATGGCTCAGTTATGTGGAGCAACCAGTGGAAATCATTGGTCAAAAAGAGAGTAGGCTGAGGAATAAAGTGGTTCGCCTTGTGCGTGTACAATAGAAGCACAGGAAGGGATCCGAGTCTACATGGGAGACTGAAGAAGAGATGAGACATCATTACCCACGATTCTTTGAGGAATAACAGGTTTCGGAAATGAAACCTATTTAAGGGGGGTGGACTTGTAACACCCGGTTATTTTAAAGACAAAGAAGAATGAATAAAGTGAAGAAAAAGACGGAAAAGGAATTAAAACCCAAGTCTAGAGGTTAAAAGTGTCAAAAAGGACAAATATTTTAAAAGTTGGTGATAAAGGTGGCATGGCCACCCATCACCCTTTCTACATACAAAATTTTTGGATTTTTAGAGAGAGAGAGTAGCACGAAGCATAGAACTCTCAGTTTTGAAGAGAAACAAGAAGAAAAGTGTGAATTCAAGGTAAGAATTCATGGTTTATGGTGTTCTTAACCGGTTATGTCCCCGGGTTTGTGCTTATGTGTGTTTGCTTGTGTTCGGGTATGCTTTTTAATGGGTTTCTAGGTGGTTGAACTCAATTGCAAACGAGTTTGGAAGAAGCCACACTCAAGAGCTGCAAAGGTGAGTTCTAGAACCCCTCTTTCATTGGTTTTTAACTTTTTTGGGGTTGGAAATGCATGAATGTATGTTTTCATTAAACTAGGTTTCGGACCTGTATGTTTGATTTTATGTATGTTAAATTTATGATGTGATATGTGGTTATGTCCATGCTTGATGATGTATGATGGTGTTTCTAAGGCTTAGAATGTATGATTTAAGCTTAGAACATGATGGACGGTGATTGGGAACTGAAATACGATGTTTAAGGCTCATATGTTAAGTTTTAGAATCTGCCTAAGTGTTGGAAGGTCAACGCGGATGAGTATGGAAAGTCAATGCGAACGAGTATGGAAAGTCAATGCGGATGAGTATGGAAAGTCAATGCGGATGAGTAGGGAAGTCAATGCGAATGACAGTTAATGCGAATGAGCATTAACCACTAAGTAAGTCAATGCGGATGAGCAATGGATGAAATGCAGATGAACATTGACTAAATATGGGAAATGCGGATGAGTAAGGTCAATGCAGATGAACAAATGCAGATGAACAGGAACAAATGCGGATGAAGTAAGAAAACTGCGAATGAACTATAGTAAATACGGATGAACAAAAGTCAAATGCGGATGAACAAAAGTCAATTGCGGATGAACAGTTAGGATGTTTTCAGACATTCTGGGGAAAAAGATGAATGTAGGCTTTGACTTGGGAGGTTCCCGGGGGGCTATGTAAGTTGACTTTTGAGGTCATAGATGTTATGATAGGTATGTTATGATGTATGTTTAATGCTTTGGCATGATGATGTGTATGATGTATGTCATGTATGTATGATGCCTTGTATGATGATGTTGATGTTTATGTTCCTTATTATGTATGATTATTTTCCCTTGGCTTTAAGTTGAATGTTAATGAATGAAATGAAAGTGTTATGTAGCGTAAAGTTGAAGAAAATGAAAAGAGGAACATGATGAATGAATGCATGCATTAATGAACGAATAAAAGTATGAAAGGCTTGCAAGCAAACGTAAGGAGGTTCACACCCAATGAAGGGTGTTAGCTCAACCGTGTACAGGTTAGCTACCCCAGAAGGATGCACACTGGGGCTTGATCCGTGTGATTAAGCAGATGTATGAAGGTTCACACCCAATGAAGGGTGTTAGCTCAACTGTGTGCGGGTTAATTAACCCAGAAGGATGCACACTAGGGTCCAATCCTTATAATTGACCATATGTATGGGACCCTTTCCGCTCACCCTTGGTAACTGGAGTCAGCTTCATGCACAAAGTTCGGGGTCTTTGAAAGACCTCAGGCCCAGTACCGGCTTTATGCATACAGTGGGGTGGAGCACATGGCATTGGTCCGAATGAAAGTAAAGATGTAATGACGAATGTACGGAATGAACGAACGAATGATGAAGATAATAATGATATTATCTATGTGTATGTATGATGTGTGATCACATGCAAAGTAATGAATGGTTTAATGAAAGTAAATGTATGTTTTATTGTAAAACTAGAACTCACTCAGCAATGCTGACTTTTTATGCATTTTTCAGTTGGCAGGTGAGCTTTGCTGAGGATGGTACAGGACAACTACTCAGCTCTTTTGGATGGCATTCTGTTATTTATTGTTTTTGTATTGTAATACAAACGAACGATGTTTTGAAATGAATGCTTGTATTAACTTGCAAAAGCATTTGTAATGATATGAAAAGTAATTTTTATGTATCACCTGCAATGTTTTATGAATGTTAAATGTAAAGTATACGTTTTATGTGCAATGAGTTACCAACTGTAAGTGTCTCGGGAACGGGGCCTTACATCTTCCAAACAATAAATTATAAATCCCAAAAACACTCATATTATTATTAAATATATTACATTAAAAGAAAAATAAGTTTTTGTTGTTGGTTTAGGTTTACAAAATTAAACGAGATAGTATTAATATGAAGTAATTTCTCAAAATACAAATAAACTAAACATAATTAAAATAAACATTAATACATTTCGAGTACCGTAACAATAACATAATAAACTAATATAAAAGTACTAAAATATTAAAAGTACAATAAGTTTATTTATAGTTAATAACATAATACATAACAAAAACTACTACAATATTAACAAAAAACCCAACTTATAATTAGTGAATTCTTTAATTTTTGTATTCAGCTAGACTCACTTTCAATTTCATCTCTACTTTTTTGGATTTCGATAGACTCACTTCCGTTTCATCTCCAACTTTTTTGGATTCTGCTACACTCACTTTCAGTTTCATCTCCAATTCATTTTTAGTCTTTGACAGTTCAGGAATGATGTATACTACTTTTAAACACATATCATGATCGAACAAATAAAAAACTCACATTTTTTCCTGTTGCAACATTCAATTGCTTTTAAGTCTGAATTTATAAAAATTTAAAAAAGATAAACATGTTTACCTTCTCTCCACAACCATAGAACCAATGCCCTGGAATTTTGGAAGTCTACAAAATTTGTAAATTGCTTCTTTACCACCACAACAAAAACCATTTTATGTTAGAGTGTTTTGTTTTAAGAGTATTGTTTTGATTGTTATTATAACATTATGTTAAATATATAGTTGGAGATATTAGATGGACATGTAGAATTAGGTAAATTGAATGGATATAAATAGTTCTTGGAAGTCACATGTAAAGTTTAATAAAAAAGAATTCTGACACATTGAGTTTAATAAAAAGAATTCTTACACATGCATGCATAGAATAAATTATTGATGCATACATACATGCAATACATGTATACATGGTTAAATAATAAAGTCACATGCATATGTACATAAAGTGTTAGGTGGTTATTGTTTTGTTAGGTGGTGAACAATAAATATGTCGCATGTATGATTCATTAAAGGTGTTAGGCGGTGAAAATTGTTGTATATTTGTTGTTTTGTGGAGTGGTGAATAAGAAATATATCTACTGCATGAATGATTTATTAAAGGTGATTGTTGTTTTACAACAATAATAAACAATATATCTTTTATTTTAACTTCTAAATTATTCTTTACTACTCTCTATATATAACTTCCAAATCATCATTTGCTACATAACTTTTATTTTAACAACAAAAAAACATGTCTTTTATTTTAACACCCAAACATTACTATCGTCTACTCCTTTCCTACAAAATTAACTTTAACTTAAACCCTGGTCCGATTAATAATGATATGTTGTATTTAGGAGTAGAACATTTAGCTAGAAGTTTGTTTCAAAACTCAAATTTGGGCATTGAATCAATGTTACACACAAGACGTGATGATCAAGAATTTTGGCATGACATTAGAAGAAATCTTCAAATTATGGATAAAGTTAGACACTACGTTATCGTTGCTGGATTCAGTGGGGTGCTAGTTATGAATCGCGTAACATTGATGGTGCCTTAATCGAGGCACTAGTAGAAAGGTGGCGTCCGGAGATGCACATGTTTGACCTACCTTTTGGTGAAACAATAGTAGCATTACAAGATGTTAATATTTTATTGGGTTTACCAATCGAGGGTTTGGTGGTCTCGGGTATTGATATACTATTAAATATTGTCGAACGAATGCAAAGGTGTGAAGATTTACTTGGTTTTACACCTTTAAATAGTGATTTTAAATAAAAAATGTAAAAATATATCCAATATTAAATTTTATGAATTCAAATTCTTTAGATGATGATGCAATCGAAATTCAATGCATGGAACGTGGACGGTGTATCATTCTTATTTTGTGCGTAGTCACTATTTCATATAGTAATAATCATCTCGTTTCATTATACTTTTTAAATAATATAGAAAAATTAACAACTTGTGGGACCCTTAATTAGGGTGGTGCTACACTAACCTGTTTGTATGGAAATCTATGTAAGACAACGCCACTAAAAGTAAAAGACATAGGAAGGCCCTTTTACCTCTGACAAATTTGGGAATGGACATAGATCCGATCAATGTCGCCAAAGAATGAGCAAAATTTTGACTTTCACAGACCATACGATGCTATGTACGTACTATAAAAACTTGATGAACCATATTATTTAACTTTATATATTGTCTTGTTATTTATTACTATATTTTTTACTTTTAAGGTAGCAAAGAAAACTCAACCACACAAAGGTGTATTCCCGTATGCTGAAAGCATATTGTTGACAATTACATTCATTACAAGAAAATAAGGTATTGTGTTAGTTACATTCATTACACAAAGTAGTGTATAAATTATAAATTATACTTATTTTCTTTTTATAATACAGTTTAACTGGAGACCTTATGACAACATTATCCATCTATTACATGAAATATGCGAATCAGGCATCCGTAGTTAGAGGACAAATGCTATGTAATTTTTTTGGATATGATTGAATACCATGCAATAGAAAGGGTCATGAGACAATTTAGGTGTATTCAACAATTTAGAAAGGGTGATTGAATACCATGTAATTTTTTGGGATGTGATTGTATTCAAGTTTTCAAAATTTGAATTCTTATTTGTCTATTTCTTCTGTCGTGTTTAGATTAATAATTTTAGTTAAATTGTTTATTTTGTTTATTCATAATTAATTAAATTTAATACATTATTGGGGTTACATGAAATTAAGGTTTCTAACGAAAGCCACCAAACGTGTCTCTAGGGTTCGATACCCGGACTTACCTAAACTTTACTATATCACGACCGGTACACTTGCTGTTTGTGTGAAGTTTAGTTAGGAATTTCCAAATTTTAAAACTAATTTGTGAAAAACATTTTTAAAATAAAATAATATATATTTTTCACACATTAGAACTTCCGAAGACAAATGGAGTTCTTTCGAAGTCAAGTGCAATATCAACTTCCGAAGGAAAACTCCAACTTTCGAATACAAAGTCACTGCTCTTCCGAAGCTTCAACACTTAGAAGAAATGAAGACTACAACATCTGCAGTATGAAGTCCCAAGCAAGCCTTGGAAGAAGTAGCCACTTCTAAAGCCAGTTAACCTTCAGAAGTAGCTATTATGAACTAGTGGACATAATTATGGTCCCTTTGACACTACGCTGCTGACCTCTGATATACTACATGGTGTTTTCTATAAAATCAATGTAGTTAACCATACTTTATTCCACTATTCACCTTTATCAGTTAGTACAGTTGCTAACTTTAGTTGGGGACAAAAGGCAAGTCATGAACATGTCATGACTACCGTATCTTAGATAATACTTTATCTAAGATACCTTAACTTTAGCTTTGTAGTATTTGCTTTAGTATATGGTTTCCAACTGTTATCAAAGTATATCCGGCTGTAGGTAGTAGTATATATAGCTTCTCATTGTAACTCATGGATCATGCTAGTAAGAGTCTTGTGAAGCCCACATGTGAAGATTGGACAATAAGAAATTAATAATTGATTTAATTATGATGGATAATAAGGATAAAAAATTGAGACCACTAAAAGAGGGAATAATAATAATTGTGAAGCCCACGTGTGAAGATTGGACAACAAGGAATTCAAGTGTAAGCCTATTAGGGTAGGACAACAACATCATAAATTGGAACGACAGAAGCAAATGAAGGGGTGTGACGGCTGAAGACAAAGAAAAGGCAGAAAACAAATTATTAATTTTTTATTCAACTTGGAGTTTTGGAGTACGATTAGAGAGCAAAATTAAAGTGGAGAGCAAGATCGGGGAGCAAAAATTGAAGCATACAATCACTAAAGATTTTTTGGTTTCGTTTCGTGATCGATTAGTTTTCTTTTGTTTCATTTATTATCTCATTCATGTTTATAAAGTTTGTAACTTTATTATTGTTCTTAATGTTTTTGAACGTTATGAGTAGCTAACTTTTTAGTACTACCTAGGTTGGGTTGAAAATTAAATTTTTTGACTAAATATTTGGTTTTGATTTTGTATATTCATTTATTAATCTTAGAGCTTGATTATTTTATCAATTAAATATGAACTTGTGTATTGTTTTATACTTAAAAGTTATTGCTATGCTCGTGTATGTTTGATCTTGATTGATTGTGTGACATCTAGATTAGGCTTGTACATTAAAATTAATTACTTTATGTTTTTAATTTTAAACTTTGTTTAGAGATAATCTTAGGAGTATGGTTGTGATTTGATAGTATTTTTCAATATGCTACCTTATCTAAACCCTAGGGTTGATAGATATTGCTTAAAACCTCCATGGGTTGCCTGCTGAAGACCCTAACTCTCATCTTGCTCGCTTTGTGAGGATATGTGACACCTTTTAGGTAAACAGTGTTTCTGAGGACGCATGCAAGTTTCGCCTCTTCCCATGCTCCCCCATCCTTAGAGCTTAAGGAATTACCATCTCACGTAGAGTATGCATTTCTCGATAATGGATCTCAGTTACTAATCATCATTTCTACCGGATTGACAAAGGAGGAGAAGAGGAGACTAGTGGATGTGTTGAAGGCACACAAACAGGCAATTGCATGGAAGCTGATGGATATCAAGGGTATCAACCCTTCATTTTACACGTATAAGATACTCAGGGAAGTTGAGTATAAGCATGTTAGACAAAGTCAGAGAAGATTAAATCCTAACATGCAAGAAGTAGTTAAGAAGGAAGTGATTAAATTTTTAGATGCAGGATTGATCTACCCTATCTCTGACTCGAAGTGGGTGAGCCCCATGCATGTTGTTCATAAGAAAGGGGGAATGACAATGGTGACTAATGAGAAGAACAAATAGATTCCGACTAGGGCAGTCACTAGGTAGTGAGTTTGTATTGATTATTGCAAACTGAATGATGCCATGAGGAAAGACCATTTCCTGCTTCCTTTTATCGATCAGATATTGGAGCGTTTGTCAGGAAAACAATTTTTACTGTTTCCTTGATGTCTTTTCAGGTTATTTCTAGATCCCCATCGCTCCGAATGATCAGGAAAAGACGACCTTTACATGCCCGTATGGCACCTTTGCGTATCGTCGCAGGTTGTTTGGGTTATGTAACACTCCAGCTACTTTTTTAGCGGTGACAGAGGCATCACCTGATCCGGCACCAGATGTGCCATCTCGTTGAACTTTATGGTGTACTGCTGGTGTGTCATGGTTCCCGCCTCCAGTTGCAAGAACTCCCTATCGACCGTGTCCATTTCCCGGTGAGGACAAAACTCGTCAATCACCAACTTTTTCAGCTCCGACCATCTCATTCTCCCAATAGCCCTGCTACCATCGGCTTGGACTATGTTGTCCCACCAGCACAGAGCCGAGTCCACAAATGAATGGGCAGCAAACTTTACTTTCTGGTCCTCTCGGCACTCACTGATGTTCAATACCGCTTCCATTTCTCTCACCCACTGGTGAGCAGCAACAACAGTGTTGTTCCCATCAAAAGTATGGGCCTTGCATTGTTGAAATGCCCCATAATTACAGCCTCGTGTCACCTTCTGCACGGGCTCTTCTTCTTCCTCTTCGTCATCAGATAGAACCGTTTCAGGCTCTGGTTGCTCTCATCCTCCCGAGGACCTGTTTCCATCCTTTCTTTCCCCTTCTCGTACAGCCTTGATAACTTCAGTCACTACAGACGGTAACATCATCTGCATGACCTGATGAACTTCTTCTACAATAGCCTCCTTTCTTCAGGAACCACCTTCTCAACTCTAGGTCTTCCTCTCTTGGGTCGCGGCTCAGCACCACGCCCATCACGACCACCTCCACGAGAGGCTTTCGAAGACCTACCACCGGCCATTCACACGCACACTAAAAGATTGAGACACCAACACGGTTATTCAAGGGAACAACTCAGTTTATGTCAAGTATAGTAAGTCCCCAATTACACTGGCCAGTTGTGATTAGCCACTTACTTTACTCTTCACACCCCGAGCATTACCTATCGTGACTACATCAGTATTTAAATCCACAAACAACACATAACACATACCACGCGCAAAAAATACTAGTTAACATTACGAAAATACCTGATGGCACGCAGCTACTCAGATTGGCATCCCTTCCCTTTCCGTCCCATTCTCAGTTTAAGTTAAGGTTTATTTTGAAAATTTAACCATTTCACTTAAACTTTGGCTCTGATACCAACTTGTAAGGTCCCATTCCCGGGACGCTTATAGCTGGTGAATCATTACATATAAAACATACATTTTCATTTCTCATACATAAATATTACAGCGGAATCATTCAAAAATGACATCTCATTTCATTATAAAAACTTTTGCAAAATAATACAACGTTAATCAGTTACAAAATACATTGTTGCATTACATCATAAAAGCATTAAAAAAATGCATGCCATCCCAAAAGAGCTGAGTAGCCACCTCGTGCCATCCTCAACAATCATTACCTGCCAACTGGAAACACATCAAAGTCAGCGTTGTTGAGTGAGTTCTAGTTTTATAAAATAAAACATACTATTCTTTCGTTAAAACTATTCTTTACATTCATGCGATCATACATCATACGTACATATAGATAATATCATTATTATCTTTGTTATTCATTCTTTCGTCATTACATCTTTTCCTTTCATCAAAACCATGAACTTTACTGTCACACCCCCGCTAAGAGCGGAAACACGGGGTTGCGACGAGACGGGAATCGTCATAACACATGGTAAGCGATAGAGATGCAATAATAATAATGATGACATGCGTGTCATGACGACACCCGACAACAAGGGGACTTGTGTCGTGTTTAGTCAGTATTCACGACAACATAGCTATAAGCATAAACATGATATAAGATAAACATAGGTAATAACATTGTATGCAATTCCCACAACCCGGGAACAAGTTACAAAGTATAATGTTGTTTGAAACAGTTACAACAATTGTTTTCAAAAAGACAAGTTTAGCCCGAAAATGCATCCTAGGGTCTCCACTAAGGCAGCACACCTAGAACCTCAGCTAGCATGTTCACCTGAAAAGATATGCTCAAAATGGTCAACATAATTGTTGGTGAGCTCGCAGGTTTAAGTAATAAAAGTGTAAGTGATGCCGTATAAAGTAAATGATATGGAATACCGTGAATACAGTTATATACACAAGTAAAATCACATGACATGAGCTTTGCAACCAAACCTAGCGACGTACACAAAGAAATTGTCGGCATATATTCACCCAAGGGCCCGTTCCTGGCCACTGATGGTACCAACTAGTATACCATCGAACAGGGGTGGGGGTGTCAACCCAGTAGTACTACCAATACCTAACCGTCGGTTCCCACACTGGAATTAAATAGTTTCAAAGATAGAACCACACAGCAGACCCAAGCATGTATCAGATAAGTACTTGCAACACAGTATCACGTTGATTCCTTGTATGAAAATTGTATGTATGTTGTACAACATAGAAAACGGGCAAGCATACTTTTCCCCCATGTTTGTAAATGTTTGTAAAATAGTATAAGCATAAAAAGGGGCCACGAAACTCACATGTTATGTGGTAAGTATGAAAGATCGAGATTTCCAACAGTTGAATGCAATAATCGGTCAAACACCTATTGACAGTTATTGTCAAGCATTAATGACATGTATAAAGCGTATAGTAATGTTTGGTCGGTTCGGGTTGTGTCGGTTCGGGTTGTATCGGTTCGGTCGTGGGTGGCACACATACACAAGCGGACACAAGTATCAGATCTTATGTAGATCCAAGTACTACGAGTAGTCGTCATTGCTTATGACATCCTTGTAAAGATCTCATTGTTATGAAAGATGACACTTGTTAAGTATTTGTAGTTTCAAATGGGTTGTCGGTAATTGTAAAATGTTAGGTTTATTTCAATTGAAATAGTATGTGCATGTTGATAGCGTTGACTTTAATCTTTGGGGTCAAGCAATGACACTTTTACTGATGTTGCCTTATCATCATCAGACGTTCAGGGGAAATTCACACTCATCATCAGACACACAACAGGACCAGACGCTCGACTCACGTTCCATTCGTACGAATCAACCTTCAATCGTGCGAATTAGCTACTTTCGTGCGATTGAACCTTCATTCGTGCGATTGGACTCAGTCGCACCACACAACACACACATTCGCACGACCCAACTTCCATGCGCACAAATCAACCCTCAATCGTGTGAATTAGCTACTTTCGTGTGATTGAACCTTCATTCGTGCAATTGGACTCCAGTCGTGCGAAACACGCACAATCGCATACACTCAGTCGGTCACCTGACTCAATCGCACACAATCATTCATACGCATGACTCAATCGTATACACTCATTCGCACGCATGACTCAATCGCATACAAACACCCAGTCGCACGACTCAGTCGCACGACATGCCTAGTCGCACAACTCAGTCGCACGATTGACTTAGACGCATGATTCAGTCGCACGACTCACTCAGTCGCACGGTTGAATCGCATGACAGACCCAGTCGCCTGAACTGTAGAATCGCGACTGTGGTCGGGCTGAGCAGCCCCCGAGCTGCTCTAACGCGAGTTTTATACCATGAGGACTTCCAGAAACACTCAACAAACATACACAAACATGAAACACAAGCAGAAAGACCTCACACACACCCACACGACCTCATGTGCTCGGATGAACCCGAGCACCCGAAACCCTAGAAAACACAGCAGTAAAACCAAGCCAAAAACGGGTTGAACAAGGTTGTCTACCTGCTAGGAACGAGTATACACGATGATACCCAAGATTTGGCAGTGAAAACGCAACAAACGTGATGGTTTTAGGTGCTAGATCAAGAGAGAAAGTGGAGAAAATGTTGAAGGTGAAGAAGATGAGGATGAGGATAAATGGCTGGGAATGGGGTTTATATACCCAGTCCAAGTTTGCAAAATTACAAGTTTAGTCCCTGCACTTAACCCTCGAGTTTCCCAAAAATTTGTTTCGGTTGATTACGACCTTAAAATGTTCGTTATAATAAGGTTAAAAGCGTGTTTAATGGCATTTGATAGTCTAAAATGGTTTTATTATTGACAATGGTCGAAATTAAAAAAAATGATATATTTGGTGGTAATGGTGATGAAATTTATAAAAGGTTTATGCTTAACACACGTTCTCGGAGGAAGTACAGGCACAAAGGAAAATAGGCAGACATGATTCCTTAAAGCAGGAGTTCATGAAGAAAAGGAAGAATAATTAAAATATTTCTATGCTTATTTATGTGGTTCGACGGACCTTAAGGTGACGGATGTCACATTTACCCTTCATGCTCATGGTACTGGGCCTAAGCCTAACATAGACCTTCATTCATGGTGCCCAACACCTCTGGCCACAATACCTAAGATAAAGTTCAGGTATACCATTGTCATGTGCTATGCCCTTCATGCTCATGGTACTGGACCTAAGCCTATCATAGACCTTCATTCACGGTGCCCAACACCTCTGGCCACAGTACCTAAGGCAAGCAACAATGGTTCCATAAAAATGGTCAATCACAAAGAAAGACCCCAATGTGCATCCTCCCGGGGTAGCGAACCCGCACACCTTTGGGCTAACACCTTTTAATGGCGTGTCCCGACATACTATGCTTGCAAGACTTCCTTTACTTTCATCATTCATTAATGCATGCATTCTTACTTCATGTTCCTCTTTCATTATCTTTCGCTTTACGTTACATACTACTTTCATTCATTCATTATCATTCAACATAAAGTCACGGGAAAGATAAACATACATCATAATAAGGAACATAACATACACAGTCATCAGCATCATACAGGGCAACATCATACATACATAACATGCATCATGCAACATCATCATCATCATGCTCAACATACTCTCTAAGGTCACAACAGTCATCTTACATGGACTTACGGGAACTTCCACGTCAAAACTTACATCTGCACTTTCCCCCGAAAGTCAGTACATAAACTATACTTCCCTTGGGTACACCAGCCCTACTTGGGCATATGGGCACCCTTCAGTCGCATGGCCTCCAGGCGACTAAACATCATGCGATTGAACCAATGCGGATGAACACACATGCGAATGAACACCCATGCAAATGAACACCCAATCGTGCGAATGAAACTAATGTGGATGGACTCCATGAAGATGAGTCACATGCGAATGGACCTAATGCGGATGAGCATTTATGCGGATAAGCATTTATACGAATAGGCTCTCAGTCGTGCGAATGAACCCGTAGTCGCACCTCAATCGGTCGTATGGCCTCCATTCGGTCGCCCAGCCCTACCTGGTGCAGAATGCAGTTCATCCCGAACCCAATCTGCCATTTTCGACCTCCAAGCTCATGTAAACCCATTCTAAGCCCAAATAAACCATCCTAAACCTTAGGAATGCATACCACAACACCATTCAAGCACACACAAGCTCAAAAGCAAGACCTAAACGAATCATACACATACCCACACATACATAAACGGGTCAAACACACACACATACAAAAACCTGATTTTCAGATGTGTTCCAGCCCCGAATCATTCAAAAACGTGTAAAAGAGGGGTCCTAGAACTCACACAAACGACCACAACGAGAAGAGCTTCGATTAGACCCGCTACTCAGCGATTTTGCTCTCTTGAACCAACCCGAACCAACTTTTCTCCCTTTCTCTCTCTTCTTTCTCCCTTCTTTGGCTGATTTGTGGGTGTAGGAGAGGGTAAGGGCTGCCCTCTCCCTTAAATACTCCCACTCACCCAACTTTCTCTCATTGGCGAGTTTGGTCCCTCGACTTTGGACTTTATTTCTTTTTCTTCCTTCGTCGGCTTCAAAATAAATAAATAACTAGGTGTTACAAGTCCACCCTCCTTAAATAGGTTTCGGTCCCTTCCTGTGCTTCCACTGTACATGCACAAGAGGAACCACTTTATTTCTCAGCCTTTTCTCTTTTCGATCGATGATTGCCACTGGTTGCTCCACATAATTGAGCCGTTCGTCTACTTCGATATCCTTGAGTGGAACTACATGTCTTCATCTACCAAGCACTTTCTTAGATGAGATACATGGAATGTCGGGTGAATTCCACTTAACTCATCTAGTAACTCCAGTCTATAGGCCACCTCTCCTACTCAAGTAATGATTCGGAAAGGGCCTATGTACCTCGGGCTCAAATTGCCCCGCTTTCGAAACTGGATGATACCCTTCCAAGGTGAGACCTTCAACATAACCTGGTCACCCACCTGGAACTCAATCGGTGTGCATCATTTATCAGCATACGACTTCTGTCTATCATTGCTTGCCTTCATGAAGGCCTTGATCTTTTCAAGCTTCTCAGTCATAGCCTCTATTACCTCGACACTCCCTAGTTCTTTCTAACCGATATCACCCCAACAGACGGGCGGTCTGCATCTCCTACCGTATAGCATCTCATAAGGTGGCATACCAATGCTGGCATGATAACTGTTGTTGTATGAGAATTCAGCTAACGGTAAGTGGTCATCCCAACTTCCCCTAAAATCGATAACACATGCCCGAAGCATGTCCTCTAATGTCTGAATGGTCATCTCTGACTGACCATCAGTCTGGGGATGATAAGTCGTGCTAATATGTAACCTCGTCCCCATGGCGTCATGGAATTTCTTCTAGAATTTAGATGTAAACCGGGTGTTACGATCAGACACAATAGACACTGGCACACCATGACGAGTTACAATTTCCTTGATAAACAGATCAACCAACCTCTCAGATGAATATGTCTCACGAATCAGTAGGAAATGAGCACTCTTCGTCAAGCGGTCAACAATCACCCATATAGCATCATACCCTTTTGGGGTACGCGGCAGCTTCATAATGAAATCCATGGCGATGTGCTCCCACTTCCATTCTGGTACATCCAAAGGTTTGATCTTCCCATACGGCTTTTGATGCTCGGCCTTCACCCGTAGACAAGTAAGGCATTTACTCACATACTCCACTACGTCCTGTTTCATACCCGGCCACCAATAATCCTTCTTAATGTCTTGATACATCTTTGTGGCAACTAGATGAATGGAGTATCGAGTCTTGTGAGCTTCATCCAAAATCTTCACCCGTAGATCCCCAAAACGAGGAATCCACACCCGTCCAAATCGGGTTTTAACACCAAGTGTGTTTTCACCCAATTCCCCAACCAGACCTCTCATTCTTTCCGAGTTAAGATGATCTTCCTTCAATGCCTCATCTTGAAACTCCTTGACTTGCTTCATCACGTCAGAGGTCATGATCAATTGATATGCTTTCACCCGAATCGGCTCGGGCCTCTCCTTTCGGCTAAGGGCACCAGCCACCACATTGGCTTTGCTCGGATGGTAGTGGATCTCACAATCATAATCCTTTATAAGTTCCAACCACCATCTCTGCCTCATGTTTAGATCTTTTTGCTCAAAGAAGTACTTCAAGCTCTTATGGTCAGTGAAAATGGTGCACTACGTCCCGTAAAGATAGTGCCTCCAAATCTTTAGCGCAAAGACCACTGCTGCTAGATCCAAGTCATGCGTAGGATAATTGACCTCATGAACCTTCAACTGCCGGGATGCATAGGCTATAACCTTCGCTCTCTGCATTAGCACAGACCCCAATCCCAAGTAGGAAGCATCAGAATAGACCACCAGATCTTCACTTCCATCGGGTAATGACAGAACAGGAGCTTGAGTCAACCTCGCCTTCAGTTCCTCGAACGCCTTCTCTTGAGCTTGACCCCATACAAACTTTACATCTTTCCGGGTCAACTTAGTTAGTGGAGAAGCGGTCTTAGAGAAGTCTTGGATAAATCTTCTATAGTAGCCCGCCAAATCCAAGAAGCTACGAATCTCGGATGGCGTCTTTGGAGACTTCCACTGCATCACTACCTCCACCTTTGCCGGGTCCACCATAATCCCGTCAATATTCACCACATAAACCAAGAATTGAACCTCGCGCAACCAGAACGTGCACTTGGAGAACTTAGCGTACAACTTCTCCTTTCTCAACGTCTCCAGAACCTCCCGAATGTGACCGGCATGCTCAATCTCGCTCTTCGAATAAATCAGGATATCATCAATAAACACAATCACTGATTTATCTAACATTGGTCGACACACCCAATTCATCAGATCCATAAAAGCAGCTGGCGCATTGGTCAAACCAAAAGACATGACAAGAAACTCATAGTGACCACAATGTGTGCGGAAAGCTGTTTAAGGGATATCCTGCTCATCACCTTTAATTGATGGTAGCCTGATCGAAGATCTATCCTTGAAAACCAACTAGCACCTTGAAGCTGATCAAACAAATCATCGATTCTCGGTAAGGGGTACCGGTTCTTCACTGTCAGCTTGTTCAACTCACGGTAGTCAATACACATTCTCATACTACCGTCTTTCTTCTTCACAAACAAGACCGGAGAACCCCAAGGAGAGATACTCGGACTGATGACCCCTTATCAAGCAGCTCTTGCAACTGCTCCATCACTCTTTCATCTCCGTTGGAGCCAACCGATACGGTGCTTTGGCAACAGGTTGGGCACCCGACATCAGATCAATCTGGAACTCGATCTCTCGGTCAGGTGGCACTCATGGTAGGTCTTCTGGGAACACGTCTGGAAAGTCACACACAACCGGTACATCAGACAGTTGTGGTGTTGGCGTATCCACATCCTTTACATAACACATACCATGCGCAAAAAATACTGTTTAACATTACGAAAATACCTGATGGCACGTAGCTACTCAGACTGGCATCCCTTCCCTTTCCATCCCATTCTCAGTTTAAGTTAAGGTTTATTTTGAAAATTTACCCATTTCACTTAAACTTTGGCTCTGATACCAACTTGTAAGGCCCCGTTCCCGGGACGCTTACAGCTGGTGAATCATTTCACATAAAACATACATTTTCATTTCTCATACATAAAAATTGTAGCGGAAACATTCAAAAATGACATCTCATTCCATTATAAAAACTTTTGCAAAATAATACATCGTTAATCAGTTACAAAATACATTATTGCGTTACATCACAAAAGCATTAAATAAATGGATGCCATCCCAAAAGAGTTGAGTACCCACCTTGTGCCATCCTCAGCAATCATTACCTGCCAACTGGAAACACATCAAAGTCGGCGTTGCTGAGTGAGTTCTAGTTTTATAAAATAAAACATACTATTCTTTCATTAAAACCGTTCTTTACATTCATGTGATCATACATCATACGTACACATAGATAATATCATTATTATCTTTGTTATTCGTTCTTTCATCATTACATCTTTTCCTTTCATCAAAACCATGAGCTTTACCCTTCATGCTCATGGTACTGGGCCTTGTCATGCGCTATGCCCTTCATGCTCATGGTGCCCAGCACCTCTAGCCACAATACCTAAGATAAAGTTCAGGTATACCATTGTCATGCGTTATGCCCTTCATGCTCATGGTACTAGACCTATGCCTATCATAGACCTTCATTCATGCTGCCCAGCACCTCTGGCCATAGTACCTAAGGCAAGCAACAATGGTTCCATACAAATGGTCAATCACAAAAAAGACCCCAATGTGCATCCTCCCGGGGTAGCGAACCCCCACACCGTTGGGCTAACACCTTTTAATGGTGTGTCCCGACTTACTATGCTTGCAAGAATTCCTTTACTTTCATCATTCATTAATGCATGCATTCTTACTTCATGTTCCTCTTTCATTATCTTTTGCTTTAAGTTACATACTACTTTCATTCATTCATTATCATTCAACGTGTAGGTACATGTGTCCCTAGTTTCTGAATATGTCTTTAATGTCTTACACTTATGTAATACTTGGGTACTTAATGAAATGCAAATGTTTGGTTATGTTTATCATGTTTATTATTTCATTAATGAGTTGTTTAACACATATTGAATTGACTATATAGGTTTGTGGTTGTTTGAACTAATATAAATAATGTAATAATATTGAATACGTTCAAAGTTAGTAGATGAAGTTCTCATGCGTCCGAATGGACCATGCGCCCCAACAGTGGTCATGCGTCCCAATGGCCATGCGACTAAGTGTCCATGCGCCTAAATAGTCCATACGCCTGAACAACTTCATGCGAATGACACTTAGTCGTGCGAATGGATCAACCGCATGGCTCAATCGCACGACTGAACCATGCTAATGATTCAGTCGCCTGAATGAGAAATCTAAACCTATAAATACCACCTAATTCATGAAAAAAACAAAAGCATTAAACACACTTCGACTCCAGACGTACCCTAGCCATCCAGAGACCTCTAAGATCATACTCCAAGTTCATAGATCGCAGTAGATTGATTCCTAATCGATTCTTAATGTTAGATTCAATTACATAATTGTTTCTACATGCGTTCTCACTGATTGGATCGCCAATCAAATAGGATTCCGCACTATTTGATTCGGTTTACACGTTAATCAGTTAGTAAATCGTCTCGTACACGATCCTAACAAGTGGTATCAGAGCATTGGCTCTTGATTGCGTGTGATTCAATCGTCTTTGATACAAAAATTGTGTTTTTTCTCTAAAAACGCAATCTTTTTGTGTCAAACGGTGTCTTAGACGTCTCCTGGTCATAAAGTTTAGTTTTTCCGGCATACGGCAATTAGGGTTAGTGAAAATGCGAGTTTTTGAATTCCATCAGCCTTAGTTGCACGATTGACTCAATCGCACGACTGAACTCATTCGCATTCCCCATACGCATGATTGGACTAATTCGTACTCCCATTCGTATGACTGAGAACTCTATTCGGACTGTTCAACCGCATTAGTTCAGTCGCACGACTGAACCATCCGCATAGTTCAATGGCCCGAATAGTTCAATCGCCTTCCTTCATTCGCACACATAAAACAGTTAGTTTTAAAATTAAAGTTAAGTGAAATGGAGGACCAGTTTTCGGCATACACAGTAGGTAGAGACACACGTATACAGAACCTACTGTTGTTGGAGAATGAAGTGGGTAATCATAATAAACCCCCAAAACTTATCACGTTAGACGAGTACCCACAGTGGAAGCAACGTTTTGAAATCTACTTAAATGGAGTAGATACAAATCTGTGGGAGGCTATAGAGTCAGGGTATAGCATGCCAGTAGGAGCTGACGGTGTCAAACTTACTTTAAGTGGCATGACTGATGCACAAAAGGTAAAACACAATGCTGAGAAGAAAGTCTACAATTTGCTTGCCCAGTCTATTCTGAAGGATATCTTCCATCAATACTCGGAGTATACACATGCAAAGAAATTATAGGATGCATTAGAAAAGAGGTATGATGGGAATGCCTCACTCAAGGCTATTAAGGCCAAAGCTTTGAAGAAAGAGTTTGACAACTTCTCTTCAATGGGAAAGGAAAGCCTGGACGACGTGATCGACAGATTCTACCACTTGATGAGTGAGATGCACACTCATGGAGTAACAACGTCGATGGAAGATAAAGTATCCAACTTTGCTGATGGACTACCAGAGAAATAGGCTTCCTTGTTTCTAATCTCAGATAGAATGGGATGCTCTCGAAGTTAGATATAAATGACTTCATTCTGAAACTGAGAGAGGGGGAACTAAGGATGAAGTATAGAGCCCAAAAGGGCAACTATGATTAGAATTCGGCGCTTTATAACGCGACTCCTCAGGCCAAGACATCTGGAGCACCATTGCAGACTGCCTTTGTGTCAAGCTCAGCTGGTCCTGCTCAAGCATCTACTTCGTGGATAGAAACGCCAGGGTCGTCTAGTACCCAATATATTATACCTAAAGCCAATGCAGCAAAATTGAAGACCGATAACTTAAGTAACGTGACTGTTGAGGTGGCTAGAGAACACATGGACCTCTTAGTTGCGGTAGTCCACTCCTATGATGGACTAGTTGCTGGTAAGATAGGAAATTGCCACCTGGCTGATGAGGACTACGAGCAGGTGGACGAGATGGAGTTGGAATGAATGGATATAATGTGGGCCTTAGCAAGTGTTGTCCGACGAGCTAAGAAGTTTGTCAAAAAGACTGAACAGAACATGGTTGCAACTAAGGACACAACCTTTGGCTTCGATAAGTCAAAGGTGACCTGTTTCAACTGTGGTGAGAAAGGGCATTTCAAAAAGGAATGCGTGAAGCCAAAGAAGACTGGTAATGGAAATCCTTTCTCCACCTTCAATCGTCAGGAGAAACCCACTAGCAGCCCTACTTCATCAAGCAAGGATCCTAAAGCCTTGACTGCTAATAAAGATGAAGGACAGGACTGGAGCTTTCGGTTTGTCTCACCGGGAGAATCCATATCGCTAGTGTGGAATTTATAGATGACGATTCCGCTAGTGAAGGAGACATAGCAGTAGAGATCGTGATGTCCAACTCTGAAGAAACTGCACCAGTGGTCACCTACCTGCCTGAAGACATGACAACTACTACAAAGTCAGAATCACAAGCTCCAGAAACTTCAGATTCTGCTTTAATGGCTGATTCGTCAGAAACCGCTCAGGTAAGTACAACTGACCAACTCTTTTCTAATCATGCTTGTTCTAACTGTAATAAATTTAGGGAAAGCATTGATTCTAAATTTGCTAGGTTATTAGATCATAATGATAACTTAGTAAAGGACCTAGAACTATGCACTGAGGCAAACAGAGTTTTAAAACAAAATGAGCATAGTTATAAAGAAAAGATAGACCTTTTAAACAAACAGCTTTGGGAAATAGAAGTTGTAGCCTTTAACCAAGCTAATGAAATTAGATACTATCTTAACTCCCTAGAGGACACTAAAAAGCAAAAAGCAGTTTTAGAAGTAGAAGTTAATTCCCTAAAACAAAAACTGCATAGTTGGACTAGCTCTTCACACATATTCCAAAACTTAGTGAGAGAAAGAAACAACGGGGAGGGATTGGGCTATAAAGTGGTCCCATCACCACATGAGATCTTGATGAATGCAAAATGTAAACCAATCAATAATAATCCAATCAAAGATCATGTGGTGTCCATTCCTCTTGTTAGTGACCCAGATTCCACAAGTAAATCAACTGAATCTGGCGCCAAACAAAAGGAGGCCACTTCAAAGTCAAAAGGCAAAATGCCTTGTGTCAACCTGGAAAAAGAGTTTGAAAAGATTAATATTAAGTCTGGTTCAAACAAAGTCAAATCTGAACCTAAAAGGAACATTAATGTTAACAAATCATGTGAAGCATGTTAAAGTCCAGGAAAACAAAATGTAAAGGATGTAAAACCAAGTAAAGCAATTAAATTTGTAAAACCAGACTATACATCTAACCACGAGGTGTCTAAGTCAAAACAGGATAAGGTCACCTGTGTGTCATCTACATCTCCACAAAACCAAATAAATCGTTAAGTTGAAAGCAGATCCTGCTACAATTGTGAAGAGTATGGACACATTGCATCTCATTGTCCTTATTATCAGACACCGACGAAGAAAGTTGAACTTTTTGAACCAAAAACTAGCTCTTTGAAGAGGAACTCATTGACGCCTCCTAAAAGAGATAGAGAACACAAAGTTCAATCCATCAGCCAGTCATCTGTTTATCACAAACAGGCCTTACACAAATCTGGCTTATGGAAGGAAAAATCCTCCTTAGTATCTGAAAATGATAACAAACAGACATCTGAGCTTCCCTCACCCTCAAAAGGTCAATGGGTTGAGTTTATGATGTGTGATGCCTCGGGGAGACCCAAGCCAGTAAAGGCTTGGGTTCCTAACCTGAACTAATGTTTTCATTGAATGTGTAGATAGCAGAGTATCCAGGCACATGACGGGGAACAAGGCTCTCTTATCAAACGTCAAACAAATCTAAGGAGGGCATGTTTCATTCACTGGAAACAAAGGTGGGTACATCACAGCTCAAGGGGAAGTGGGAAATCAGAAAGTGAAGTTTGACAAGGTAAACTATGTCCAACAACTTCAGAATAACTTGCTTTCTGTTTCTCAAATTTGTGATAAAGACTTTAAGGTAGTGTTTGAAAATAAGAAGTGCTATGTTCTGAAGAAGGACTACGTAATCCCGGAGGATCAAGATATAAGGACCTTTATGTCTTGGATCTATCGTAGGCCTCCACAACGGATCATGAAGTTCAGTGCTTCTTGTCAAAAGATACTGAGAAGGAATCCATCTCCTGGCATAGGAGAATGGAACACATTAATCCACGGAAGATGAATCACTTATCCAGAATGATCTAGTGAGAGGAGTTAATGTCAAAAACTTCTAACTTCCGGATTTCTGTGTTGCATGCAAGAAGGGCAAACAGACAAAGAAGGCTCATAAGGAAAAGAAAATTCATTCTATCGAACTTCCTCTTGAACTTCTTCACATGGATCTGTTTGGTCCAGTTAGTACAAGAAGCATTGCAGGCAACTTGTACTGCTATGTAGTTACAGATGACTACTCAAGATTCACTTGGGTGATGTTTCTGAAATCCAAATCAGAAACATTTGAGTCATTCAAAGAGTTAGTAACTACTCTGGAGTCCCTATACAAGTTGAAGGTACGTCAAGTGTGCTCAGACAACGGAACCGAGTTCTAGAATCAATGGATGGAGGCTTACTGCAAGGAAAAGGGAATTGTGCATTAGTTCACTTCTGCGTACACTCCTTAGATGAATGCCATTGCTGAAAGGAAGAATCGTAGCTTGATAGAGACAGCATGTACCATGCTAGCAGACTTAAAACTGCCTATCCAATTCTGGAATGAAGCAATTGAAATGCATGTTATAAACTCAATAGAGTTCTGGTAGTAAAATGCCATGGAAACATGTGCTATGAGTTACTACAACGATGTAAACCTAACTTAGAGTATCTCGAGCCGTTTGGCGCTCCATGCACCCTGCTGAAGAAGACTCGGGAGGGAAAATTCAACGAGAAGGCTGATGAAGGGATTTGAAAGGATCGAGATCTAGTTTGATCGATTAGATTGATATTTGCAGCGGAATAGCACACGAATTAGAGTAAATCATAGCAAGAGTAATATGAATATTCAATCAAACAGTAACGGTTATAGAGAGAGAGTTTTCTGCAAAAAGAATGTTTTCATTCACGCACAAGCTTCCCATCCAAGGAAATTAGGTCAACATTCCTTTTGTAAGGAATGTGACATCAGCTGACGTCACTTGATAGTGACATCTAACTGATTTATACAAACAACTAAAAATAAACTAAACTACTGAAGATGTCCACAACAACTGAGGACACCTTCACTAAAAGCTAAGTATAAGCTAACATTACAACTACTGAAGTTATAACATCTGAAGTATAAGAACTTTAGATGTTTTACATAATAGAAAACTACTGATTACAAACTACTGAAATGTAAACCATCACAACTACTGAAGAGAACTACTTCAGCTGTTATGACAACTTCTAAGAAATTGGTCTTCAGACTTTGTCTTCAGCAGTTGTCTTCAGACTTTGTCTTCAGCTGTTGTCTTCAGACTTTGTCTTCAGACTTTGTCTTCAGCTGTTGTCTTCAGACTTTGTCTTCAAACTTTATCTTCAGACTTTGTCTTCAGCTGTTGTCTTCAGACTTTATCTTCAGACTTTGTCTTCAGCTGTTGTAGACTACTTCAGTTGTTTTGATGTTTGTGGAACTTAAAGGTTTTCTGATCTGGCTCATTGGTTCTTTTGGTCCAACAAACTCCCCCTGAACCAGTGCAGCCAAAAACTTTAAGATTATTGAAATCCCATTTATCGGCAGAAACATTACCTGGATCAGCTCAGAAATCTTCAAATTAAGCTCAGGCCAGGGAAGAGGTTTCAGACGGTTTGATTGGCAAAGGATGAATGAGAACTCTGTCTTGGGGAATTAGACATAGAGCTGTTATCCCATCCATGAGACCTACTTCTCAATGATAAGTCTGTAAGACTCTCTGACATAGGCCTCAAGGAAAACAACTTGTTCTTCCATTGTGAGTTCTTCAGCTTCACTTTCAAAGAAGAACTCAAGCCCATAGTACTCTGATAAGTACTTAATATGCTTTCCATTCTTCAGCTCCACAGTCGTTATTTCTCTGTATGCAAACTCACCAGGATGAGTGCCTTCAAGCAACAACTGGAGCTCATTTCTTCTTATTTCTTCAAGCTTCTTGTAGATCAACCCCTTCTTTACCATTTTGTTTTCTAGTAAAGATTGTGGAGTCATCTTAGACTTGTAAGCTCTCTTGAAGTCATCAAGGATTTCCCAGGGTGACACTACAATGGCCAGCATTATCACAGCATCTACAATCTTCTTTACTTGGCCATTGTATCTACTTGGAATCTTCTTTTTATAAATTCTGTCACTTACTCTGGGATCAGGCCAAATTCTCACTCTCTCTTTCTGATATTGAAATGTAAATCTGAGAGCATACAACCTCTAAGCATGTTTCTTCATAGCTTGTATGGATGAAGACTTAGGAAACTCTTTATCAATCATCCTTAACAGCTGCTCATCATGTTGTTTGTGTTGTTCTTCTTCTTCAAGTTTGACTTTTACCATTTGCCTTTGGAAGTCAGGTGTGATTGTTGTTGGTTGACTCCTGGGCTCAGGCATCTTTATTTTAAGAACAGCAGAGATTGGCAGACTATCATCCTCATCATCATCTTCTTCTTCTTCCATCCTCAACGCCCTTCTCTTCCTCTTGGGTGCATCATTGGTAGTGGGTTGAGTCGGTTTCTTGGGTAAAGGAGTTGGTTTTGAGGGTTGTGAGGGTGGTTGTTTTGGTGTAGGAGATTATGCAGGCTGCTTTAGCATCTTGGTTGTGAGTGAAGCTTTGGATAACTTTGTCATATCAGACTTTTTCCCAGCACTAGCTTCATCAAGGGCTTCTATGATCAATCCTTTGTTGAATACTTCAGAAGAACAGATTCTGGTGGTTATTGGACCATGACTTTACTTCAATGATTGATCTTCCCAGATGTTTTGATATAAATCTTGCCATAGCTTCCAGCCTTTCCCTTTCTTTCTCACTCCAACTTGCCCATCTTTGTTCAATCTCTTGAATCTCTATCCTTCTGATTTCAGAGTCAAGTTTGGCAGTGTCAAATCCTTATCTGAAAAGTTGATCAATAATCTTATCCATAGATCTGCTATGTTGCTCATCAGCTTCTTTGATCAGGTCTTCTATCTTTTTCTCACCTTCAGTCTGTTCAGAGCTTTTCTTTCTCTTGTAGGTGATCATTTCCTTTTCTTTCTTCTCTTTTTCTTCTTCTTCTTCAACTCTCTTTCTTTTGTCTACTTTCACTGACTTAGACTCCCCCTTTTTGGTTGCATTGGGCTCAGGGGTGTGAATGTCAGAAAGTCTCTGAGAAACAACAACATCAACTAAGGATTGAAGATTTGAGGAAAGCCTCTCATCAATGGCTTGATGCATAATGTTTGTGATTATGGAAGTGATTTGAGGTAAGGATGATTGAAAGGCAGCAACCATTAGCTCAGAGGGGTTCTGTCCCTGAGAAATGGTGCCTGAATTAGAGGCTGGTGGCAAATTTGTTAGGAGTGGCACAGTGTTTGGGATAGTTTCTGGAGAAACTGCCATCTGTGGGTGAATGTGGGCAGATGGACTTGATTCTTGTGACATTTTGGCAAGCAGTTCTTGTAGTCTGCATACCTCAGTCTCAAGAATGGTGTTGTGGGCTAGAACATCAAAGAAAAAGCCCAGGTCATCATCAGTTTTTGCTAAATCATCTGACCTCCTAATGAAATCAGGATGAACATGTGCTGAGTGTAGATCAGTATTCACATGTGCCCCTATTTCTTGGAACTGGGGACTTCCTGCCTCAGGATGATGTCCTTCATTGGCAGTTGCCTCTAGTGAGGACTTAGAAATGATACCATCTTCATCATGATCATGTGCTGAAACAGGAGAAAAGGCAGCCTCACCAGATGTTCTAATCTCCTCCTCTACACAGGGAGATTGAAATCTGTAATCCCTGTGCTGTGGGTTATCAACCACATTATAATCCTCTCCCTCAACTGTTGAGGTTTTTGTTGGACCAAAAGAACCAATGAGCCAAGATCAGAAAACCTCTAAGTCCCACATCGTATCACAACAACTGCTGAAAGCTTCATCAGCAGTTTGACAAGTGCTGAAGACTTCAACAGCTGAAGATCAAGTGCTGAAGACTTCAACAGCTGAAGAACTAAAGTGCTGAAGTACAACAGCTGAAGAACACAAGTACTGAAGCTGAACAGCTGAAGAACACAAGTACTAAAGCTGAACAGCTGAAGAACACAAGTACTGAAGCTGAACAGCTGAAGAACACAAGTACTGAAGCTGAACAGCTGAAGAACACAAGTACTGAAGCTGAACAGCTGAAGAACACAAGTGCTGAAGCTGAAAGACCAAAGTACTAAAGTACAACAGCTGAAGAGCTTACAAGTGTTGAAGATCAACAACTGATGTACAAAGTCTGAAGACAAAGACTGAAGACATCAGCTGATGATATCTATTGAAGTCATCAGCTGATGAAACATCTGAAGGTCAAAGTCTGAAGATCAAGTACTGAAGCGTCAGTAGTTTGTCACAACTGCTAAAGAGTACTTCTTCAGTAGTTTGTGATCAGTAGTTTTATATCTTTAGTTTCAGTAGTTTTGTAAAGCGGCTGAAGAGCTTGTTCTTTAGTCGTTGTAGTTTCAGTAGTTTTATATTTCTCAGTAGTTGTAACACTGATAACACTTAGCATTTTTTGTAAGAAGATGTCAGTTGTTTTGACATCTTCAGTAGTTGTGTTTCAGTTGAAATAAATCTGTTAGATGTCACTATCAAGTGACATCAGCAGACGTCACATCTCTTATATAAGAGGTGTCGACCTAATCATAATTGTGATATTCTGTTACCACGAAAGCGAATATTGAATGAAATATTTGCAGATATTCTCTCTCTCTATATACCGTCTTTGTTCTTCATTGATATCGTTTTGTTCTTGTGAATCGACTAATTCATTGTTTGAATTCCGCTGCAATACTCGTCAATCAATCAAACATAGATCACTGATCCTAACAAGTGGTATCAGAGCTGGTTAATCATTGATCGATCTAACAATTGATCATTGAAACTGCTAATTGATTTCTGTGTTTGATTGAATTAGCGCATTTGCAAGAACTGGTTATAGATTATTGAATTTCTGCCGCTTTCGTTCATTTATTTTTAGATCTTCTGGTTCAATTGGTTGTTGCGTTTTTGTTCTAAATCTGTTTTAGCTTAAACCGAATTTGATTGAATCCGAGATGACGACTCCTTCTAATGATCCTCACAATACCGAGTCCTCAACCAAGCCTCCGATGCTGATTAGGACCGAGTATAACATATGGAAACGAAGAATGCTTCATCACCTGTCTGTTAACAGTTCAGGTTGTTGGACATCTGTGGTACATGGACCACATAAGCCTATGGTGAACAATCCGGAAACCAATCAAATGGTTCCGAAGAAGAAGGAACAATACTCTGATGAAGATCGGAAACTATTTGAGATTGATGCTAAAGCCCATGGAATTCTGGCCATGGCACTGCCTAATGAAATCTATTCAGGGCTTATGCATCATGAAACTGCTCATGATCTCTGGAATGCCCTGAAGGAACAATTCGGTGGCACCGATGAGGTTTTAGCAAACAATAGAGAGATCCTTGCCCAACAATATGAGACATTCTCTCATAGAAAGGGTGAGACACTGACTCAACAGTTTGAGCGCTTTTCCTGCTTGATATCTAAGCTGAAAATGGTGAAACAGGAATACACCAATAGCCAGATGAACAACAGATTCCTCAGATCACTGCCTGAGGGATGGGACACATACACTATTGTCCTACGCTCCATGCAAATCTAGAAGGCCTATCTCTCACCCAACTTCATGGGAAACTGCTTACATTTGAAAGAGAGATAGAGCAGAAGAGGAAACTGTCCTCATCAGGAAAGCTCACTGATGACTTGTACCGCAACACTGCCTTGATTGGTCATGAGTCAGAATATGCTGCATCTGAAAACAATTATGATGAGCATATTGATTTCTCTTCAAATAGTTCTGATCATGCATTTGTTGGTATTGAGAGTCACTCTGGCAGTAATAGTGACAATTTATGCTTCATCATGGATGATCTGAAAGGAATAGCTGATGATGATCTAGAAGAGATGGATATTCTGAGCCAGATGGCACTGATTAATATCAGATCTCAGAAGTTCTACAAGAGAACTGGCAGGAAATTTCCTGGACTCTGGCAAAACCAAAGTTGGTTTTGACAAGAGTAAGTTGAGGTGTCACAAATGCCAAAGGCTAGGACACTTTGCAAGAGAGTGTAGATCAACTGGATCTAACTCTTCTGCACCCTTTGTGACTTTTCCTAGTACTAGTCCACAAAACAGAGGGCAACATCCTGCTGGTTCTGGTCATTATTCACATCCTAGATCTCCTGCATACTTTGTTCCCCAGGGTCAAATGTCATATCCTTATCCCTGCTATTATGTGCCTCAACCAAATTCTGTTCAAGCTCCAATTGCACAACAACCACAAGCATTGCCTGAACCACAACCTTCCCAATCTCATCAACAAACTCAACCTCAACAACACAGCTTCTTCACCCCAGGAGTTGTTGACTGGAGCAGTTTACCAGATGACATGTCTGGTCATGAACAACTGTTCTCAGGTGCTGGTCAACACGGTGGTGACAGTCCATTTGGAAATCTAGCTCTTATGACTTTGGATTCTGCTGATACTTCATCCTCTAATGCCTCTACACCAAAGGTATCACAGGTATCCTCTGAGGCAAAAGCCAAATTATGTTCTGACACATGCATAGCAGCATTTGCATCTATTAGAGAAGCAAATGTAGCTTAATCAACAAGAGCATTGAGCTAGAACAAATAATTTCCAAAAACAAAGCTGAATTTGAGTCTGTGCTTAATGATAAAAATGTTGAGATTTACAAATTGAAATGCCAAATAACTGATGATAAGGCTAGGGAAGAGATACTTCTAGAGAAGTATAAAGATCTCAAAGAACCCTTGCAGTTACCCAGGTAGAGTGTGATAGATAGGTACAATCATGCAAAGGTTTTGAAATGCTTCTTAGTAAGCAATCTGCTTCCAATGTGAAGTTTGGCATTGGTTACAATCACACTGCTCCACCTACAGATTTTACTCCAAGAGCAGAGGTAGAATCTGATGGAGAGTGATAACCAATCCATCTCATCATGTGATCTACTTTCTGATACAACACACTCAGAAGTAGAAGTCAGCATCAAGCCCTCTCTGAACCTATCAGCTGATGTTGATGGTTCAAATGCTGACACTCACATGATCAATGAGTTGATCAACTCAGGAGTTAATTCTGAAAGTTCTGAAAGGACTAGAGAGCAGGATTTAACACCTGAAGTTCAAAACCAACTGCTGTCAGTACTGAAGAGAAGAAAACTGTCAGTAGAAAGAGTTTGAAGACTACTAAAGAGGCAGTCAAGAAAGCAAACAATGCTTCCAAAGCATTGAAGAGCAAGTCTCCAGTTGCTTCACCCTCTTTAGTTGATGATCAACCTAAGATGAAGAAGAAACCATGTGAAGTATGTGGTTTATTCAATCATCTTACAGATGATTGTGGTACAAAAGAGGTTCCAAACTCAAACAACAGAAGAAATTAAAGAGAAAATGGTAAAAATGAAAACTGAGTTTGAGACCACATTTGTATCAGCAACATCAAATCCTGTAACCCTTAAGTCCTCAAAGAAATCCAAAAAGGAAGGGGTTAAACAGGTGACAGCTGAGAGTGCTCAGAAGAAGAAGGTGCAACATAGGAACTTATCAAACTCCACTGGCAATGTGTCTGATGAGCTGAAAGCTTTATCACAAAATCAGACACAGGTGGTATGATGGTTCAACATCTGTTGGGTAGAGTTAACCAAAGATGCTCCTATGTTGAAACCACAGAAAAGGAGATCCAAGCCAAAGGATTCCTCTTCTTCACCATCTTCTTCCTCTCAGGCTGTTGTTTCAAATAAACCTGTTAGTTTACCATCTATTGATGAGACCAGGCCAAAACCAAAAAGGTTTGGGTCTCCAAAACTAACTGATTGTTTATTTTTGCAGGGTTCTCCAACATGCCAAAGTAGCATCTGGTATGTAGACAGTGGGGGATCTATGCACATGACTGGGAATAGCTCTCTTCTTCATGACTACTCTCAAGGAAAGAAGGGATTGTTTCTTTTGGCAATGATGCTAGGGGTTACATCATTGGTAATGGTTTTGTCTCCAATGGAGAAATCAAATTGATGATGTTAATCATGTGGAAAATCTCAATTACAATCTCTTGAGTGTCAGTCAAATGTGTGATAAAGGCCATGTTGCTCTTTTCACCAGTCAGAACTGTAGGATTCTGTCATCCAAAGTTTTGCATTTGATTGATAAGGTGTTGGATGAACACACTCTCCTGAGAGCCAACAGGATAGGAAGAGTGTATGCCCTAGATCTTTCCAAGAAAATAGATCTCAAAGGCAATCCTTGCCTATTTTCCAAAGCCTCTTCTCAAGAATCTAAACTGTGGCACAGAAGGCTGGGTCATGTTAATTTCAAAAACATGAATCAACTTATCCACAATAGTTTAGTCAGAGGCTTACCAATAAAGGAGTTCTACTGTGATGAAACCTACACTGCTTGTTTAAAAGGAAAATAGCACAAAGTCTCATTCCCTCCTATTGAAGAGCCTAAGTCCACTGCCTGCTTGCAATTACTAATATGGATCTATTTGGTCCTGTGAGAGTGATGAGCATGGCCAAGAAGAAATACTGTCTGGTATTTTGGGATGATTACTCCATTTTGTATGGAATTTCTTTCTACATTCAAAGGATGAGGTTGCTCAGAAGGTTATTAACTTTGTGTTGTATATGAGAAGCAGTATTCCCTTCCAGTCAAGTGTATCAGGAGTGATAATGGAACTGAATTCAGGAATCATACACTTGATGACTTCTATCTCTCAAGGGAATCAAAAGGCAGTTTAGCATCCCAAGGACTCCAGAACAAAATGGAGTAGTGGAGAGAAAGAACAGGACTCTCATTAAAGCTGCAAGGTCCATGCTGGCTGACTTTGGTTTCCCACTGACCTTTTGGGCTGAAGCTGTCAACACAGCTTGCTATGTGCAGAATAGAGTTTTAGTAAATCAGAGGTTGATGAAGACTCCATATGAAGTTCTCCATCATTTGGCTCCTCTGATTTCATTTTTCAAAGCATTTGGATGTCCCTGTTTTATTCTCAACACAAAGGATCAACTCCATAATTTGATCCTAAGGTGGATGCTGGGTATTTTGTTGGTTATTCATCTACTTGCAAGGCATACAGAGTCTTCAACTGCAGAACAAAGATAGTTGAAGAGACTCTGCATGTGAAGTTTAATGAATCTCCTTTGGATAAGATTCCATAAAACCCTGTGGAGTTGTTTGATTTGGACATACTACAATATGCTCCTTATCAATCTCCAGCTGTTGCAGATTTGTGGCTCAATCATCTTCTGCAGCATGTCTTCCACCTGGTGGTGTTGATGATGATGATGATAATATCAATACTCACCTATTCAAGTTTAGTGACCAACTGCCTGTGTCTGCTAAACTTGATGTTCCTGTAGCTTCAGCAGTTCCATCCACAACAAATGCTGATGAGATCTCTGTTTCCTCTACATCTTTTGAGTTACCATCAATTCTTGGTTTCAAGAGTCTACATCAACATCTGCTGCTGCTGAAGGTTCTACAAACACTTGCACAGATCTCATTGTTTATCAAGAACTGAAGAATCACCCCATGTCTCAGATTATTGGTGATATCAATGCTGGTGTTTCAACCAGAAGTCAATTGTCTAACTTCTGCTTCTATGCTCTCTTCATCAGTCAGCTAGAGCCAAAGAACTACCATGTTGCTTTGAGACAATGGATGGGTTGAAGCTATGCAGCTTGAGCTACTTCAGTTCAAGAAACAGCAAGTGTGGGAACTTGTTCCTCTTCCCCCAGGTAAGTGTGCAATAGGCACTAAATAGGTGTTTAGGAATAAACCGATGAAAATGGGCTTATTGTTAAGAACAAGGCTAGACTGGTTATACAGGTTTTCACAAGAAGAAGGTATTGATTATGATGAAACCTTTGCCCCTGTAGCCAGACTAGAGGCAATCATATTGTTCTTAGCCTATGCTGCATTCCACAATCTTAAAGTTTTTCAAATGGATGTTAAAAGTGCATTTTATATGGTAAAATAAAGGAAGAAGTTTATGTGTGTCAACCACCAGGCTTTGAGGATAATAAACATCCTGAATGGGGTACAAACTTGATAAGGCTCTTTGGGTTGAAACAAGCTCCTAGAGCCTGGTATGAGACACTCTCTACTTTTCTGTCTTAAGAATAATTTCACTAGAGGCTCCATTGATAAATTGTTTATTAAGAAGGTGGATCAGCATAAGCTACTTGTTCAGATTTATGTTGATGATATTATTTTTGCATCCTCTGATCCCCAGTTGTGTGATGATTTTACAACATTAATGAAAAAGAGGTTTGAAATGAGTACAATGGGAGAATTACAGTTCTTTCTAGGCTTGCAAATCAAACAAAAGGCTGATGGAACCTTTATTCATCAGTCAAAATATACAAAAGATCTTTTGAATAAGTTTGATTTACAAACAGTAAGCCCTGTTCTACTCCATGTGCAACACCACACAACTGGATGCTGATCAGAAAGGTAAAGCTGTTGATGAAACGCTTTACAGATGTATGATTGGGTCCTTGATGTATTTAACAGCTTCTAGACCAGATATTATGTTTGCTACATGTGTTTGTGCTAGATTTTAGGCTGCTCCTAAAGAGTCTCATTTGATTGCAGTCAAGAGAATCTTTAGATATTTGCAAGGTACACAATCTCTGGGTTTATGGTATTCCTGGACACTCTCTGCAAATGAGTTGCTTTTTCAGATAGTGACTATGCAGGGTGCAAGTTAACTAGAAAGTCAACTTCTGGTGGTTGTCAATTCCTAGGCAACTGTTTGATTTCTTGGCAGAGTAAGAACAAACTATGTTGCTACATCAACTGCTGAGGCCGAGTACATTGCTGCTGCAAGTTGCACCTCTCAGGTACTCTGGCTTCAGAACCAACTTCTGGATTATGGCATTACAGAGACTAAGACTCCATTGTAATGGATAGTGCTTCAGCTCTGTGTATTGTTAAAAATCCAGTCCAGCACTCTAGGACCAAGCATATAGAGATCAGACATCATTTTATTCGGATTGTTTTGAAAAAGGTCTGATTGATCCTAAGTTTGTGCCTAGTGCTGATGAGCTTGCAGATATTTTTACTAAGCCTTTGGATAGTTCTACTTTCCAAAACCTTGTGTTAAGGCTTGGTATGCTGCAGCTAGAATAAGTGACAGTATTACTGGTGATCATTGGTACCCATGTCACATATAAGTACTGATGAGTCCTTTCCCTTCAGTAGTTTTTATAACTACTGATGGCTAAATGCCTCACAAGTACTGAAGTACTTTATCTGTTCCAAAGTACTGATGTAGTTAAAACTACTGATGTAGTTACAACTATGAAATCAGTATAACAGATAAGTACTAATGTTCTATGAAACACCTGAAATCAGATGCAAAGTCTGATGAGTAAGTGTTGAGGACAGCATGAAACAGCTGAATGGCTATGAATTGACGACAACTACTGAAGAGAACTTTCTCTTCAGTTGTTTCAACAACTGCTGTTTCATTCTAACAACTGAAGCAAAACCATGTCTCAGTAGTTTTTATAACTACTGATGACTAATACCAAGTCTTCAGTTGTTTACAACACCTGATGACAAAACCACTGTCTTCAGTAGTTTCACAACTACTGATGACAAACACCATGTCCTCAGTTGTTTCAATCATCTGAAGTCAAAACCACGGTCTTCAGTAGTTTTCTAACTCCTGATGCCTAACACCACGACTTCAGCTGTTTCAACGTCTGAAAGGATAATACCATGTCAACAGTCGTTTAAAACTACTGATGACTAACACACATCCTTCAGTCGTTTTCTTACCCGTACCCTATAAATATCCCTGACCTAATCCTTCAAAGCTTCATCTTCTTCAAACCTAACGTTCCTCTCCAAAACTTCTCTTTTCTCAATGGCGTCCATGCAAATAAACCGCGACACAACTGTGTTGCCTACCTTACTAAATCGCCTGTCTGGGCTAAGTTCGATACTGCTATCGATCTTATGGTTCAGTCCCAATACAAAACGGCATTTCTTCTGAATCCCATTCTACATGCCGAATCCCTCCAACAGTTTTGGATGAACGTCACCATTACCACTGGGGAGAACAACACACCATCTCTCCAGTCGGTCGTCAACAACAAAGAAGTGGTCATCACTCCTGCAATAATCCGCCAAATTCTCATCTGGATGATGCCATTTCTCCTGCTGGATATCCCAAGGGCACTACAGATCTCCTTTGCCCAACATGGATATCAGGGCAATCTAAGTGCCTCCACTATCATGAAGAAACACTTCCATGACGCTGAACGCCTAATTTTTCACATGGTGAATGTATGTTTGGCTCCTAAGACTTCGTCTTGGGATCAAATGTCGACAAAGTGGCAGCAGGTAATGTATTCTATTCTTGAGCAACAACCGTTAAACTTTTCAGAAATAATATTTTCGGAGCTCAAGGATATGGCTCAAAAACTAACTGCTAACCGTTGGATACTATATCCACGTTCATAATGGCCATCATTACAAACCAGCTTAATGCTGAGGGACTTGTTGGCTTGGGAGTCCCTGCTACGGCTGTTCTGCCGAAGTATACTCCCGGCACAACTCTGACCAGACACTCAAATTGGCTGCCAAGCTGCGCAAACCCACGCAGCTGGAACCCAAAGCCACCACCTCCAAATCAAAAGTCCCCACCAAACCCACCCCAAAAGAACCCAAACGGCTACTCAGGGAATTGAGTCCCCTGAGGATGCCCCTGCAACACAAACGCAGGAGATATCCACTGGTCCAAACCCCCTAGTGGATATAAGGACTCTTCCAGCCATAGCCGCTCATGATTCCTCTCAACAGGAGCCTGTAGCAACCACACAAGGGTACCTACACATCTGGGATCTTCCTTACTTGAGGGGATTGCCATTGAAGAGCACCAACCTCCCCAGGTGCACACTGCTTTTATCCCTTCACCCCATACAACCGTCCCTCACAGCCCAACTTTAATAGTTGCACAAGTGCTGACTCAACTGCACTCCTCACCCCCTCCCCAGAAACCACTTACTACTGGGAACACCTCTACCATTGAGGGGAGGAACACAGTGCAATTGAGAACCCACAGCACATGGGTTTACCACTTCTATCTCCTGGTGTAGATAAGGTGATTAGAATATCTAGTGAGGCTGCCACCTCTTCTGAATCAGCACATGACCAGAATGAGGCTGGTAACATGCTAAGACCTCACTAGAGGCAACAGCTGATGATGGATATTGTCCTGAGGCTGGAAGTCCCAGGTACCAAGAAAAAGGGCACATGCAACAACTGGTCTACATCCAGTGCATGTAAATCCTGCTCCAAGCAGGAGGTCAGGTGACTCAGCTTCGGCTGATGATGACCTGGGCTTTTTCTATGAGGTTCTTGCCTAGAACACAATCCTTGAGGAGAAAGTCAGTAGGCTGCAAAACCTACTTGACCAACTCTCACAAGGAGAAAGACCATCTGCCTCCACCAACCCACAGATGGCACCTTCAATTGAAGGTTCCCCAAACACTGAGCCACTCCAAACTCAGCCACCTGCCTCTGCTTCAGGCAATATTTCCCAGGAACAGAACCCTCCTGAGCAAATAGTTGCTGTACTTCAAAATTCCCTCCTCTCATCACAACCCATAATCACTGACATTGTGACTAAAGCCATTGATGAGAGGCTTTCCTCAACTTTACAACCCTTGATTGATGTTGCTGTGCAAAAGACACTTTCTGCGGTACAAACCCCTACCTCCAATGCATCCAAAAAGGGGGAGAGTACTGCAGTGAAAGAAAAGAAGAGGAAAAGAACAGAGGAAGAGAAGGCTCAAAAGCAAGTCCAAGAGGAGGAGAAAGAAAAGCAACCACTGCTCACTTACAAACGAAAGAAAAGTGCTGATGATCAACCTACTGTTGAAGACAAATCCTTGGAAGAGCTGGTAAAAGATGTTGATAATACACACAGCCGATCCATGGATAAAATAATTGAACAACTCTTCAGGCAAGGGTTTGATACAGCCACATTGGATAGTGAGATCAGGAGGTTGGAAGTGCAAGAGATTCAAACCCGATGGGCTGGGTATGATGCACTTGAAAAAGAGAGATTGGAGATCATGGTCCGCTTCATTGCAAAATACTTAGGAAGATCTTTAATGGAGATTCACGCGTGGACCAGAGACAGTATTCTGGCTATAGCCACCAGAATCTGTCTGTCTGAGCAATTCCACAAGGAGATTATTGTTGAAGCCCTTGATGAGGCTGGGGCTGGTAAAAGGTTGGAAATGGCAAAACTTACAAGGCTAAACTTACTACAAAGATGCTGGATCAACCTTCCCTTCCACCCACTCAAACACTGCCTACCCCTCAAATCTCCAAACCAATCTCTAAGCCAAAATCCAAACATCCTCATTCTTCAAAACAATTCCTTTACCAACCCAACCATCATCCAGTGATGCACCTAGAAGAGGAGAAGGGTGTTGAGGATGGAAGAAGAAGAAGAAGAAGAGGATGAAGATGATAGTCTGCCACTCTCTGCTGTTCTAAAGCTACCAAAACCCAGAAGTCAACCCATGATCACACCTGACTCTCAAGGGAAATGGTTAGAGTCAGATAGAAGATGAAGAACAGCAGAAACAGCATGATGAGCAACTACTGAAGATGTTGACAGGATTTCCTCAGTCATCATCTATACAAGCCATGAAAGGGCATGCTCAGAGGCTGTACACTCTCAGGCACACATTTCAGTATCAGAAGGAGAGAGTGAGAGTATGGCCAGACCCCAAGGTGAGTTCTAGAATCCATAAAAGAACTATTCCACACAGATACAATGGCCAGGTTAGAAAAACAATAGATTCTACCATCATGTTGGCCATTGTAGTCTCACATTGGGAAATAATTGATGAATTCAAGAAAGCTCATCAAGCAAAGATGACCCCTCAAGCTTTACTGAAAACAAGATGATCAAAAAGGGGTTATTATATAAAAAGCTTGAAGACATCAAGAAGAATGAGCTCCAGTTACTCCTTGAAGGCACCCATCCTGATGAATTTGTCTATAGGGAGTAACTACAGTGGAGCTGAAAAATGGCAGGACCATGAAGTACTTATCTGAGTACTATGGTCCAGAGTTCTTCTTCGAAGGAGGAGTAGAAGAACTCTCCAAGGAGGAACAAGTTGTTCTCCTTGAGGCCTATGTTCGAGAGTCATACAGACTCATTATGGGGAATAAATCTCATGAATGGGATAACAACTCTGTGTCCAGTTCCCCAAAACAAAGTTCCCATTCATACCTTGCCAAACAAATCTCTGAGATTTCTTCCCAGGCCGGAGCTTACATGGGTCATCTTCTCTACTGATCAAGAAGGAAAAAGACCAATCTTTTGCCAACAATAAGTGGGATAATAAATAATTTAGAGGTTTTGGCTGCATTGGTTCAGGGGAGTTTGTTGGACCAAAAAAACCAATGAGCCAAGATCAGAAAACCTCTAAGTCCCACATGGTATCACAACAACTGCTGAAAGCTTCATCAGCAGTTTGACAAGTGCTGAAGACTTCAACAGCTGAAGATCAAGTGCTGAAGACTTCAACAGCTGAAGAACTAAAGTGCTGAAGTACACAGCTGAAGAACACAAGTACTGAAGCTGAACAGCTGAAGAACACAAATACTGAAGCTGAACAGCTGAAGACACAAGTGCTGAAGCTGAAAGACCAAAGTACTGAAGTACAACAGCTGAAGAGCTTACAAGTGCTGAAGATCAACAACTGATGTACAAAGTCTGAAGACAAAGACTGAAGACATCAGCTGATGATTCTATGAAGTCATCAGCTGATGAAACATCTGAAGGTCAAAGTCTGAAGATCAAGTACTGAAGCGTCAGTAGTTTGTCACAACTGCTAAGAGTACTTCTTCAGTAGTGTTGATATCAATAGTTTTATATCTTTAGTTTCAGTAGTTTTGTAAAGCGACTGAAGAGCTTGTTCTTCAGTCGTTGTAGTTTCAGTAGTTTTATATTTCTCAGTAGTTGTAACAACTGATAACACTTAGCATTTTTTGTAAGAAGATGTCAGCTGTTTTGACATCTTCAGTAGTTGTGTTTCAGTTGAAATAAATCTGTTAGATGTCACTATCAAGTGACATCAGCAGATGTCACATCTCTTATATAAGAGGTGTCGACCTAATCATAATTGTGACATTCTGTTACCACGAAAGCGAATATTGAATGAAATATATTTGCAGATATTCTCTCTCTCTATAACCGTCTTTGTTCTTCATTGAATATTGTTTTGTTCTTGTGAATCGACTAATTCATTGTTTGAATTCTGCTGCAATACTCGTCAATCAATCAAACATAGATCACTGATCCTAACAGTTTTCCTAGTGGTAATAGGTTTCTAGGGAGGGGTAGAGGAATGTAGTTGAGTCAGCACTTGTGCAATAACCACAGTTGGGCTTGTAGGGGTGGCTAAGTGGGAGATAGGTGTGAAGAGGATTGCACCTGGGGTGAATGGTGCTCTTCAATGGCAATCTTCTCAAGTAAGAGAGATTCCAGTAATATGGTTTCCCCATTTTTGGTTGCATCAGGATCCTGTTGAGAGGATACCTGAGCGGTTTCAGCTGGTAGAGTCTTAGAAACTACAGGGGGATTACTACCATAGTTTTATCCTGCCTTTGTGTTGCAGGGGCATCATCAGGGGACTCAACTCCCTGAGTAGCCTTTTTGGTTTGTTTGAAATGTGGTTTGGAGGGGACTTTGGATCTGGAGGATGAGGCTATGGGTTCCTTCTGCTTGGGTTTTAGCAGTTTGGCAGCCTCTTTGAGGTGTGGGTCAGAGTTGTGCCTGGAGTATACCTCTGGCAAAACTACCACAGCAGGGACTCCAAGGCCAATAGGGCCATCAGATTTTAACTGATTCATGATTATGGCCATAAGAAACCTTGGATATAATAGCCATCTGTTAGCCACAGGTTTCATTGCCAGATCTTTTAATTCTAAAAATATAATTTCAGAAAAATTAAGCTTTGGCGTTCAAGGATAGAGTACAATACCTGCTGCCACCTGGATGACATTTATCCCATGAAGAGGTTTTGGGGGCAAGGCAACATTGATCATGTGGAAGATTAGGCATTCAGCATCATGGAAGTGCTTCTTCAGAATGGTTGTAGCACTTAGGTCGCCCGCATATCCATGGTTGATGAATCATAGATCAATGGTGCCCTTTGGGTATTTGGTGACAAAGGTGGCATCATTCAGATCTAGCGTTTGGCGAATGATAGCAGGAGTAACTACCACCTTCTTCTGGTTTACACATGACTGGAGAGTGATCGCGACATCATTCTCACTAGTATGGATAGTGACATTTGTCCAGAATTGGCGAAGGGTATTGGGATAGATGGTTGGATTCAGAAGAAAAGCAATTCGATATGGGGAATCAACCATCTATTCAATGGCATCATCAAACTTAGTCCAGAAGGCCGATTTTGTGAAGTAGGCAACACAGTTGTGTCGTGGTTTGATTTGCATGGTCGCCATTAATAGAAGATGAACGTTCGGAAATCGATTTATGAAAAGTTTGAAGTTTGGGTTAGGTATTTATAGGTTATGAAACGGCTAAAGAAAACAAATGAAAGTTTTGGTGTTAGTCATCAGTTGTTAGAAAACGACTGAAGACATGGTTTTAACTTTCAGATGTTGTAAACAACTGAAGACTTGGTGTTTGTCATCAGTAGTTGGAAACTACTGAAGACTTGGTTTTGGCTTCAGTTGTTTTGAAATGAAACAGTAGTTGTTTGAAACAATTGAAGAATAAAATTACTCATCAGTTGTTGTCGTCAATTCACATATCTCAGTTGTTTCATTGACCTTAACACTTACTCAGCAGATTATCTGATTTTTAGATGTTTCATTGGTCATCAGTACTTATTTGTTAAAAGAGACATCAGTGGTTGTAACCACATCAGTACATTGCAACACATAAAGTACTTCAGTACTTTTAAGTAATTTAGTCTTCAGTAGTTATGAAACTGCTGAAGATAAAATAACTTCAGTACTTATTTTTGACAGCTGTATACTGATGCTCATCAGTACTTGTGAGCTGAGATCATCAGTAGTTGTCAAATCATTTAAGCTGCAGCATACCAAGCCTTAGCACTAGATTTTGGAAAGTTGCACTGTCCAAAGGCTTAGTAAATATATCTGCAAGCTCATCAGCACTAGGAACAAACTTTGGATCAATCAGACCTTTTTCATAATAATCCCTGATAAAATGATGTCTGATCTCAATATGTTTGGTCCTAGAATGCTAGACAGGATTCTTAACAATACAAAGAGCTGAAGCACTATCCATCAGTAAAGGAGTCTTAGTCTCTGTAATGTCATAATCCAGTAATTGATTCTGAAGCCAGAGTACCTGAGATGTACAACTTGCAGCAGCAATGTACTCTGCTTCAGCAGTGGATGTAGCAACAGAAGTTTGTTTCTTACTCTGCCAAGAAACTAAACAGTTGCCTAGAAATTGGCATCCACCAGAAGTTGATTTTCTAGTTAATTTACACCCTGCATAGTCACTATCAAAGAAAGCAACTAATTTGCAAGAGTGCCCAATGGAATACCAAAGTCCCAGAGATTGAGTTCCTTGCAAATATCTAAAGATCCGTTTGACTGCAATCATATGGGATACTTTAGGTGCAGCCTGAAATCTAGCACAGACACAAGTTGCAAACATAATATCTGGTCTAGAAGCTGTAAGGTACATCAAGGAACCAATCATACATCTGTAAAAAGTTTCATGAACTGCTTTACCTTTCTGATCAGCATCCAGTTGTGTGGTGCTGCACATGGGAGTAGAACAGGGCTTACAGTTTTGTAAATCAAACTTTTTCAATAAATCTTTTGTATATTTTGACTGATGAATGAAAGTTCCATCAGCCATTTGTTTGATTTGCAACCCCAGAAAGAACTGTAATTCTCCCATGGCACTCATTTCAAACTTTTGTTGCATCAACTCAGTAAAGGCATCACATAACTGTGGATCAGAGGATGCAAAAATGATATCATCTACATAAATTTGAACAAGGAGCTTATGCATGCCTACTTTCTTAATGAACAAATTTTTATCTATGGAGCCTCTAGTGAAATTATTTTGAAGAAGAAAGTTAGACAGTGTTTCATACCAGGCTCTGGGAGCTTGTTTTAGCCCATAAAGAGCCTTATCAAGCTTATACACCCAATCTGGATGTTTATGATCTTCAAAACCTGGTGGTTGACACACATAAACTTCTTCTTTAATTTTACCATATAAGAATGCACTTTTGACATCCATTTGAAAAACTTTAAGATTATGGAAAGCAGCATAAGCTAAGAACAATCTGATTGCCTCTAGTCTGGCTACAGGGGCAAAGGTTTCATCATAATCAATACCTTCTTCTTGTGAAAACCCCTGTACAACCAGTCTGGCCTTGTTCTTGACAATTTGGCCTTTTTCATCAGTTTTATTCCTAAACACCCATTTAGTGCCTATTGCACACTTACCTTGGGGTAGAGGAACCAGTTCCCACACTTGCTGCTTTTGAAACTGAAGAAGCTCAAGTTGCATAGCTTCAACCCATCCATTGTCTCTTAATGTAATATGATAGTTCTTTGGCTCTTGCTGACTGATGAAGAGAGCATAAAAGCAAAAATTGGACAATTGACTTCTAGTTGAAACACCAGCATTGATGTCACTAATGATTGAGACAAGGGGTGATTCTTCAGTTCTTGATACCCAATAAGATCTGTGTAAGTGTTTGTAGGTGATTCAGCAGCAACAAATGGTGATCCAGACTCTTGAAACCTAGAATGAGATGGCAATTCAAAGTAGAGGATTCAGAGATCTCATCAGCATTTGTTGGGATGGAACTGCTGAAGCTACAGGAACATCAAGTTTAGTAGACCCAGGCAGTTGATCACTAAAACTTGCATTTATACCAACAGATGGATAACAAGTGGCAGAAGATGATGGATTCACAGAATCTGCAACAGCTGGAGACTCATAAGGAACATATTGCAGTATGTCTAAATCAAATAACTCCACAGGGTTTTGTGGATTTTCTCCTTTGGAGATTCATTAAACTTTACATGCAAGGTTTCTTCAACTATCTTTGTTCTGCAATTAAAAACTCTGTATGCCTTGCAAGTAGATGAATACCCAACAAAGTACCCTGCATCCACCTTTGATTCAAAATTCTAAAGTGGATCCTTTGTGTTAAGAATATAACAAGGACACCCAAATGCTCTAAAGAAGGAAATCAGAGGAGCCAAATGATGTAACACTTCATAAGGAGTCTTCATCAACCTCTGATTTACTAACACTCTATTTTGCACATAGCAAGCTGTGTTGACAGCTTCAGCCCAAAAGGTTAGTGGCAAACCAGAATCAGCCAACATTGACCTTGCGGCTTCAATAAGGGTCCTATTCTTTCTCTCCACCACTCCATTTTGTTCAGGAGTTCTTGGAATGCTATACTGCCTCTTGATTCCCTTAGAGAAATAGAATTCATCAAGTGTGTGATTTCTAAATTCTCTGCCATTATCACTCCTCACACACTTGATAAACAGAGAATACTGCTTTTCCACATGCAACACAAAGTAGATGATGATTTGACCAGCCTCATCTTTTGAATGTAAGAAGAAAGTCCATACAAATCTGGAATAATCATCCACAATTACCAGACAGTATTTTTTCTTTGCCATGCTCATCACTCTTACTAGACCAAAAAGATCCATATGCAGTAATTGCAAGCAGGCAGTTGACTTTGGTTCTTCTATTGGAGGGAATGATACTTTATGTTGCTTTCCTTTTAAACAAGCAGAGCAGTTGTCATCACATTTGAACTCCTTTAAGGCAGACCTCTCACTAAACCATGATGGATCAGCTGGTTCATGTTTTTAAGATTCACATGACCAAGCCTTCTGTGCCATAGTTCAGATTCCGAGGAGAGGCCTTGGAGAACAGACATGGATGGCCTTTTAGATCAATTTTTTTGATAAATCTAAGGCATATACTCTTCCAATCCTATTGGCCTTCAGGAGAGTATATTCATCCAAAATCTTGTCAATCATTCTCAAAACATTAGAAGACAGAATCCGACAGTTCTGACTGGTGAAAAGTGCAACATGCCCTTTATCACACATTTGACTGACACTCAACAAGTTGTACTTGAGATTCTCCACATGATTAACATCATCAAACCTTATCTCACCATTTGACACAAAGCCTTTGCCGATGATGTAACCCTTAGCATCATTACCAAAAGATACAAATCCCTTCTTTCCTTGAGAGTAGTCAAGAAGAAGAGAATTGCTCCCTGTCATATGCATAGATCCTCCACTGTCCACATACCAGATGCTTCTATGGCATGCTGAAAAACCCTGCATTTGTCACAACAAACTAGTTAGATTTTGAGACCCAAACCATTTTGGTTTTGGGTCTGTTCTCATCAACAGAGTTTATACTAACTGATTTGTCATGATTAACAGCCTTTGAAGGTGGAGATGGTGCTGAAAAGGATTCCTTTGATTTTGGCTTAGTTTTCCTTTTCAGTGGTTTAATCACAGGTATAACTATTTGATAACTCTCCCCAACAGATGTTGAACCATCATAACAAGTTGTGTCTGATTGGTTGTTAAAGCCTTCAGTTCAGCAGACACATTAGTACTTATATTTGATTGGTTCCTGTGACTCACCATGTCCTCCTTTTTGAAAGACACAGACTTAGTCTGGTGTTTTGATACTCCTTGAGGAATATTTTCAGCTGTTTTATGATAAAACCCTTCCTTCTTTTTAGATTTTTGTGAAAGCTTTGGTTATCGGTTTCAGATGTTTGTGGCACAAACTTGGTTTCAAATTCATCTTTCGTTTTATTAATTTTCTTTTTAATGATTTTATCTTTGTTAAATTTGGAACCCTTTCTGTACCAACATTTATTAGTGAGATGATTGAATAGACCACATATTTCACATGGCTTTTTCTTCATCTTCTGTTGTTCAACTGCTAAAGAAGATGAAACTACTGAAGGTGTGTTCTTTAGTACTTTCTTCCTCTCAGTACTTAGGTGAAGTACTGAAGGATTTGTAACAACTGAAGACTTGTTCTTCAGAAGTTTTCTATCAGTACATTTGGATTTCCTGATAGACTCTTCAGCATTGTCAAACCATGTTTGTTTTCATTTGGTTTGAAATGTTCTTCAGGTGTTGTTACATGCTCTTCAGTACTTTGAATACCTTGTGAGACAACACCTGAAGTGCTCAGCTTTTCTTTGATCATGTGTTCATCAGCAGTAAGACCATCAGCAAATTAATTAGCTGAGGTAGTATTACTGACTTCATCCTCTGATTTTGCATTATCACTTGAGGATGAGACACATGATGATGTGGTTTGGGAATTAATTTCACCTTTAGATTTTACTTCTATCTTGGGTGTAAAATCTGTAGGAGGTTCAGTGTGATTATACCCAATCCCAAACTTCACATTTGAAGCTGTTTGCTTACTGAGAAGTATTTCAAACCCCTTGCAAGATGTTACCCAGCGTTCACACACTACCTGAGTAAATGCAAGTGTTTCTTTGAGATTCTTATGATTTTCTAAGATGACCTCTACCTTTGCCTTTTCATCAGTGATTTGGCATTTTAATTTGTAAATCTCATCATCTTTTTCTTTTAAAACAGACTCAAACTCAGCTTTTCTTTTGGAAATCACTTTCTCTAGGTCAAGATTTTGATTAATTAAAGCTACATTTTCTTCTCTAATTGAGGCAAAAGCAGCTATGCATGGCTCAGAACATACTTGTGGCCTTAGCTCTGATACCATTTTGCTAAACCAATATTTCAGATTCATTGAGCTTGGATCTTAGGATTCATCATGTTCATATCTAGAAATCAAAATTAAGATGGGTGGACGTGTGTGAATCATAGAACAAAGAGATGGATAATAATAATGTTATGATTTCATTGATGTTGATAAACAAGTTACAATGAGAATCATAGATGGCTGGTAAAATCAAACCCACCCAAAGGAGAAGATTTATCCTTGGTGGTGATTTACACCATGAGAAACACACACACATAAGCCACACCTGCATAAATGCACTAGTGGGTCTATTTATACTAATATTACAACATGACCTAATTTTGACTTTCTAATTGTCTTGATGTTGGCATTGTCATGTTGAATTGTCTTGTTTTGTTGTAATCAACTTGGTCACTGAACTTGTACAATGAGATCTTTAGTTGGATGTAATTATGATTTGGTAACCTTCAGTTTATTCCATTGTTGAATCCCAACAATACTCCCCCTAAACTGATGCTTGCCAAACCTTGAATTTGAAGATCTTCTCTGTCACATGTCTTCTTGATCAATTGATTTTCTGTCACAATTCATTAATGTTCTCCCCCTCAGATTAAGCTCCTCCTAATATATTTCTTCAAAGGTTAGAATCTCTTGAGAATACTTCTTGGTATTGGATATGGGTTGTATCACTCTTGGATTACAGTTCATATCACAACTCAAGGATTAGAATGTATTAGGCATATGGTGAGGCTTTAAACTTCAATAAACTGCATTAGGAACATGAATCAATGTTGAACACACTTCCACTTTATTAAAATAACTTGATAAATGACATTCTTCTGATAATGAGTACTCCCTTGATTAAAGTCCGGCTAACTATCCGCTCAGTAGCCAGACACGGGTACAAAACATCATCAGAAAAAACGTGAGCACAAGTACTTCAAAAAGGGCATCTGATAGTTGTACAAGTCCCTGGATGAATTTGTGAAAAAGTGACCAACTTGATTTCTAAACTTTTTTTTTTTGTTTTTTTTGTTTTTTTTGCTTTCATGATCACAATGGACGTGCCTGTTGGTTGCAATCATCCATGTTCATGTTTTTCTATTCTTTTTGAAAACCTGTTCATCAACTGTTCATAAGCATTTCTTACAACACATCCGTATTTCTTTGCCAATCCATATTTGTTTGCAAAGCATCCGCATTTGTTTGCAAGGCATCCACATTTGATTTCAATGCATCCGCATTTAACTTCAAAGCATCCGCATTTGTGCTTAGAGTACCCGCATTTGTTTATAAGTCAACCGCATTTGGTGTCAAGGCATCCCATTTGGTGACAAGTCATCCGCATTTGGTGACAAGTCATCCGCATTTGTGACAAGTCATCCGTATTTGTGACAAGTCATCCGCATTTGTGACAAGTCATCCGCATTGTGACAAGTCATCCGCATTTGTGACAAGTCATCCGCATTTGTGACAAGTCATCCGCATTTGTGACAAGTCATCCGCATTTGTGACAAGTCATCCGCATTTGTGACATGTCATCCGCATTTGTTGCCAAGTCATCCGCATTTGGTGACAACTCATCCGCATTTGTGTATAACACATCCGCGTTTGATGAAGCTTTATCCGCATTTGTTTTTGTTCATCCGTATTTGTTTTCAGACTTGAACAAAAACGATTTCACACTGCAGTGCAGGTCGGGAAATCAGTAGTAGCTTCCATTTCTTCATCTTTTCTTTGTTTTTAATGATGATCGTGTTCAATTGCATCGAATTTTGAAGGAATAATCCAGTGAATGATTATATTTCTTCAAATCGTACCATATTAGAATAGATCAGTGATTTTTCTTCTTGATTTTTGAGATGAACAAATGTATTTTCTTCTTTTTTGATGTTAATCTTGTTCAATTGCATCTAATTTTGAAGGAATAATCATGAGCATGTTCAAGGTTCTTCAAATCGTACCATAGTTGAACAGATTTGTTGGTTTTTCTTCTGATTTTGGGTATGAACACGTGGTTTTGATGAACAGAGACTTTGTTTTTCATTTTTCTTCTTTTCTTCACTGTTCTTGACATCATTAAAGATAAAATCAGATCTGAAAACTAGATAAATCCAGCAACCAACAGCTCTGATACCATTTTGCTAAATCAATATTTCAGATTCATTGAGCTTGGATCTTAGGATTCATCATGTTCAGATCTAGAAATCAAAATTAAGATGGGTGGACGTGTGTGAATCATAGAACAAAGAGATGGATAATAATAATGTTATGATTTCATTGATGTTGATAAACAAGTTACAATGAGAATCATAGATGGCTGGTAAAATCAAACCCACCCAAAGGAGAGGATTTCTCCTTGGGTGGTGATTTACACCATGAGAAACACACACACACACAAGCCACACCTGCATAAATGCACTAGTGGGTCTATTTATACTAATATTACAACATGACCTAATTTTGACTTTCTAACTGTCTTGATGTTGACATTGTCATGTTGAATTGTCTTGTTTTGTTATAATCAACTTGGTCACTGAACTTGTACAATGAGATCTTCAGTTGGATGTAATTATGATTTGGTAAGCTTCAGTTTATTCCATTGTTGAATCCCAATAGAAGAAGTTGTGGACACTGATCAAAACAATCAGGAGGAACAAGTTCCTATTCCTGCAAGTCCACAAGCATCTGACGGTGATGCCTCTGCGTCTTCGGAACCTCAGACTCCTACTGCCTCAGATACTGAACCAAATGTTCATAATCTTGATTCTGAGGTGGTGGTTCCAACAACTCCTGGATCACGCCTAAATGTCTATCATCCTTTGGACAATGTCATTGGAGATGTAAGGTCAGGAGTTCAGACCAGAAATCAGCTGTACTCAGCTGACTATGCCTCAGTAATGGAAAAGGATACCTTCACGATGGTGCATATCGTTGCTTTCTGTCTAAGTTTGAGCCAAAGTATGTTAGTGAAGCCCTAAATGATGAGGCATGGGTGAGTGCCATGCAAGAAGAACTTCTTCAGTTCAAGAAGTTGGGTGTATGGACTCTGGTGGATAGACCTAAAGGAGCTAAGGTAATTGGCACTAAATGGGTCTTGAAATGCAAGAAAGATGATCAATGTGTGATCATCCGAACAAGGCTCGACTTGTTGTCCAAGGATTTCGACAAGTTGAGGGCATTGACTACAATGAAGTGTTTGCACCCATGGCAAGAATGGAAGCAATCCGCATCTTCCTCGCCTATGCATCTATATGAGGATTAAAGTTTATCAACTTGATGTGAAGAGTGCTTTCCTTCATGGTGAAATCAGAGAGACAGTGTACGTCTATCAACCCAGGGGATTTGAGGATCTATATCATCGGGACAAAGTTTATAAACTCGACAAGGCTCTATATGGGCTTCATCAAGCTCTAAGATCCTGGTATGAGAAACTCTCAACTCACCTTCTGAAACATGGTTTTCGCAGAGGTTTCATTGACTGCAAATTGTTCATAAAAGAAAATGATGGAGATTTACTGCTTGTTCAAATCTATGTCGATGACATAATCTTCGGTTCCAAGAATGAAGATCTATGTAAAGAGTTTGAAGCAGTAATGAAGGATGAGTTTGAGTTGAGTTCCATGGGAGAGATCAAATTCTTTCTCAGATTACAGGTGGATCAGACACCAAATGGAATTTTCTTACATCAGACCATGTATGTAGGAGATATCCTCAGTCAGTTTGACATGGAGAATGCTTCTGCAACTAGGACTCCACTTGCTACAAACCATGATGTAGCACCCGACGAATCTGGTGATCTGGTTGATGTCACTATGTACTGGGGGATGATTGGATCTCTCATGTACCTCACTGCCTCAAGACCTGATATCATGTATGCTACATGTTTATGTTCACGATATCAGGCAAAGCCAAAGGTTAACCATCTCATTGGGGTCAAAAGGATATTTCGTTATCTGAAGGGTACACCAACACTTGGGTTGTGGTATCCTCATGATCATGACTTTGAGCTTATGGCATATAGTGACTCGGATTACGGTGGTTGCAAGATGAACTACAAGTCTACATCAGCTGGATGCCAATTCTTTGGGAGGAGATTAGTGACATGGCAGTGTAAGAAGCAGACCTTGGTTGCGTTGTCAACCTGTGAAGCAGAATACGTTGCTGCTGCAAGTTGCTGTTCACAAATCATTTGAATTCAACAGCAAATGCGGGACTACGGTTTGCATTTCTCATCAACTCCTATTTTTGTTGATAACTCTGCTGCAATTGCAGTAACTAAAAATCTGGTCCAACATCCTAAGACCAAACACATCGGTATAAAATATCACTTTATACGTGACTACTTTGAAAAGAACCTAATCGATGTGGTAAAAATAAACACTAATTTTCAATGCGTTGACCTCTATACAAAGGCTTTTGACAAACCATATTTTATATATCTGTTAGAGGTCAACGTCATTAAAAGGAAAAGTGATGTAATTCCCGATGATGATCATTTATAGTCCGATGAGTCTTGTTTTTTTTTAAATTATTTATTATCCTTATTTATTTGTTTAATCAGTTTAATTACATTAATGTTATTTGGTCTCCTATTAAAATCCTAAAAAGCGTAAATCGGTTACGGTTTTAGAATTTTAGGGGGGAATAGGTCAGTTAGTAACATTAACAAAAAAGGGGGAGAAGAAGAGGTTGGCTGATAGAAAGTAGATTGTATCTGTGATACCGATTCAAGAACTTTGGAAAATGATAGTACACAGGTACAAATCACTTGGGACTTTAAAAGATTAAATAAAATAAGATGCGAAGTTTAAAGTATAAGTCTGTGCAGTCTGAGCAATATAAAAGGAAAGATGATAGTAAAACTAGCTACTACTAAAGTAACACAAAGAAAGTAGACCTAGAGGTTGTTAGACCACAGATGATATGTCGGTAGATTCAACACAATAGACGATTAGACCTTATTGGTGATATCAAGAACAAACTAAGTTGTTCAACAAGCTGTGGTTTAACATCTTATCCCTGGTTAACACAATCAACAAATTCCAATAAGGGGTGACGAGCAGAACAAACACCACAAATATGTGCGTAAGACCAAAATATGAGCAAAAGCAATCAAACTAATAACTTATGTTGTTGGTGAGAACTATGCATAAAGATGAAAAATACTCAAACAAGAAGATAGGTTATGTGCCTCTCTACTGTGCGGTGGCACTAACCTGAGGATAAGCATAACCTATATATTCTAGACTTCTTTGTTGTTTGCCGCCTCTCTGCTATGCGGTGGCACTGACCTGAGGCTTGGCTTCTCTCTGAAAGTTCTAAGAATAGTGTCTTCTTGAAAATTACCCTAATACCGCTCAAAAATCTCCTGAGGAATGTTGATTACCATATAAGTATGGGATCCACAAATGCTTGTTGAAATAATCAAACCTAAACTGTCACCAATCTTTGTCAAAAGTCTATGTATGGATTTAAGAGGATCAGTATACTGACAATCATCGTGGCTACAATTCTTGAAAGTCCAAATCAAGGTGGGATCTATTAGTACTAGTATGATTCCCTAAACTTGCTAACGACTCTAGATGAAAAACAAGAATTGTGCATCAAAATATGTTGATAACATGTACCAAATGATTTGACTTGCCTGTATGATTCCAATTTGAATTGGTCCAGTTATCGTCAAAAGTAACTGAAGCTGCCTATTCCAGAACTGTATCCGTTAGATATCTATCTTAGCATTTATACCTCACACAAAAAGGTCAAAAACAAGTTTAGTTTTGTATTTCAGTTTTAGTTATTTTATGTTGTTTAAATTTAGTCAATTTAGTTTGTTAAACATCGGACTATGCCATGGAATTCAATAGGAGATTTAATCACTCAAAAAAAGGTCACGACTGAGGTGACCACACGGGATTTCAAATGTAAATGGGTCACGTCTGAGGTGACAAAGTATTTTTTAAAAGTATCACGTCTGAGGTGATCAAAAGTTTTCAAGATTAAAATGATCATGTCTGAGATGATCGAGTGCTTAAAACGCATAATCAAAAGTTAAAAGGAATTAAGTGCAAAATGGTCATAAAGTCAAAACCATGAGTATGATCCAATCGCATGACTAGACCATGAGTATGGAGCAGTCGTATGATTGGAGGATATGAATGAGCCCATCGCACGATCAACCCACACGTATGGGCCATACATGCGATTGGACAATAAGAATGAATAAAATCACACGATTGAATCACAAAATGAACCAAATCGCATGGATGAGAGTGACAGAATGATACAGCCGCACGACTAATTTCCAGTCACACGACTGAAGGTGACCGACTGTGCCAATCGCACGACTGATCTTCTATCGCCTGAATCAACATGCGACTGGGATTAGTCATACGACTGAAGTAACCCTAGTATAAATAGAGGGGGAGTCGGTCGCAGTCAATCATCACTCCCAAATCGCCCTCAAATCACACGACTTACCTATACTCTGCCAAATTTTCGTTTGATTGTCCTTGAACCTTGTTTATTGCACTCTAACGATTTCCAGTTGAAATTCAGGTAAAATGCGGTGTGATTCACTCATCTATCCCTTGATTCAGACCTTAAAATGACCGATTTGAGCCCTAACAAGAACCGAAACTTAGTTTCTCTAGGAAACTAATTAAACTAAGTACAGTGTAAAATTAAAGGTTGTTGGGTGCTATATCAGACATATGCGAGTCTAATAAGCCAAACTACAATGTCTAACATCGAATTTTGCTCAAAATCAAAATTTTAATGTAACAACAGTCTGTCATGCGAATGGGCAACCAGATGAACCTCTATCGCACGACTGAGATAAGCGTATGGCTAAATCGCACGACTGCCCCATGCGAATGAGCTCAGTCGCATAATTGGTTCAATCGCATGGAATAGCATACGACTGACCCCAGTCGCATGCTCAGTCGTACGAAAGAGCCCAACCGCATAACCAATTCTCAGTCGCACAACTCATTCGCACGACAAAATAGAAGATGTCTAGTTAAATGACTCAACTTGTTACACATTGACTTACACTAATGTTTATTTGTATTGTGTCACAGATGATAAGTCATTGGCCAATGAGCACTAAGCACAATATTTGTGCTCATTTAGATCTGACCTCGAGGAATGCTTCAGACTTCTCCAGCATTATTACCTTTCTACGGAAATCGAGGATCTTCCGTGCCATCTCGACTCCTTGCACTCCCTATCGCTCAGTCCAACAGGCTTTCTGGGAAAGCACTGTGGTGGACAGATCCTCAAAGCCCCATCACATCAGGAGCTCGATATTTGAAGAGGCGATTGAGATCACTGAGGATGATCTTCGGATAGTTCTCGAGTTTGGGGATGATGCTGACTGTCCCACCCGATTACACCCCCTTACTGTTTGAGGATGTTTCATGCGAGCTAAGTACTCTTGGGACATCAACGCAGGGGTGCTCAACAAGAGCAACATGTGCCCCCAGTTCAAGTACCTCGCCCATGTGCTGTTGAAATGTATAGTGTCTCGGAAGGGAGGGTTCGACGAGCTCTCAGATCAGATTCAGAATGCTTATGCAGCGTTGGTGCTGAACCACCCATTCAGCTTCTCCAAGATGATCTTCGCCTATCTGGTGGAGAACATTGAGGGGAAGGGAAGGAGGGGTTCTGCATGTACCCTCAATTCATCCAGATGATTATCGATCAGAAACTACCGTCTCTACCTAAGGAAAAGGAGGACGTTGTAGTTCTTGAGGTGATGGACGACACCACACTGGGTCGTATGAAGGTTTATAGGGGGAAGCAGGTTAAGACCCCGGTAAGGAGATTGTTCGGGCATCTGGCCCGGAAGGATTACGTGGCGCCGGCGAGGCGTAAATGGCGCCACGCGGACAGTGATTCTGATGTTGAGCAACTGGTGCTCTCGGACGATGATTCCGATGATGATGACAATGGTGATAGTGGAGATGTTGGGCCCACTCAACCGAGGGCCCCCACAGCTGATATAGCATCTCTGGAACCCACCCAAGGGAGACAGAGGCTGCAGGGTTCCATCAAGATTTCCAACCTAATGAGGAGGAGGAGGAGGAAGAGGAGCCTCTAACTCGAACGGTGGGCAGCAAGGTTGTTGCCACTGAGCGAGGGCTCCGGGCGGTTGGTGAACGCCCTGGCGGGTCGGGAGAGGCTGATACTGACCCTACTTATGCTCCCGATCAGCCAAGCAGTGTTCCAGGGGGAGCATCCACCTCGAAGGGATCGAGGAAGAAAATGATGGCTCAGCCCCACGGATTGAAGAAGAAGAAGAGAAGGATGATCTTCATAACCACCACCACTTCCACCACTCCACCTACTACCCTCACTCCACCTACATCCACTCATCCACCTACTACCACCACTACGGCTATCCCATCTCCCACACCCACTCCACCACCACCTTCATCTATACCACCCTCAATCTTCACCACTGCCACCACCACTACCACTATCCACCATGCCGGACCATCGTCATACCCTTCCTACCCATCTGGATCCTCTCTACCTCCTAGTGGGGTAGAGGAACAGCTCTTGGCACTAAATCGTATGGTGCTGAAGCTGTTGGCTGCTGATGACGAGAAGACTGCTCAGATTCGACATCTAGTAGACCTTACTGTTGCTCAATCTATGCAGATATCTCAGCAGGCACAGTAGATAGAGCAGCAGGCCCAGCTGATGGATGCACAACGCGTAGAGATGTCCCAACTCCGGGAGCAGCATGCCCAAGCAGCTAAAAGGATAGAGGAGTTGGAGACCACCAACAAGACCATCATGTTGTGGCTCAAGGGATCAAAGGACGAGACCTTAAAGATCAAGGAAGGAGATGGAGATGATGGTGATGATGACAGTGATGATGATGATGGTGATGACATTAAGGATGATACTGATGTTGGTGATGATGCCGGTGATGATGAAGATGACACATCTGTTGTGGGTGCCACATCTGCAAGTGAAAGGAGGACAAAGAAAGCACAAGATCAAGGTGCCTCCACATCCGCCCCGTCAAGAGTAATACTTAGCTGTTTTTGTTATTTAAATCATATGTATTTGAATCTTGTATCACATTAATGTAATGAATGCTTATCTTTAATGTTGACATTTCTGTCTTGATTATTAACTAATGATTATTGTGTTCCATGTCTAAATCAAGCAGATCTAAATTTTCAGAGGGATGAACATGACGTTGCTCCCCTCCAACAGATCAAGACTCAGCTCACTATGATTCTTGATCTATAGGGAATAGTCAAGAGATCGGTGATGTACACTCCTGAAGAAGGAGAGATCATTCACAATCTCACTGATGAGCAAATTGCTGAAATGTTCAAGCTAAATCCTGATGAGATTGTCAAGGATGCTCCAACAGTCCAAGTTGAAAGTGACGATGAGCTCAATGATGTTGATGAGATCGAGATAGAAGATGTCATAGACCAACACTATCCAGTGTACACTGACATTGAAGGTAATGTCGTTCCCAATCTGGGCGACAACCTTATTAGTGAAACTTTTGAAACTCTGGATAGAATGGAAGAAGAGTCTGACAAGACTGAAGATAAGGCCCAAGCCTTGGATGCTGAAGTTAATATCAGAAAGGCTAAGTGGGATGCATGTTTTGAAGAGATAAGAGCCCAACGTAGTGCTTCAAAGTCGACTATCTACACCAAGCTGTACAAAGTGAAGAAACATCATAAGGTGTCGGGAAAAATCATCACATGGGCATATTTCAAAGATCTCAACATTATGTTGTTAAACGTGAGAAAGGGATCGAGTACTTCAGGTTTTCTCATGACCTGAAGACTCTTCCTGGATTTGAGCTGAACCAGTTAACAAAGCTGAAATTGATATACACTAATCCCACAAGATGTCTGGATGGTTTGAAGAAGCTCTTAAAAGAGAGTACCACACCAGATGGGTCAACTTCAAACCTCAACTGCCAACGAGGTATCTCAGACAGTCTGAGGTTGATCCCATTACTCGAAAACCGAAGATAGTGCTGAAGTGGAGTCCACCGCGAACAATGTCAAAGATCCCTCTACGGGAGATGCCTCAGGACTTCACTCCACACTTCAAGTGGAGTCCACAAGAATGGTGTTATGGAACCATCAGGGTGTTTAACCCTATGTGGCTTACGAACTTGTCTGCAAATGATGTATATACATTGTACAAGTGGCCACTGTTCTATGACTCTCAAGATATTGTACAAGCTCTACAATTCCAGAACGTGATACGACTCTGCTTTGCTTTTGAGATACACACAGGCGTCACAAGAGAAGAGAAGTACAAGAAGTATGAAGAGGTTATGAAGATGGTAAGACATTAGATGGAACTAGGTCCAAGGGGGAGTTTGTAGGTACATGTGTCCCTAGTTTCTGAACTTAATGTAATATGTCTTTAATGTCTTACACTTATGTAATACTTGGGTACTTAATGAAATGCAAATGTTTGGCTATGTTTATCATGTTTAATATTCATTAATGAGTTGTTTAACGCATATTGAATTGACTATATAGGTTTGTGGTTGTTTGAACTAATATAAATAATGTAATAATATTGAATACGTTCAAACTTAGTAGATGAAGTTCTCATGCGTCTGAATGGACCATGCGCCCCAACAGTGGTCATGCGTCCGAATGGCCATGCGACTAACTGTCCATGCACCTAAATAGTACATACGCTTGCACAACTTCATGCGAATGACTCAGTCGCATGACTGAACACTCAGTCGTGCGAATGGATCAACCGCATGGCTCAATCGCACGACTGAACCATGCTAATGGTTCAGTCGCCCGAATGAGAAACCTAAACCTATAAATACCACCTAATTCGTAAAAAAAACGAAAGCATTAAACACACTTCGACTCCAGACGTACCCTAGTCGACTAGAGACCTCTAAGATCATACTCCAAGTTCATAGATCGTAGTAGATCGATTCCTAATTGATTTTTAAGGTTAGATTCAATTACATAACTGTTTCTATGTGCATTCTCACTGATTGGATCGCCAATCAAATAGGATTCCGCACTATTTGATTCGGTTTACATGTTAATCAGTTAGTACATCGTCCCGTACACGATCCTAACACAACATAAAGTCACGGGAAAGATAAACATACATCATAATAAGGAACATAACATACACAGTCATCAACATCATACATGGCAACATCATACATACATAACATGCATCAAGCAACATCATCATCATCATGCCCAACATACTCTCTAAGGCCATAACAGTCATCTTACATGGACTTACGGGAACTTCCACGTCAAAACTTACATCTGCACTTTCCCCCGAAAGTCAGTACATAAACTACACTTCCCTCGGGTACACCAGCCCTACTTGGGCGTATGGGCACCCTTCAGTCGCATACCTCCAGTCGACTGAACATCATGCGATTGAACTAATGCGGATGAACACCCATGCGAATGAACACCCAATCGTGCGAATGAAACTAATGCGGATGGACTCCATGCGGATGAGTCACATGCGAATGGACCTAATGTGGATGAACACCCATGCGAATGAACACCCAATCGTGCGAATGAAACTAATGCGGATGGACTTCATGCGGATGAGTCACATGCGTATGGACCTAATGCGGATGGAAATAATGTGGATGAGCATTTATGTGACTGGGCTCTCAGTCATGCGAATGAACCCTCAGTCATGCGAATGAACCCTCAGTCGCACCTCAATTGGCCGTATGGCCTCCATTCGGTCGCCTAGCCCTAGCTGGTGCAGAATGCAGTTCATCCCGAACCCAATCTGCCATTTTCAACCTCCAAGCTCATGTTAACCCATTCTAAGCCCAGATCAACCATCCTATACCTTAAGAATGCATACCACAACACCATTCAAGCACACACAAGCTCAAAAGCAAGACCCAAATGAATCATATACATACCACACATACATAAACAGGTCAAACACACAAACATACAAAAACCCGATTTTCAGATGTGTTCCAGCCCCAAATCATTCAAAAACATGTAAAAGAGGGGTCCTAGAACTCACACAAAAGACCACAACGAGAAGAGCTTCGATTAGACCTGCTACTTGATGATTTTGCTCTCTTGAACTAACCCGAACCAACTTTTCTCCCTTTTTCTCTCTTTTTTCTCCCTTCTTTCTCCCTTCTTTGGCTGATTTGTGGGTGTGGGGAGAGGGTAAGGGCTGCCCTCTCCCTTAAATACTCCCACTTACCCAACTTTCTCTCATTGGCGAGTTTGGTCCCTCGACTTTGGAATTTATTTTTTTTTCTTCCTTCGTTGGCTTCAAAATAAATAAATAATCGGGTGTTACAATTTCTCTAAGATTGCGAGGCCGATGACGCAACTCCTAGACAAAGATGTGCCATTTATGTTTTCTAAAGAGTGTAAGAGTGCTTTTGAGCTTCTAAAGGAGAAGTTGGTGAATGCTCCACTTATGGTCGCCTCTGATTGGAGTTTACCTTTTGAGTTGATGTGTGACGCGAGTGACTATACGATAGGAGCGGTTTTAGGTTAGCGTAAGGACAAACATTTTCACCCGATCTATTATGCAAGTAAAATGCTACTGATGCACAGGAGCATCACACCACGACAGAGAAGGAGTTGTTAGCAGTCGTATTTGCATTTGATAAGTTTAGATCTTACCTAGTTCTTTCTAAGAATATTGTTTATACAGACCATGCGGCACTTAAGTATTTGTTTAGTAAGCAAAATGCTAAGCTGAGATTGATACAATGGATTTTGCTACTTCAAGAGTTTGACATTGGGATTAAAGATAAAAAGGTGCAGAGAACCTAACAGCAGATCATCTGTCACGTTTAGAGGACTCCGGGCGTGAACAGATTAGGGAGGACATGATTGATAATAACTTTCCACATGATATATTGATGTTTGTGAAAGCACAGGAAGAGGGTTTTCCATGGTTTGCAAATTTGGCTAATTACTTAGCGACATGGGTTCTAATAAGAGGCATGACACATTAGCAAAAGAAGAAATTCTTTGTAGATGTTAAGCATTACATTTGGGATGACCCCTACTTCTTCCGCATCGTAGCACATCAAATCATACGTAGGTGTGTACACGGTGATGAAGCAAGAAGGATTTTGAGGCATTGCCACTCAGGACCAACAGGTGGCAATTATGGAGCGAGTTTGACTAGAAAGAAGGTCTTCGACGCGGGGTTTTATTGGTCGATGATCTTTAAGGACGCGCATGAGTTTGTGAGGAGTTGTGATGCGTGTCAGAGAGTAGGAATATCTCATCCTAGAATGAGATGCCAATGACTGCTATTCAAGCATGTGAGATTTTTTATTTGTGGGGCATCGATTTCATGGAACCGTTTCCACCATCTTGCGGGAACAAGTACATCCTAGTAGTCGTAGACTATGTTTCCAAGTGGGTGGAGGCTTAAGCTCTTGATGCTAGGGTTGTAGTGAGATTCATTAAGCAGTTGTTTTCTTGCTTTGGTACCCCCAAAGCCCTGATCGAGGGACCCACTTCTACAATGTGTAGATGAAGAAAGCCTTGCAACGTTATGTGGTCACCCATCGGCTTGCAATGGCTTATCATCCGAGGACTAGTGGGCAAGTTGAGGTAAGTAATCGGGGTATTAAGCGGATTTTGGAGAAAATTGTCGCATCAAATCGTAAGGATTGGTCCGATAAGTTAGATGATGTACTATGGGTTTTCCATAAGGCATATAAGACACCGACCGGTTGTACACCGTTTCGGGATGATTTATGGGAAAGCGTGTCATCTACCAGTGGAGTTAGAGCATCGTGCATATTGGGCATTGAGTACAATGAATTTAGATATGTCTGCGGCAGGAGCAAATCGATTTCACCGGTTACACGAGTTGGAAGAGTTGAGAGATCATGCGTACACACACTCAACACGATACAAGGAACGTACGAAAGAATTGCATGATCATCACCTGAAAGGTAATAAATAATTCAAGTGTGGGGATCAGGTGTTGCTGTACAATTCACGTTTGAAATTGTTTCCTAGAAAATTAAAGTCCTGATGGTCGGGACCATACACTGTATGTGAGGTATTTCCATACGGAACAATAGAAATAGAGGAAAAGGATGGGGAGAAGTTTAAGGTAAATGGTCATCGTTTGAAGCATTACATTAGGGTACCGGTGATTGAGAACAAGGAAGAAGTGGTTGACCTCACCCCTGTTTGAACCTGATTGAGAGGTTCGAGTCTGGCTGACGACTCATAAATAAACCAAGCGCTTCCGGGAGGCAACCCGATGGTTTGTTTTTATTTTATTTTATTTTATTTTTACTTTTTATTTTTAATTCTTCGTACCGGATGCTTCTGTGTTTGTCTTTGATTTCAGGCTATTGCTCGGAGCTAAATGATTATTTGCTTGAGATTCTTTGTCGAGTTAAAATGTGAGGATGACATGTACATTTACAGTGGAACTTTTGTCATTGCACATTACATTACAAGGGAGTTTCAGTTTTCCTATTTCTTACATTTTTATTATCTTAATTGTTATCTATTTGCTCGAACATTAGGGACAATGTTCGATTTAAGTGTGGGGATGAGGTTAGTTGGCTAAACTGAAACATTCTGCATTTTGGTTTGATAATATTGTAAAATGTTGATAAATCCCTTAATTAAAAAATGGATAAAAAACAAAAAAATTAAAAAAAATACAAAAAAAGAAGAAGAGAAAAAAGGCACTAAGTACACTCATCCACGCATATATAAACACGACTTGCACGAATCATGGTGTGATGCCGATTAGTGCTAACTAGTTAAACTTAGAGCATGATTAACTTTTCAAGTCACATGATTAAGTTTTCAAGTCATATGATTAAGTTAACTTAACAAGCAGTTTTCAAAGTAAAATGGTATAGACATCTAATTAAGTGAAGTAAATACAGAGATAATAAAGATGCAATTGTCCACAACTTACACCCTGAGTACCTCAGTTTCTATGTGAGATTGAGCCTTTAATTCTTGATTATTTGTATTTCACATGTATTTCTTTGTTTGAGCGTTTATATCACACGATCACGTGCATGTTAGAACTTGTCTAGTTTATATGCGTCGAGACCATGAACTTTGAACTTGCACAGAAGTGATAGAGGCACATACGATTTAGCCTCGTGTTTAGCATGTGACTACCCTACCCTAAAATTATCCACTAGTTAGCCATGTTGAGCTATTTATTTATCGTTTCCTTATGTTTACACCCATGTTAACCATAACCTTTGTTTAGTTAAGTCCTTTTTGTGTTAACTCGTGTTTTAAAAATCCAGCCAAGTTAGCATTTAAATAGTGTGATTCAAGTGTTATGTTCGATTAGAAAAAAAAAGAAAAAATAAAAAAGAAAGAAAATATGAGAAAGATACAAAAAAGAAAAAAAAGTGTTTATTAGTAGTATGTTTATTAAAGGATCCAACTTTGATCCTCCATTTTAGTTTATCAATTGCGTATTGTGTTACGTGTTTAGGCTAGCGAAGTCAGATTTTTCTAACACTTTAGCTTTGTTTTCATCTTGTTTATGCCTACCCGTCACCCAAGCCACGTTACAACCCATGTTAAGACCTACTTGATTTGTGAAAAGTTCAATTGTTAGTTGGTGTAGATGTGATACCTTTACAAGCTTATAATAATATCATGTCATAATGATATCGAGAGTACCACAAATATAAACTAGTACATCATAGACTAGTCCACTAAACAAGCCGAGAGGAGAGAACATTGTGAGAAGATGTGGATTATTGTGTGTTTAGAGTCTTTCAATGAACTAAATTTAGTTAGTACATCGATTTTTTAAAATCAGTATAATTCATTTTTTAAGTTGTAATTCTATTTATTGTGACTAGATAATTGATTGTGTGTTTAAGGGAAATGGGTTGTGCTAATTTGGTTTTACAATTATGTATTTAAACTTTTTAATGTAAGATGTGTCGTGAGATGAGTTTTGCTTAGGGACAAGCGAAGTTTAAGTGTGAAGATATTTGATATGATCTAAAGTATACATAAATTGTATAAACAATTTTCTACACTTTAAATCATTTTGTTAGATATGATGATTGAATCAATTTATATTCAATTGGTATAGGTTAACGAGTTAAGTACTAAATTTATGTTAATTTTTTAATATTTATATTTAACTATAATTTTATGTAAATGTTTAATAGGTAACATGAGTTGTAATGTGAAAATCAAATTGTGGATTGCTTTGAACTTTGAAGTTCACATGGACTTGGTTGTCAATTATTATTATCCATATATTATAATAAAACAATTGATTTAGTTATGATTGATAATAATGATTAAAAATTGAGATCACTAAAAGAGCGAATAATAATAATTGTGAAGCCCATGTGTGAAGATTGGACAACAAGAAATTCAAGTGTAAGTCCATTAGGGTAGGGCAACAACATCATAAATTGGAATGGCAGAAGCAAATGAAGGGGGGTGACGGTTAAAGACAAAAAAAGGGGCAGAAAACAAATTATTAACTTTTTATTTGGCTTGGAGCTTTGGAGTACGATTAGAGAGCAACATTAAAGTGGAGAGCAAGATCGGGGAGCGAGGATTGAAGCATACAAACACTAAAGATTATTCGGTTTCGTTTTGTGATCGATTACTTTTCTTTGTTTCATTGATTATCTCATTCAAATTTATAAAGGTTGCAACTTTATTATTGTTCTTAATGTTTTTGAACGTTATGAGTAGCTAACCTTTTAGTACTACCTAGGTTGGGTTGAAAATTAATATGTTTTGACTAAATATTTGGTTTTGATTTTGTATATTCGTTTATTAATATTAGAGATTGATTATTTTATCAATTAAATATGGACTCGTGTATTGTTTTATACTTAAAAAGTTATTGCTATGATCGTGTATGTTTGATCTTGATTGATTGTGTGACATCTAGATTAGGCTTGCACGATAAAATTAATTACTTTGTGTTTTTATTTTAAACTTTGATTAGAGATAATCTTAGGAGTATGGTTGTGATTTGATAGTATTTTTCAATGTGCTACCTTATCTAAACCCTAGGGTTGATAGATATTGCTTGAAACCTCCATGGGTTGCCTGTTGAAGACCCTAACTCTCATTTTGCTCGCTTCGTGAGGATATGTGACACCTTTTAGGTAAACGGTGTTTCTGAGGACGCATGCAAGTTTCACCTCTTCTCATGCTCTCTTACTGACCGCCCACACAGCTGGCTTGAGTCCCTACCCATAGGATCCATCACTACTTGGGCTGATATGCAAGACAAGTTTTTATGTAAGTACTTTCCCCCTTCGAAGACCATTCATCTGAGGAGCATGATTCATTCACTCATTTCAGCAGAAGCCGGGAGAGGCTTTCTACGAGACCTGGGAGCGTTTCAATGAGCTAGTGCACAAGTGTCCACATCACGGTGGGATTGAAGTATACAAACACTAAAGATTATTCGGTTTCGTTTCGTGACCGATTACTTTTCTTTGTTTCATTGATTATCTCATTCATGTTTATAAAGTTTGGAACTTTAGTATTGTTCTTAATGTTTTTGAACTTTATGAGTAGCTAACTTTTTAGTACTACCTAGGTTGGTTTGAAAATTAATATGTTTTGACTAAATATTTGGTTTTGATTTCGTATATTTGTTTATTAATCTTAGAGCTTGATTATTTTATCAATTAAATCTGGACTCGTGTTATTTTATACTTAAAAGTTATTGTTATGCTCGTGTATGTTTGGTCTTGATTGATTTTATGACATCTAGATTAGGCTTGCATGTTAAAATTAATTACTTTGTGTTTTTAATTTTAAACTTTGATTAGAGATAATCTTAGGAGTATGGTTGTGATTTGATAGTATTTTTCAATGTGCTACCTTATCTAAAACCTAGGGGTGATAGATATTGCTTAAAACCTCCTACCCGTCGCTTGTTAGGTTTACATTTCGCGAGAGCATGTTTTGCCTTTCATTCGTGGTGTTAGTGTTTTACGGTATTTAATTGAATTTAATCACGTTGTCTTTTGTCTTAGGATTACAAAATATAATCTTAAAGATATTGTGGTAGAAAACCTAGGGGCGCTCTTCCATTAGATATTTTAATAAACTTATCTTATGCTTAACACGTGTCTTTGGTTTTCTTAGGGAGTAGCAACATATCTAGTCAACCCTAGATTTGTATTTTTTGAGATAGTTATACGAATAATGGCCTTTTTGTCATCACATGTTAGTTTGATTCTTGCCTAGATAGTTATTTTACATCTTTGATCGTATTCAAGTTTCCAAGATTGAATTCTTATTTGTTTGTTTCCTCTGTCGTGTTTAGATTAAGAATTTTAGTTAAATTGTTTATTTTGTTATTCATAATTAATTAAATTAAATACATTATTAGGGTTAGAAGTCGATAAAGGTTTAGTAACGAAAGCCACCAAACGTGTCTCTAGGGTTCGATATCCGGACTTCTAAACTTTACTATATCACGACCGGTACACTTGCCGTTTGTGTGAAGTTTAGTTAGGAATTTCCAAATTTTAAAACTAATTTGTGAAAAGAATTTTTAAAATAAAATAATATATATTTTTCATACATTAGAACTTTTGAAGACAAATGGAGTTCTTCCAAAGTCAAGTGCAATATCAACTTCCGAAGGAAAACTCCAACTTTCGAATACAAAGTCTCTGCTCTTCCGAAGCTTCAACACTTAGAAGAAATGAAGACTACAACATCCGATGTATGAAGTCCCAAGGAAGCCTCAGAAGAATTAGCCACTTCCGAAGTATAAGTAGCCAGTTAACCTTCGGAAGTAGTTACTATGAACTAGTGGACATAAGTATGGTCCCTCTAACAATCCGCCGTAGACTTCTGATATACTACATGGTGTTTTCTGTAAACCCATGTAGTTGACCATACTTTATTTCACTGTTCACCTTTATTAGTTACTACAGATGCCAACTTTAGTCGGTGACAAGAGGTAAGTCATGAACATGTCATGACTACCGTATCTTAGATAATACTTTATCTAAGATACCTTAACTTTAGCTTTGTAGTATTTGCTTTGGTATAAGGTTTCCAGTTGGTATCAAAATATATAATTGACTGTAGGTATTAATATATATAACTTCTTATTGTAACTCACGTATAATGCTTGTAAGAGTCTTGTAATACTTTGAGTTGAGAAATAATATATACAAGTATATTGAAAAACTATTCTCTTGTGTTTGCTTTGATTTACTTAGTATATTATCATAAACTCTTAGAAAGATTTTGATTCATCACAAACCCGAGTGTTATTTAGTGAATTTGAGGGAAAATACTTGTGTTGAGTATAAAACCGATCCTGCAAGTACCCACCTCCTTACCAAGACGAACACTCAACACAACCGGATAATACCATGATAAAATATGATTATTTATAGTTTTTATAAATATTGTATCTTTTTGTTTTAGATTTTGTTTTGAACTTCTTATGTGTGGCTATATTATTTATAATACTGTTAAATCTTATTCATTTATTATTTTTTAAATAAGGTGTAACTTTAATATAATTTGTAACTTTATAAAATTATTTAACTAGAAGAGTTGGAAGAATTAAAAAAAACAAAGGATTTCATAAATTATGAGTGAGAAATCAATTAATTGTGGTTAATATTTAATACATTAAGAAAAACAATTTGATTCCGTAAATATGATTTGAAGAATCAAATTGTTTATTCGTTTATTGTGGTCGGTCAACAAACGGAAAACCAATTCCGTAACATCGATTTACGGATCCAATCATTATAAAAGTTTGATTCCGTAATTGCTATCCACTAACATCCAGAAACAATCCATAAACCATCACATTATATACCAAACTCATTTACCAACGTCGGTGGCCCTATGCCGTCGACTTAGCTTCTTGATAAATATCTACATTTTAAAATAAAAGTCAATGCGGTGATGGCTTGATGGTTAAAGCCTTGGGCTTTTAAATGTCGGATTGCAAGTTCGATTCGTAAGGTTTGCGTTTCTTTCATTTTCTTTTTGGGTTCTTTTGGTTCTTTTTCCTTTTGGGTTCTTATATATTTTGTCTTTAACATTTTTCTTATATTTTCTACACTTTAAATTACCTTTTTAAATTATTAAATCAAACGGACAAGACATAATATTTGTTTATAAATATGTTTTAAACTTCAAAACAATGACATCGTAAATGTATACATTTCTTTCACGTACTTAAAGACGATAATGTTGTCATTACAAAACACATTAAAATTTCATGTGTCAATCAATTAAAATAATTACATTTCAACATTTTGACGTTACATTTAACGTATTCGTATGACACTTAGTTTAGGTATAAGTTTTTTTTTCTAATACCAAAAACATCGAAAACGTTGGTTAAAATTCGAGCTACTTTCCGTTTCAACATAAATTTAGTTTGGAAATAAGACCGGACGGTTGTAGTGTATACTTTTATCACGCCACACAAGGTGTTGTCACACATGTTTTGTTTTTATATGCACTTTGCGTTGGGCAATGATTCAACATAAATTTTATTTGGAGTTGAGTCAAATATAATACGTTTTCATTGGATGGTATATATTTGAACTACTCTACATCTCCATATAAATTTAGTTTGAAATCGAGTCAGGTCGATTGCATTTTATACTTTATCACATTATGTACGCCGCTGCCGCAAACGCGACGGGTCATAAATTTGTTTACTAAAAACACCCGCACTTAAAAGAAAATCGCAATATCACCCCGATAATCGTAAAGAACCCTCTAGCGGACAACCTATTTCAGTGATCGAGGTTTCTACTGCAAAACCAAAAATGGTGGTGATTGAGCCGGTGTCCTCCACCGATATCCACCCAAAACCCTCAAACTCACCCACCGCCGGTGCAGATTCCGTCGCCGGAGATCGAATGAACACTGCTGTACCAGATTCCGGCAGCGGCGATAAAGCAACGGCCGCCGGATACGCTTCCGACGGATACGAGACTGCGAGCGAAACGGAAGTCGCTGATGGCGAACCTGTTTCCGATGACACTGGTAAACCGAACGTCGTTGCACGTGAACATAAGGCGAAGGATCAGACGTATGAAGATGCGCTCGATGATGATCAACTCAAACAGGTCTGTGCTTTTCTTTCTTTTGAAGCTTCCTCATTTGTTGATTTGACTTTATTCCTCGGTGATTTTTGTATTTTGCGTAGAATGTTGTGATATACCTACGTTTCTAGGCATTCCAGCATTACCTTTGCGAGGATTTTATTGATGACACTTCAGAATTGTAATTGGCCTCGGTCCTCGGATTGTGTTTATTTGACCTATTACTTTGTTAGTTCTGTTTTATCAGTGCTTTTTGATCTTTGTTGAGAACTTCAGGCTATATCACTTTTGGTGTAAAATTTTCATATCCTGATGCTTTGAGTGCCATTCTTTATTATCTGATTCTGTTGCATTCCCTTCTATTGCTTCATACAAGTAAACGAAGCTAAATTAAGGGATTGCATTTAAACAACAGCAACCTGATGCATGGATACTCCGCCTGCCATTTTATAGTTAAATCCAATTGCTATAGTTTCACACAATCTAATGCAACTGTATTCATAAGAACCGTGAAATCATAAATTATGATTTAGGGTTTCACTGTCTAATGGCAAGTGATAGCCACCGACACAACGCTGACAAATTAAACAAGATTGATTTTGTTGGGTTTGAGTTAACTTCTTATGGATCATTTTGGCGGGGTGGGTTAATACCCATGGACATAGTCACATGGTTCGCTAGTTATGCCATGATTCTTGATTTGGGTCGCTCGTAACAAAACGCGTTGCGAACGCGTTCCAGGAACGCTCCGGTTCACGATTCCGACTGTGAAATTAACGCTTCAGAAATGAAAGAGATGAAGAATAGAGATTGATGAAGCATAGGGTGGTGGTTTCTGGATCAGAGATGCAGAACAAAGATTAAGATGAAGCATTCTTTTTTCACTTTTAGTTTGGTTCTAAAATCGACCTACACTCAATTGAGAATCGAAAGCCTTCGATCTTCACTCTTCATACCTATAAGCTTCTGACCAGGACCTGTAATACATCCAAACAAATATAGAGAACATACAACAAGAGTGAGGAATGACGTATTTGGTAGTGGCTGCAATAGATTAGGGCTTGAGAATAAAACCTAATCTTTGAGAATGTACCGTTCTGAGCCCATATTTGTTTTCTTAAATGGCCTTTTTAAGTTTATTAATTAGGGTAATGGACTTAAATAATATTAATTGGGCCTAAATTTTAATATAAGGCTTGAAGTTACTTATGAAAGCTAACGTAGAAAAATAACACCTACTTTAACTTGTACATCGTACCACATTAAATGGTACATCGCACCACATTAAATGGTGCATCGTACCGGAACGATCCGAAATGAGCCTACCCCCCTTTGTACTGAATTTTAGGGACCTAGCGAATTGCAATCCAGTTCCACATACCCGTACCAGTGCGTATCGCTAACCATGTGACTATGCCCATGGATCTCAAGATGGGTCGTAAGGAGCTCTATGATGGAGGTTGAATCCATGCAAGTTGAACAAAGAAAAAGCATGTTCACCACCACCCTAGTTATTTCCTTTTTTTTATTGCTTCATGTTTACTGCATAGTTCATGCAGTTTCAATTATTAATGCTTTCTAGATGTACATCTAGCTTCTTAGGTAGTACTTTACTACTTTATTTATTTATTTCAATGTTGGACATGGGCTAGTAGAGAGTTCCATATGTAAGGAGTTTAAGTTTGCAATAAACGGTGATGATTATTATGTTAAACCTTCTTTTTGTTGTTGTCTCTCTCGTGAGATACGGTCCCATTGCTAGCACAAATTTGGCTTACTTGTGTGGTGTTTTTTGGATCCAAATCAATCTAAGGTGGTGATTTTGTATCCTAGAGTTGTGTAGGCTAGCCCTGTCAAATTCTCGTGTGGTGTTTCTGTATCACGAGTGTTTGATTGTTCTCCTACTATTTTAAAATATCAAAATTCCTATATGTTGCCTACTTGGGTGAATAACATCTGATATTAGAGCGCTAGGTTTGCTCTTCGTGTGTTCCTAACCATCTGTAAATTCTTGTCTCACAACTTGATTTGTTTTTTGTCACATAAAACACCATGGGCCCCAACAATCGAAGTTAGGAGCAACAACTAAAAGACCTTCAAAATCAATTCAAGGAAGTGTCTATTGCCCTACAACACCGGTAGGAGCATGATCGATCTCCTCGTAGGTACCATCCCGATGGCAATGATGTGTACTCTGAAGTCGGGAATTATAACCCTTTTGGCAGACGAAACCATGGTTCTACCTATGGTAGCGAGATCAAAGTTGACATCCCCGAATACGATGGAAGGCTAGACCCGGATGAATTTGTGGAATGGCTTCGCACCGTAGAACGGGTTTTCGACTACAAGCAGACATCGGAAGAAAAGAAGGTAAAGGTTGTTGCATTGAAGCTTCGAAAATATGCATCGACCTGGTGGGCAAATGTGTGTTCACAACGCGAGAAACTTGGCAAGGATAAGGTCCGATCTTGGGGAAAAATGAAGAAGCTCCTTAAATCAAAATTTATGCCTCCATGTTACCTTGAAGAAAGTTTCTCTAAGCATCATTTCATTAAGCAAGGGACAAGAACCATTGAGGAATTTTCCCAGGAGTTTGAACACCTTTTTATGAAGTGTGGTTTAAACCCGGATAACCCGCAAACCTTGGTGAGGTATTTAGGAGGAATGGAACCAAGAATTACTAATGTGGTCGAGTTATATCTATACTCGACATTGGTTGAACTCACCCTAATGGCACACAAAGTGGAGGCTCAACAAAAGGTTCATGGCAGGGTGGAGGTGTCCAAATCACTAAACAAAACAGTGGCACCTACACCTAATCCACCCTCACTTACACCTATCCTGCCAACCTCCTCGAAGACGATAGACTTGCCAGAGAGTTCCAGTACCGTGTCAAGACACTCACGACGGTGTTTTCGTTGTCAAGGGTTGGGCCATATTGCACCCGAATGCCCCAATAAACAAGTCATCATTTTGGGAGAATTTGAAGCTTTGACCAAACCTCAATATGATGAAGAACCGAACTAGTAACATGCTTAAGACGAGGTGATATTAGGTCAAGATGAGGGAGACTGTTTGATGATGCATCACGCACTAAATGGGACCGTTGTTCACTTTGACAATTTGCAGTGCGAAACATTGTTACGTACCCGCTATACCATTTGAGATAAGGTTTGTTCACTAGTTATTGACGGTGGGGGTTGCATCCAACGTTACTTCCCAAACTCTGATCTCCAAACTGAATTTGTCAATCGAACCATATCCTTTTCTTTACGACATCCATTGGCTAATCAATCGAAAGGTATGCGGGTTTCGAACCGTGTTTTGCTTTCATTTTCTATTGGACAGGGATACAAAGATGAAATCTGGTGCGATTTTATTCCAATGGACGCATGTCACGTGTTGTTTGGTCAATCTTGGTTGTTCGATAGAAGGGTTGTTCATGACGGGTACAAGAACACCTACTCGTTTGTCAAAGATGGAAAGAAAGTAAACTACACTATTACCTATGACCCCTCCGAATGTTCCTTATCGTGATACTTTCCTCATTACTAAACTTGTACCATTGTCCTTCAATATCTTAATTGGCCTAACAAGTTCACAAGGTAGGATTTGATCAACAAAAGACTATTTGTACCAACCACAAACCATTAAGAATTAAACAACAAACTGTTACTTATGACCTTAAGGCATTCAAGGAAGATGCTCCCTTCAAGCCAATGATTATTACAACGATGGTCTTGCTCTACAAAGTAAATATTCAAGTTTGAGGTCAAACTTCTTCAAAGACGGGGAGGATGATAGCCACCGACATGACGCCGACAAATTAAGCAAGATTGATTTTGTGGGTTTGAGTTAACTTCTGGCATGACCGTTTAAGGGATGGTCACTTACAACACAACATACAATGAGGAGAGTGTTTAGAACACTTAACAGATCAAATAGAGAACTGGGAATAATATGGTTTGATACTTAGAATACAAGTAAATATAAGACAGAACAAGAACAAACAACACAAGGAATTGCTCTCAAGTTCTTTACAAGTGTTACAAAGTATAAAGAAAAATACAAAGACCTGTGATACTTTATACCACATCCTACAGCCGCCCATACTTAGAAAGCTAGCTGGAAACATTTGATCTAAACAACAACAAAATCAAATGTAGAGTCAAAAGGCAGATTGCCTTTTGACTAGTGACTATGACATGCCATAGCTCACATCTTAATATATTACAAAAAGAATAAAACTATATAAAGTAGAAAGCAACAGACTCAAGACCTCAATGTATAGTTACCAAAAGCATGGACCTTTTCACCAACTCGTATAAGTTGGTAAGTCTTTAGAGTTGCAACGGAAAAGGGTCCAACTTTATGGAAAAGTACATCAGATAAAGCATGTGTTAAAAAGTCTTAGGAAGAAATCGGTCTTCACTTCTTGGCTTCGGAAGACTGTCATTGGTTTCGGAAGACTTCACTTTTGGCTTCGGAAGATTTTATACTTGGATTAATTTTGATACAGGGTGTAAAACTTCCAAAGCATATCTACTTTGCACTTAAGTGCATGCATGCAGGAAAGACTTAGGATGTTTTAAGTGCATCAGCCTTACATTAAACCTTACGCTTCTTATGGATCATTTTGGCTGGGTGGGTTAATACTCTCGATCTCAAGATGGGTTGTAAGGAGCTCTATGATGAAGGTTGAATCCTTTTCTTTTGCTTCATGTTTACTGCATAGTGATCCAGTCACTTGTCTGCCTTTCCAACTTATGCATGAAAGGTGGTGTTGAAGGCCCTTTGTGGAAGTAGATTGTTCTGTGAACGAAAAAAGACTTTTGCCATCCATAAACAAACATGCATTCTCTAGCAAAATCAGATCCATTGTGGCTTTATATGAATCCCTTGATGCTTGAATCACCGCAAATTCAATATAAACACTTCAATTTAACATAATATTACTAACTCTATGCTTATTCTAAGTTCATGAACCTAGAAATTGTAAAATTTGGGAACCCCAATAACATTCACAGCAAAAAGAAGCCCAATTTGCAGAGCAAAATGTTGTCAATTCCAACGATCGCCAAAGAAAGCCATAATATTAAGATAAGCCATTGCTGGAAAAGGAAACAAGACAACAAATGATACTGTTTAAAGCCTAGAGACACTTAAACAAGCACTTGTGAGGTATCTAAGCCTTTAAGCCAATGAACACACACATTCAACAGGATGTTTGCATGTAGGTTGGCTTGTTGTCATTTAGTTTGATCTGTTATATATTTGCTGAAAATATGGGATTCGCCTCCAGTGCGATCCTTCTGGTATTTGCTGGGCTTGCAACTCCTTTCTGTTTTTAAAAACCTTTGGCGCTTGCATACCTTTTGATCTGAGTTTCACTTTCTTGTTTGTATTACAAGAGAGAGCACTCAATTATTAAATTTATCAATAGAAAGTATGCACCATACATGAACTACCAAATTTAAAGTCCTGCATTGAGGCATGTTGGTAGCTTTCTTAGAGATTATATGATATTCTTATTCTGAGTTCTTTGGAGATTCTAAAAATAACCGAAGGGGACTATGTTTTAGTCTTTGTTCCAAAATTTTGTCAATTTCCCTGAACACAATTTCCTCCTTATATTATGCAATTTGTTTCAAGTTTGGCTCCTTACAAAGTCAATAAATTTGGGTCCGCCAACATGTCAAGCAGAATTTATTTTCTCTGTGCTTGTTGTTTCTCTATTTCAGGTATTTAATTCAAGAACTCAACAAGATATGATCCTCCTTGAACCAAGATTAGTGTCAAAGTTGTAGATATTCTCAATTTCATGTAGGAAAAACCAATGCCAACATCTGCATTAGTTAAAAACCTATTTTGTACAGAGTTTTCACTAAAGTGTACCTTTTGCTTCATGGTTATAATTATAATCATGAATTTTAGGTCTTGGACCTCCGTGTTTTCTCTGATTACAATGGTAACAGCTACATTAAGGCAACATCTCCGATCCCTAATGATATCTTGCTGGAATCATACTTTAGACTCTGATTAATAGTCACTTCTAAGGAGGTCCAACCAAAGTCCCATTTTTTTGTGGCCCCAATGCATGCCATTTGTTTGCTTTACTGCTGCAATCCATATCAGATTATGTGCTTATTGCTTAGAGTTCTTTAAAGATTATAGAAAGAATCTTTCATTTGATTTTTACTAATCTGCTGCTGGTTCATTATTGTTCAACTGTTAATTAGGAACAAATGATGCAGTCATTGAGGACATTCTTGAAAGCATAATAACCCAATTTCACCTTTTTTCTCACATGCAGAAAGTATTGGAGCATATGAATGACGCAAAAGTTGAAGGAAATAAGTTATTTGGAGATGGCCTGTATGAAGAGGCATTATTGAAGTATGATTATGCTATCCAACTTGCACCTGATATGTCCTCTTCTTCTGAAATTAGGTCTATATGTCATAATAATCGTGCTACGTGTTTCTTCAAGCTGGTATGTTAGTAACTTCTCGTTTTTTATTTGCATATATTGATACATTTCAAGCTCCACATCTATCAAGCCCTCTATGTTTTTTTTCTTCCTTTTTGTTGGTGCATAGAATCTTGAGATTGTCAATAGGTGTCTTGAATGGTGTGTTGTGATGTATTGGGTAGAATAAGAAACTCAAATAATAAATGACGACATGAACTACTACTAAAAAACTTTTAGTAATGTTAAAAGATTCATTTTAAATTATAAGTTTCTATTAGAGAAATATTTTCCGGATTTTGTTCTATGAAGTCTCGTTAAAAGAATATGTTGTCATGTAAAATATGACTCCTAAGTCCTATCATAAAGGTTTTAACATGCAATCATTTGTGATTTAGAAAAATGGTTGCTATAAATAAAATACAAATCATTCTTTTAATAATTCAAATCAATCAAACTATTAGCAAAGCAACTTTTGTCAATAAAATATGACTTGAAGATGATTTGTAAAACGTTATTTTTTTAGATATATGTTTTTGAATATATTCGTCCTTAGTAGCATACTTTTATAGTAAGATTATGTTCGACAATTCATTGATACTAAAAGTGTTTAGTGTTTTTGTTCAATTTCTTTTCCTAGAAACATAATGTTCTCAAGTTTGGCCACAAGAAAATCACTCCTAACAATTATACTTAGTTTCCAAAAGATAAGTCGTCTAAAAAAAATTAAGTTAGCTTTGCTCTTTCTATAGAAGTATGTTTATTTAAATAAAATGCACTTTGTTATCAAGTGTTCATTACTTAATCTAAAAATCTTTTAGTTTGCTTGAGTAGTTTCCATCTCGTATTTCATTTTGTAATCCTATATGTATCTTCCATCTTCAATTGATCTTGTAGTTGATTTGCTATGATAAATGAATTATTCCATCACCATGGGTGTTTACATAGTTATTTATAATATTATATGACACTATAGTTTGTATTGTGTTATTGTAAAAATAAAAGGGTTGTATTTATTCATAAACATATCCATTCTTGCACTAAGAAGTTGACTTATTGGAAAGCTTATTGGATCATTGGATCTTGGTTTATAAAAGGAGGCGTTCAAATGCTTTTAGGTCCCAAAAGCGGAGGTGCGGAGCGATTGGTATTAAACGCTAAAAGTAGGATATCAGAATAAATAAATACGAAAAAAGCTCTAGATACGACCAACTAAGCTTTATGTACAACCAAAAGAAGCCTCACTCTAAGTGCTACCTAGGGACAAGGTAGTTTGCATAAGGTACAAGTACTCTATGCAAGGACTCGCTAAACAAAGCTCACTCTACAATCTATAAAGCAGATTCTAAAAGAAATTAGCACATATAAAGAACCGTACTAGGGTTTTGTTTCAAAAACAACCTTCACCACCGTCTCCATGGCTTTCTCCATTGTCTCCATGGCTTTCTCCATTGTCTCCATGGCTTTCTCCATCCTCTCTATGTACTTGTTGATGTAATCACTTTCTTTTCAAGACTTTTTTTGCTAAATATGGATGATTTAATGCTTTCTGGTTGACATTCATAATCATCTTCTTATGGTACTCCTTCCATAGATTTTAGTCCAAAGTGTAACAAGTAAATTATCTATCAAGATCACTGCTAATAGTCCAATATGTGCAAAAGTGGTATGCCTTGTCTTGTTTGAACTTACATAATTATTAGTATTTTCTACAAAAATAATTTGTACGCGTTAAATTTTTTTTGTCAAAAGAAGGATATACTAGTAGAGTTAGTTTTTAGTACTTTAGGAGTATGAAATCGTATCTTGATTATCTTATAACTTTTGGGCTTATATGCTGCTTGAATTCATATATATTTCACCATAGTATTCATCGGTAGCAAATGGAGACGATCATATGCTTGGTGCATGTCACTCTTTGAATATGTTCAGTCAAGGTATGACTCGACTGTCACATATGTATATAACAGATAAAACAATTATCGAGTTTCTATTTTACAATTGCCTGTTTGGTGTTGTGTATGAAGATCCACCCATGATTAGGTGTATGATCCTAACCTTGATTATAAGAAAATTCACTTTGTTAGGGCTGTGAAAATCTTTACAAAACTTAAGTTAGTTTGGTCCTTATTGAAGTCCAATTATTTTAGAATGCAATATTATTATTAAGTGATCATTGCTTGATCTTGAACAAATTCTAGTTTCTTTGGTTGGTTTTCAATCTTGTAGTTAACTTAATTTTATTGTATTGATCTTGTTTTTATTTGCTATGATAAAAGAGTTGATTAGATATAATAGTGTATGACATAGTAGTGTTAAAGTGTTATCGTTATAGTAAAAGGAATGTACTTATTCAAAAAAATCATCCATTCTTACACTTGCTTATTGGATCAATTGGATCGTGGTTTTTATTCAAATGGTTCACATAAATAGACCCATTTGACAAAGCTAGTTTGAGTATAGAACCAACTGGATATGTATTTATTATCTCTCCTTTCAAGACTTTTTGTCTAAACATCAATGATTTGATGCTTTCCAGCTTATAAATCATAGTCATCTTCTTTTGGCACTTTCATCCCATGGATCTTCTTTCAAAAGAGTAATGATTAAAAGAATAATCAAGAATTCAAGATCACCACTACTAGGTCAATAGAAATCATCCCATGGATCTTAGTCCAAAAGAGTAATGATTAAAATATCCATAAAAAACACACTACTGGTGCAATAGATGAGTGACATGCTTGTATGAACTTGCATAGCGTATTAATAATTTCTACTGATTTTTTTTGCGCATCTCTATCTTTTGGTGAAGTCTGAACAACGTGAGGTTTGATATCTTAGGATTATAAAACCCTACCTTATGTTTGGGTTGTGTGATATAACTGAAGTAAATTATGTTTGATTAACGGTGGTAAAAGATATCTATATAATGAAGTAGCTTAAATCGGGTCTTATTGGGGCAGCCTCTCTCTATCTCCTAGTATAAAGGTTTGCCCTTTTCTCACTCTTCCTAGACACTATATCATGAGTGAGATATTACTGGGTACATTTCTTTGTTAGATTGTTTGTAATGACATTTTTATTTCTTAATGTTATCCAAGAGAGGTTACTACTCCCTCTCATTGCCTTGCTATTTTTTTCTATCATAGGGCAAGTATGAGGACACAGTTAAAGAATGTAGCAAGGCATTGGAACTGAATCCTAAATACATGAAAGCTTTAATTAGAAGAGGAGAAGCCCATGAAAAACTTGAAAACTATGACGAGGCTATTGCAGGTGAGTTCTTCTGTAGATACATATTTTATGTTGATTTCCAATCTTTAATTATTTCCTTCTTATGATTCTGATTGAACAAGAATGAAAGTGAACACAAGAATTTGGCTGGCAAAGTAACTAACTTTTATCAACTATAACAATGTACAGATGGGTGTATATATTCCCTTCCAAACAGTACAAGGTGACAGTTATGCCAGTTGACATTGGGCATAACTGCCATGTCAACTGGGGTCAAGTGTTTCCCCGTTTATTTTACTTACATATCATAATCATGTGCTAATATTGTCACAGAATTACATTATTATACTTAATGAAACATGCTAAACTTATGCTTCATTGCTTCCAACATTTTACCTAAAACTTTTGTTTGAAAGTCATGTTATTTTATGTTTTGCAAATTTCATAAAGTAGCAACCCACTTTAATCATGTTCACCGTCCGGTTTGGCTAGTTTTGACAAGCATTTTGAGGTGAACCATTATAACTACAGTTTGGAAACGAAAAACTGAAATCGGTTGGGTTGGGTGGGTTGGTCCGGCCAGTTTAGCGGTTTAATGGTCTGGTTTTCGCAGTTTTAACTGATTTTTCCCCTTAAAATAGTTAGTTTGTATTCAAAATTTAGAATAATAAAATATGATTAATGAATAAGAGACATGCATTTCTATGTATTCCAAAGGTGAAAAAAAGGGTTAAACTGCTTTGATTAGACAAGTGGTGCCAACTTCCAAAGCACTGTCAAAACGTATAGTCTCAAACTTGTCAACTGGCTTCTGTTTGGATGATTCAGCTGGTGAACACTCCACTTCTATCATCTAAAATGAGAATTGAACGGAAATAGGTTGCCGTTTATGCAGTTTGGCTTGTTACATTTCCGTAAATAGTTGTTTTGGTGGTATCATAGTAACTGCTTTGTTCCATGTGTACTATTTTGCAGATATGAAGAAAATCTTAGAACTGGATCCTGGAAATTATCAATCTAGGAGAACCATTGTTCGTTTAGAACCATTGGCTAAAGAAAAGCGTGAAAAGATGAAGGAAGAGATGATCGGTAAGCTTTAGCTAAAATCTTTGTATTTTAAGCCCATAAATCTTAAAAGGCCTAATTTATTACTCTTTCATGTTTTATCCTCAATTCCTCAACAATTTCCCGCTTTCATTTCCCCCACGTGTTAGTAAATACGAATATGTCATCTTTTAGGGATCGTGCTGACCTGCAAACATTTGTTTGTTTCCTTTTAATAAACGAACAAATCCACCGATTACAAAAACAAATATCATTATAATAATAACCTAAACCTTTATGTAGAAACACAGACTAGGAGGTTGTCAGCTTTTAAAAACAAATCTTGGGCAACTTTCAACTAAAAACTTATTTGACCCGTTTGAGATCACACAACTACCCTAGTCGACCTTTGTAAGTAAACGGGGGCTACTTGACGTGCAGGGAAGTTAAAGGATATGGGGAACTCTATTCTAGGACGATTTGGGATGAGCGTGGACAACTTTAAAGCAGTCAAAGATCCAAATACTGGCTCGTATTCTATCTCATTTCAGCGTTAGAGACACATGGGGTTTGAGTGTTTATAATTAGCACAGAATATGTTCAAGGTTTGGTATTAACATGAGGAAATAATATATATAACTGCATCCATACTCTGGATGTAATCATGTCGATTTTTTTTTGTTAAAGATGTATTAAAATATGCTTACAGTCTATCGGATCATCTCTCTTCATAAGATTGTTATTAAATTATTTTAGTTTAATAATAAGAAAAACATGAAAACAACCATTTTTGTCAGGTAATGCCTCCATGACTACATAAGTGAATTTCATAGCGTTTCACTTACTAGCAATCAAAGTACCTAGGCACTAAGCTCAATGGGAGATGGGTTCCTTAGTTAGCCATACGTAATACACATATAGTTGTGTTGCGACATGTTGGACTTTATAGTTGCGCAATACTTTTTTATAGTTTGATAAATAGTATATATCACAGAGTAACATGAATATGATAAAATTAAGGATTCTCATGTAATTAATATAAGCACAGCCATTTGGCTAGAAGAAATCTTTTTGGATAGGTGAGTAAAAGTAACTACACATGCGAAGTGTGTTAAAGTGACATATGTGAAACCGTTTAAATATGATATAAAATTTTGATGGGCATCCAACACAATCATCTATGCACATAACCTTCATATGAGAACATAACTGTTTTCATATCTTAAATTAATCTTTGAGTAAGCTTTGTTTTTGCTCCATCTGGTTTTGGCGTAAACAAGAGTTTACAATTAAAGATTTCTGAATCATGTTTTTACTTCATATGATTTTTAGTTGTCTTAGTAAATCCTAATCCACTGGCACCGTATTCTTTTTTCTATTAAATGTGGGAACATTTCAATCTTTTTGTAGTAAGGACCAATTGTGTAATATACCCCTTCCTCATAAAACCCCTTTTTTGAAAATCCTGTAGGATTGTGAACCATCCACCACTTTCATCCTCCATTGCATTCACCATCACACCGACCATCTCCATCCCCAAAAGCAAACCCAAAACGTTGTTATGTCTCTCTCCAACAAGGGTTTTGGTGGTCTGTGATAGTCTCCACCTACTACCAACACTGCCATTTACAACCAACTACTGTCATATGCGGTCTCTTTAAAGAAATTAAGAGGAAGGTCCTTTGGTGGTATGTGACCAGCGATGGAGGCCCTTTGCCTCTTAATGTGCTAGTGATACCTATGGTTGTTGATAGTAGCACCAGCGGACATTGGCTATGGTGTTGGTAGGAAAATGAAGAAAGCAGGTGGCGGTGGGGAGTGGTTGTGACTTATGGAATGGGGAGGAGATGCAATGGCAACGAATAGTTCATCCTCCGCTGCAATGGAACCTCAATCAAAGCTAGGGTGATTGAACAAGTGCAATCACGGTGCCCCATTCAGCATGAAAGTTTGAAATCGAATAAGAATTCAAAATCATATGAAGAAGCGAGAATGTTTCGGTTATGGATGATAAAGATGAAGATTCTCTAGGCTTCCGATCACCACGTGTGGCTTTTCGACTCCCCACCGCTGATATTGATACCTATCCCATTTAAACTCTTTAAATTCATGGTTGGGATAGAAGGTTTTGATAAAATTGTTATGGAAGCTACTATTACTTTTCAGGAAAATGCAAACCCCACAAATGATCAAGTTACCCATCTGTCTCAGAAGCTTAGATCAATCAAAGCGGCAATAACAATTGGAGTAAATCCCACCGGTGCAGTCTAGAGAAAGAAGCTATGCTTTTAAGATCTAAAATTTCGGAGATAGAGAAACAGGCTGAATCAAGTCCCCTAGATGAGGAGCATCAAAACATGCTTATGAATTTCAGGAAACAAGTCAAAGAAATAGAAAGATGCAAACTCTTGACCTCAAGCAAAAAGCAAGAGTAAAGTGGGCGGTGGAGGGAGATGAAAATACAAGATTTTTCCATGGAACTATGAAGGCAAATATGGCAAAAAAAAAAAATAAATAAATAAATAAAAAGAGGTTAAATGGGCTGGCAATAAATGGCACTTGGGTCTCGGATTCATATCACATAGGCACACTATGCCATGTGATGGTTTTATGAAACTCAATATGTATCAAGCCTCTAGTTTAACTACACCTTTCACGAAAGAGGAAATAAATGTTGCTGCTTTTGAATGCTCGGGGCAAAAGGCTCTGAGACCAGATGGCTACAATATGGAATTCATAAAGAAATTCTGGAGTTTGTTTGAAGACGATTTCATAGCTGCTCTCGTTTGTTTCCATGCTCATGGATGCCTTCACAAGGGAAATAATTCATCTTTTATCACCCTCGTTCCGAAGGAGGACGATCCGCTAACCCTTCTTGATTATCACCCCATCTCTCATTGGCTGTGCGTATAAGATATTGTCCAAAGTATTGGTAGCTAGATTAAAGAAGGTGCTAAAGTTAATTATTAGCTACAATCAATCAGCTTTTATTGAGGAAAGATCAATAATGGATGGTGTTATGATCCTGAACGAAGCAGTATCATGGCTAAAGGCATCTAAAAAGGCTGCAATGATTTTTAAAGTAGATTTCAACAAAGCCTTTGATTCGGTAAACTAGAAATTCTTGGATGATATTCAAGGTTATATGGGCTTCCCTAAAAAATGGAGAACCTGGATATGGGAGTGTTTATCATCGGCCAAAACCTCAATTCTTATAAACGGTTCCCGACAAAAGAATTTAGCATGACCAGGGGAGTCCGACAGGGGGATCCATTATCTCCATTCCTATTTATTATAGTTATGGAAGCTTTAAATGTCTTTATGAAATCTGCTTTAGCAACTGGAATGTTTCGTGGGTTGCATTTTTCAGGTGATTCTCTTGCTCTATTACATTTGTTCTTTGCGGATGATGCAATGTTTATCAGGGAGTGGTCTGACTCGAACATACACAATCTGAATTGCATTCTCAGATGCTTCAACTTAGCATCGGTCTAAAAATCAATCTTAAAAAAACGTCGCTTTGTTGGCGTTGGGATTGACTCAGAGACGGTTTGCTCTCTTGCCTATTCGCTCCGATGTCAAGCATCTTCCCTTTACTTATCTTGGTCTCCCTGTGGGATCCAACATGTCCTGAACATCTCAATGGAATATGGTGATTAAGAAAATAAAAAGAATTTATCCACTTGGAGTGTCAATGGGAGGTAGATTAACACTTACCAAATCTATGTTAGGAAGCTTACCCACGTATTTTATATCATTATTCAAAGCCCCCGAAAAAATTATCTAACAACTTGAAAGGTTACGGAGGAACTTTCTTTGGGGATTAAAAACGGAAAGCCTAAGATGAGTTGGATTGTTTGGGAGTGGTTAATTGCTCCAAAGGAACAAGGAGGGTGGAGCATTGGCAGTATAAAGGAAACGAACATTACACTGCTATCAAAATGGTTATGGAGGTATAAATCGGAGCAGCAATCTCTATGGGTTCGGGTTATAAAGGCCATTCATAGGCATAACAATGTTCAACAGAAATTCCCTGTGAAGAAAACAGTGTCAAGGCCGTGGAAAGATATTGTGTCAACCATTGATTACGTCACATCTCTGGGTATCGATTTTGAGACTGTTATCATGCAAGCTTGGAAATGGGTCCAATATTTAGTTTTGGCTTAATGAATGGGCGAAAGTTGGTTGTTTAAAAGAAGTCTTTCCAAACATCTTCAAATTGGAAAAGAAAAAAGATTGCACGATAAAAGATAGATTGGAGAAATGTCATGGTGCTGTTTGCTTTAATTGGGAATGGAAGCAGAATCCGCGAAGTGTGTAAATGTCAAGATGTCGGGGGCCAAAGATTAATGGACGTGGGAGGCTGGCGATTCAGGGCTTTTTCTCTACAAAATTGGTTAGAAATCTACTTGAGCAAAAGATGCTGCCCAACAAGCAGGTATTGTTGGAGAGGACAAAGCTCCTCCCCCTGAAAGTTAATTTAATATGTTGGAGAGATTATGGACAGAATTCCGGTTATGTATATTCTTAATAAACGTGGGATCACAAATCATTCCTTAGGCCCCGTGTGCGGCTAGATATCGGAAACGACAAACCATTTTAGAGCTGCTAAATGAAGTTGAAACATGGCATCTGGGTAAATTTCAAGAACAATTAATCAAGGCAATAATATATGTGGTGGTATATCTAATTTGGAAATGCAAAAATAGAAAGGTTTTTGAAAGCAGATCCGTGTTCCTAAAAGAACTAGCTGGAGAGATTAAAGTTATGTCATTCTTATGGATTAAACATAAGGGAATTCTTGAAAATGTTAATCAGGAGTAGTGGTGTTATTTTATGATGTAATGTTATAATGTTCTTTTTTTCTTGTACTGTTTTCTAGCTCCTTGCTAGATAGTTATAAAATCTCAGCTGATAAAAAAAAGAGTGTGATTTGGGATAGAGGTAGGCTTTAAATGATTTTAGATGAAGTATTTAATTAATTTACGTAAATTGCCTTCCTACTTTTGTTAAATTACATAATTAGTCTTTATAGTTGAAAAGTCTAAAATACCATTACATATGACATAAAAAACGGCGTTAGTAAGTTGGAGTTTATTAAGACAAATTGAAAGCCTTGAAATTGTTATTTCCGCCACACCAAAAGAGCAATAACAAAGTTTACTCTAAACCTTTTTAGCGGAGGTGTCTAAGGTCAAATCCTATACAAGTCTATTACACATACTTATCCACATAAGATAGTTCATATAATTTTGAAGCTCCATTATATCCGTTACAACGGTTGCCCTCTTCCACTTCCATTCAACTCTTCACTCGTTTTTAAATGGGGTAACTTTGTAAAATAGTAAACAACTTTTAAAACTGTTCCAATTAAGTAACTCAAGTTTTAAAAATCTTTCAATTAGATCACTCATTTTTATATTTTATACAAATTAAAAGTCATAACATATTTTTTAGCATGTTATACTTTTGGATTTAGTTATAAAAATATTTTTTTTTCTATCTTTTGAAGCTGATATAGAATGTTGACGTAAATTTTAGGCATTTTTTTATTTTTTTTCATAATTAACATGTTTTTTTTATTTTTTAATATAATTTTATATATTGAAAATTCTAACTCCAATGTATTTTCCATCATTACTTTCTAGTCATAACAAAATTTGGAAATGACTCGATTTGATCGTTTGGAGGTCCAATTTGAGAAAAATATGCATGAGTGACTAAATTAAAATATTTTTGAAACTTGGTTACTATTCTGTGACATTTTCTCTTTTTAAATTGAATGATTGTTTCACATATTAGACGGTCCTTTTCTTTTTAAAGGACAAGAATGTAATGGAAAATGACACACACTCGTAATCCACGTGCGGGGTTTTACCGCGAAACGAGTGACAAACCAGGATCATAGTCACTAGTTATTCAGAACAACATTATGCCACAATTATATAAAACCAACCAAAATCCAAATTTAAAACTATGTAGAAACGTTTTGTAAATAATACAAACCCAAAGTATATAAAATGTAATTTGGCAAAACACATGCCAACCCAATATTTAACTCATAAGTAAAATCCAAGTGTTATGACTTAAAATGACATCTTAGAATGAATGAAGGGCTTGTGGCATGCTCCTATTGGAAACTTGAGTTAACAACTTGAGAATATCATACTAAAAGTGTCAACACAATGGTTGGTAAGTTCAAGAGTTTGCATTTAATATAAACAATAATATTTGTATAACATAATATGTGCATTGAAATAGATAGCTAGTCTATATTCACAAGTAATAACCATAATGATTTCGCGATCGAAGCTGAGTGTGTTGTGTTTGTTGCCTCCCGTCATGACTTACCTGGTCGTGATGATGTTTGTGTTTAGGACAATATTGCACCCGTGTGACATCGAGTCGCACAGGTAGGGCTTGTTAAACCCAGTAGTACTGCCCAAGATTTCCCGCTAGTTACCATTATTAATAATCTGAAAGTGTGAGGACTTTCTAGGTATAATGCACTATGTTAAACTATACACAACTTATAATAATAAAGCATTTGTAGTAAGTATGCTATCTCCCATAAAGAGAGTGCATAAAAAGTGTGGGGCATGAGCTCACCTGATGCGCAACGAACAAGAACAAAGAAAACTGACGATGGATAGAAAAACAACCCTTCAAAGGTTACCTAGAACACAGAAGTACATAAGTACGTGTACACAGAAAACTTAACAACCCTAGGTTAACCTAGTTGGCCCGGTTGACCCGTTGGTGACATATTAATTGAAATATCGTTTAATCAAGCACAACAACTTATCATACAGGAGATATAAATTATTCACGTGTATCACATCATCAACCCAAGTTCTACCTAAATTATCATACAATATTAGATCATCATACAACTTATGTGAATCTCAACCAATCAACATGCTTAACTCAATTATAAATACATCACAACTAATAAATCATACATGGAGTCTAATCATGCACTACATGCCATGTGAAGCTACTCATGACTTCACATCCTAAACCCTACTAATCTTACTAAGTAAGGGCCTCAGATTCGCACGCGTATATGACAATCATAATCATATTTATCAACAAGGTTCATTCCAACCAACATACACAACAATGATCAATTCCAATCCCAAACATGATTCCCTAATCACTAATCATAATTCATCATGTATAATCACCAAGAACCTAAATTCCTTAAATGATCAATTAAGCATCCATACAACCCAAGTAACACATTCCACCACATTAGACATCATCCATAAACATTCTAACATGATCCTAACATCATAAACATGCCCAAATAATCATATCCATTTATCTTCAAAAATAAAGTTTCCCTTTGGGGAAAGTAACACCTAAAAGCAATCTAACATCCACTTCATTCATAAATTCATCAACTTTATATCTAATCAAGTTCATAACATACATTCTAACAAGATAATCATCACTAACTCATCAAAACTCAATCATCGTGCATAAAAGTTTCACTTATAGTAAGTTATGATCAACACATGAAATTCATGAGTTTTCTTGCATAATGTAAGGTTTCATGTAAGGCTGATGCAATCCAAAACATCCAAAGTCTATCCTGCATGCATGCACATAAGTACTAAGTAGAATGCTTTGGAAGTTTCACACTATGCCTTAGAAAATATTCTAAGTGTGAAATCTTCCGAAGCCAAGACCAACATCTTCCGAAGCCAAACATGAAGTCTTTCAAAGCTTCAAAGACAAAGTCTTTCGGAGCCAACACATGAAGACAAATTTCTTCCGAATACTTTTGAGTACATGCTTTATCTGATGTACCTTTATTATAAAGTCGGACCACCTTTCCGCTGCAACTCTATTGACTCACCAACTTATGTGAAAGGTCCATGCTTTTGGTAACTATATATTGAGGTCTTAAGTCTGTTACTTTCTACTTTATGTACTTTTATCATTTTAGTAATATATTAGGATGTGAGCTATCGCATGTCATAGTCACTAGTCAAAAGGCAATCTGCCTTTTGACTATACATTGATTTTTTTGTTGTCCAGATCATGTATCCAACTGGCCTTCAAAGTATGGTCGGCTGTAGGATGTAGTATAAAGTATCTCAGGTCCCTTGTATCTTTCTTTATGCTTTGTAAAACTTGTAAAGAACTTGAGAACAATATACAACATTCTTAAAAACCAAACACTTGTGTTATATTGTTCTTGTTCTGTCTCTTTGTTACTTGTGTTTCATAGTATCAAAGTGTAACTGGTTACTAGTTCCCTATTTGATATGTTAAGTATTCTAACCCACTCTCCTCATTGTGTATTGTGTTGTAAGTGACCATCCCTCAAACGATCCTGCAATTGGTACCAGAGCATTCTAGGCCCTTGATTGTAAGATCTCACCATCTTAAGATCCCTCACACACACAAAATACTTAACATCTCAAATGGAAGCTATTACTAAAGCTGATATAGAAACTGGAACCATGACAAAGTCCCCACTGATCACTCTTGAAGACTTTGATACTTGGTGCCAAAAAATAGAAAGTTTCATCAAGTAACAAGACTCCAGGATGTGGGAATCTGTTGTCTCAAGGCCTTACATACCAAGCACTTCTTCAGCTGCTGTTAGGGGTGGTATGATTCCAAAGGCTATGGTTGACTACTCTGATGAAGACAAAAAGAGAGTAGAAATTGATCAGAAGGCCATGATAGCCCTTCAAACTTCTTTTCTAAACTCCATATACAAAGGCTTTAAGAAGTGCAAAACAGCTAAGCAGCTATGGGATGCACTAAATCTAATGTATGAGGGGTATACTGAAGCCAAGGAGAACAAGAACTCACCATGACTCAACAATACTTCAGGTATGTTGAGATTATGGACACTCTAGTGGATGTTGGAGTGACTCTTGAAAATAGGGACATTATAAGGAAGTTTATGTCCTCTCATCCTAGGCAATGGACACATTACTGTGTTGTTATCAAGAGGACTAAAAACTTTAAGACTCTCACTCTGACTGAGTTGTATGGTATTCTTAGTGGATACCAGATGAAGATGAACATGAAAGGTTCATCTGGTAATTCTAGCAATCAAATGAGTTCAGCCCTGCATGTGACTGAAAGGGATAGCATAAAACCTCAACATCATCTTATATGCTACCCTGACAACTCATAAAAGGGTCCTTTCATCACCTTCCCGAGACACCAAGAGAAAGCTACACTCAAGGAAGCCCATTCCAAGAGACAAGCTCTTCACATGCCGTTGTGTCTTCTGATGAAAGCACAAGCAACTTTCTATTCACCCTTGAAGACTTGGACTATATCCATCCAGATGATCTAGAGTACATGGAAATAGTCCAGCAGATGGCTCTTCTCACTCATAGAGCCAAAAAGTTCTATAAGAGGACAGGAAGGAAGTTTCCAAGCAATGCAGCCAGTGGAAAGTTTGGGCTGGATAAAAGCAAAGTCAAGTGTTGCAACTGTAACCAAATGGATTACTTTGCAAGGGAGTGCAAGGCACCAAGGAAAAATGGTGGCCAAGCACAAACCAGACCAAACTACATTGAGAAAGCTAACCAGAAAGAGAAGCCAAAGCAGCAAGCTGTAGTTGCTATTGAAGAAGGAGGCTTTGACTGGGGCTTTCAGGTGGAAGATGCATCTCCAAACCAAGCATTGATGGCAGATCATGATGAAGCAAAGGTATTCGATTATCTCTGTACACCAGAATGTATTGCTAAGTTAATAGATACATGTCCTACAACTTAGAGATGAGATCTGATATTAAGTCCTTGAATATCTTAAAATCTAATTTCAAAAAAGCTGAAAATAATTATAAACTAAAAATAAAGGACTTTGAAAAAACCAGTTATGTTCTTAAACATAAACACACCAACTACAAGACTCAAATCAAAGATCTTATAACCAAGTTGACTCAATGCCAGGTTGAGCTTATGATAAGCAAATCCAGGGCCGAAAAATGTGTTCTTCAAGAAGAGACCTTCAAGAACATTATATCCTCATTCGTGCATGCAAAAGTTTGTTATAAGAATAAGCAGGGATTGGGATCTAGTGAGATAACTCCTCCACACACAATCTTGTCTGTAAGATCTCCTAAGTGTGGAACTTGTGAAGTTGAGCTTCCTCTCATAGATCCTTTGTCTGAAGAGGATAATGAAGAGACAGTGGAGAATTCCTCTAAGAAGAGTGAATAAGTGGATTATAAGAAGGGACAAAATCCTTCTAAGGAGAGTAAGAAGCCTAGGATGACCAAGTCTTTGAGAAAAAACTTAATCAGGAAGAGTAGATGCAGGATCGGGTTTGTCAAAAAAACACTTGGATTTCTCTCAAACTCACTTATAAACACACTCAATTCAGATGAAGTAAAGTCTTTCACAAAAGTTGATAATAATATAATAAGTAGTGAATGAACACACATAAACAAATTTTCAAGGCACTTGTATATATTATTTCTCAACTCAAGATATTACAAGACTCTTACAAGCATGATACATGAGTTACAATGAGAGACTATATATACTAGTTCCTACAGCCGGATATACTTTGATACCAGCTGGAAACCTAGGACTAAATCATATACTACAATGCTAAAGTTAAGGTATCTTAGATAAAGTATTATCTAAGATATGGTAGTCATGACATGTCCATGACTTACCTTTTGTCACCAACTAAAGATGACAACTGTACTAACATAAAAACGTAAACAGTAGATTAAAGTATGATCAACTGCATGGCTTTTGAGAAAACTCCATGCGGTATCTCAGAGATTTGCAGCGGAGTGTCAGGAAGGCCATACTTATGTCCACTGGATAATAGTAGTGTTTTCCGAAGGTAAGTTGGCTTCGGAGAACAAGTTCTTCCGAACCCACTTATACTTCAGAAAAGGCTTCTATACTTCCGAGGCTTGATGACTTCTGTACTTCGGAAGTTGACTTCAGATCTTTCTTTCTAAGTCTTGAACTTCGGAAGTAGGTTCTTTGTCTTTGGAAGTTGGAACTTTTCCTTCGGAAGTAAGCTTTACACTTTGTCTTCGGAAGAGCTCCTTTTTCCTTCGGAAGTTCCACAATTAGCTTCGGAAGTCCTTTATTTGTAGTACCAAAATCTTCTAAGTGACTTGGTTTTGGTTGCACCAGCCTTTCTAGATCCAACAAACTCCCCCTAGGCTGATGCTACCAAAACCTCACTTATTCCTACTTCTCAAAGCTTTCAGCACCAGGGACAAAAGATATTTGTCTGTCTCTTTGTTCTTCCCTGAAGTGGTGCTGAGAAGCTTGTACAAGTCATTGGTGGATAGGAGATCCAGTCTATCACTTTGAATGACATGTACCCTTTGTTGTGCCCCCTGAAAAGAGTTAGTTGACGGGAGTTATAGTCATACTCCCATCTAACTATGGATTCTAGTTCAGGACCTTCAAACATTTGTAAAAAGGCTTTGCCTTGGGTTGCTGATCCCTTCCTTTCCTCCTCCTCTCTCAGTTTCAAATCTGTTTCAACCTTGCTTCTAGCAGTTAGCTCGGCCATATGAAGGCTACCTAGATGATTTCTGATATGGGCAGCTACATCAGAGTTTGAAGGGTTGGAGAATGTCTTCTCTGCTAACTCAGTAATATCAAATCCTGCTTAAGTGTAGCAGAGATGAGGCACTCAACCTGTTGAGCTCTCCATTCTCTCTTTCAACAATAAAGTTGTGAGAAGAGTCTTTGAACCTCCACCGGATGATCTTCTTTCTAGGTGCAAGAGGTTGTCTTGGCACCCTGTCGCTTTTCTTGGTATCCAGTAGAGTCACCAGCCTTCTCCTTAACTTCTTTTCTTCCTCATTCAAAGTGTCTGAATTGAGGCCAAGGAGATTTGCAGCTTGGTCCAATGTTCCTCTGGGCAGATCAAGAAATTGATCTCTAGTGAGGGAACTTGAGGATCCGTCAACATAAGTCAAATTAACGGAATCCTCCACACAGGAGATATCGCTCAGAGTTGTGCATTTTATGAGCTTTGTCTTGACTGCTTTGAATTCTTCTAAGGAGAGATGTTTAGAAGGCTGAGGGGATGGCTTAATGGGTTGATGGGTACGTTGATGTGTTTGGGTTCTGGCTAGAGTTTTGGGTTGCAGGATGGGAAGTTTAAGTGGTTAAGGTGCAGGAGTTGGTAGGAGTGATGGTGTAGGTTCAGGGGTGTATGGTTCAGTGGTTGGTTCTGTTTTGATGGGGAGAGAAAAAGGTATGGTTTCAGGTTGTGGTTGGGTTTGAAGTTTGGGTTGAGTGGTTGCTTTGAAGGTCATCTCCTGTCCCCTTCTGTACATCTCCTTCCTCTTCCCCGCGCGAATGTCAACCTTAATGTCACTGACATGTCGCTGGAGAGTCTTTTCTGACATAGGACCCACCTGCCTGCCAGAGAAGCCATGAGTTTTGAGATAGCTCTTCATCCAGGCCTTCTCACCTATTTTCTTGGCAGCGGTCAGTCCGGCTTCCTCTTCCTTCTTCTTCTTCTGCAATAGCTTTTCCCTTTCAGCTCTCTTTCTCTCTTTCTCCATTTGATCTTGCTCTTGTTAAAGAGCCATAAGATCGTATCATTATGTGGAGATAATTCTTCTTGAGAGAAACCTCTGGAGGTTAGGAAAGTTATCCTTTCCCTCCTGAGCTGTAGATCAGCTTCTTTTTCCTTTCTCTCCCTTTCTTCTTCCAAGGCCAATCTGCAGCTTCTTCTTTTTGCTGTTTTAGGAGCAAGGTTGCCTTTTCCAGCTCTATTAACTCCTCTAATGGTAGCAGGAGTACATCCTCAGTTGCAGCTTCTAGACTGACAAGTCTATCGATAATCTCTACCCTTTTTCGGTTGTTGACTGCCTCCTGGTTGGCTGCAGCTGCTTTGGTACTTGCAGCTAACAGTTTTCTAGTTGTCAGCCCACCTTTTCTTTTGAGTTTCTTCAACCTTTCTTCCTCCTGAAGCTCTTCCAAAGTCATCTTTCTTTTTCCTTTGATGTCTTCGGAAGTACTAGACTTTAGAGGTTCTTGGATAGAAGATTCAGGTTGTAGTAGAGATGTGAGCTGAAGTTAATGCAGATGTTGGAGCTAAAGGTTGAGTGAGAAAATCCTCCCTTAACCTCAGATGCGAGTTCCAGGATTGCATCTGTGAATATTAGATCATCGGATAATGAGAATAGTCCTTCCGCAGTAGCAATCTTAGCTTCGAAAGTTTGAACTTGTTCTTCCGAGGCTTTGAATTATGCTTCGGAAGTCTGTGAAAATGCACTATCTGTCCCAACAGTTTCAGTTGCTGGGCCATCAGTCCTTGTTTCCCCTTCGAAGTTAATCATAGGTTCCACTTGGACCTTAGGTTGACCAACTTCCTCAATAGTGGTAGAAGGTGCATTTAACCTCCGAAGCTCTTGAGCTCCGAAGTAGATCACATACATATCAGGGCTTGGCTGTTCTATGAGAGATTCCAATAGGAACTTGTTAAAGAACCTATTGAGATCTTGGAGCATCCTTTGATCCCCTTGAATAACAAATGGAGGAGGCTCAGGGAAGATTGAAGCTTGTTGCACAGGATATTTTGATCTCAAGGAAGTGAGAGCTTGACTTTGGGTTTCCTCTTGTCTTTACCTTTGTCTCTAAACACTCCTCCCCCTTTTTGGTAGCATCATCTTAAGAGCTTGATGAGCTAGAGGAAGAGGTCAAGGAGACCTGAATTGGTACATGCCTAACGGACCTCTCAATCTATTTCTCAGCTAGTTTGGCCTTGAGAGTTTCAATCTCAAGTTGCTGAGTGGCAGACCTATCCTCTAAAGTCTTAACCTTGGATTCAAGATTTGAGACTTTAGAAAGTAGGTCTTGAATGGTAAGTTGCATTCTTCCCTCATCTTCTTTTGAAGAATCACGGGGAGATGAGGTAACATACCGTGTATGTTCATCCTCACCACCAGATATGGTTCTAGGCACCCTGGTTTCCCTTGCTCAAAGATGTCTCTTTCATAGTCATCAAAGGGCATGGTTGCCGTAGATTCAGTCTCAGTGATGTTACCACTGTCTTGAGGATCTATTGAGAATCCTTTAGTAGTGGCAGCTGAATCTACATGAGTCCCCTCCACATCAGTGACTTACCTTAGTAAGGTTTGCTGATGGGGGCTAGAGATAGAGGTCTCTCTGGCTCTGTTGATCCTTGAGAGGGTGTTGTGGATCAACTTCATTGCCCTTAAGAGACATAATCTCTTCATCAGTTCCAAATTAAAGGTCAGTAAAGATATGGAAGTGAAACCTAGACCTGGACTTTGATCAACGTCAAAGGCATTGAGCCTGTGATAGGGCTGTCCCTTTTTGGCTGCTCAGGGGAGTATAGAGACTCACCCTGAGGGCTTTCAGCTTGGGTTGTGGGCTCATGGGTCTGAGACTGAGGAGACTCAAGACCCATATTGAGGTCAATTGTGAAGGATGGTTGGACCTCAGGCTGAGTGGGAGCCCTTTGTTCCACTCTAGCCTTTTTAGGTGAACATTGGAGCTTGTTCAATCAGAGAAGATTGAACAAGGGTTCATTTGGGACGTCTCTGATAAGTAAAGGTATGGTTGGAGAAGGTAGATTGGCAAAGTGGGGTAGTTGCTAGTGTGGGTTCATCACCTGTGGGGTTAACAGGGATGTCACTAGGACGTTGGCTCAGTCATACCTGGAAGAAGTGCAGTATCTCTTCCTGTGAGTTGGTGGACACTCTCTTCAAAGTCTTGAAGATGGTCGGCCTCATTTGAGGAGCAGTCAGAACAGCTGCACAGACAAGCTTGCTCTGGTCCAGCTCGCAGTTGATTATGTGTTGGAGAAACCTAGGATACATGAGGAATATGTCCTTTTGAAGATTTCCCATGAGGTTAGTCAGCACAAATCTTGAATAGTTGAAGTGGAGGTTTTTCACCAACCCATGAACTAGGCACCCAAGTTCATATGGGATTTGATCCCATCCCCCAGATTTATTCGACAGGCAGTGAAGGACCACGTGTAGCAGGAACTTCCATTTGTACGAGAAGTTAAATTTGTAGACAGTTGATCTGCTAACGTCTCCACCATATCCCATTTGGAGATAAGAATTGTCTAAATCTGCTTTGGGGAATTCCGTTGGAGCGCCCTCATCATGAAGCTCTAGATGCTCCCTGATGATCTGTTCAGAAATGACCAACTCCTGACCACAGATGCTCGATCGAATGACACAAACCCCATTTAGGGTTTCAATCTGACCATTTGCCCAAAATTCAGACATATGATTTGAGAAAATTGTGGGGTTTACAGTCAGAGCGGTGTAGTAAGAAGATTGGGTTAGAAAGGAGATGATATCTGAGAAGTCAGCATCTCTTGAAGAATCAAGAAGTGCGACTTGGTTGTGCTGAGGGTTGAAGGCCATTTGGAAAGGTGAATGGGGATGATTTGAGCTGGGTAAAGTTGAGTAGGAGAAATTTCTAGAGCAGTAAAATTTGCAAGTAAGGGAGTGAAATTGAATAGTCGAGATTATTTAAAAGATTATGGAAAGGCGGTAATGGGGGTAAGGATAAGGTGATGTGATGGTTTAGTGGATGAAATGAAAGTGGCGGTAAGGTTAAAACCAGTTAAATAATCCGACATCATTAACAAAATCTTTGCTTTTTACAGTGTGGGGCCCAAGAAATTTACGTTACACAGTGAAATCTCTCTTCCGAGTGTAAAACATTTCCGAAGAACTTGTCTTCCGAAGGCAATTCTTACTTCCGAAGCAAAAAGTTTGCTTCCGAAGGTTAGAGTTGCTTCGAATAGAGAATTGTAAGTTTCGAAGTAGATCTGATATACAATCAATCGCTTCTTCCGAGACCAAAAATTCTTCCGAGAAGAAAGTATCCTTTGAAAAATTTTGCTTCGGAAGATATGAGAATGTCTTCCGAAGGTTAATTTCTCTTCGGAAGGACTTTACACTTAGAAAATTTCAGAGAGAATTTCTTGTAACAGGGCTTAAATTGTATTGACACAAGACTTACATATTAAAAGTTTTTCAAAAGAGATCAAATTAATCAATGTTTATCATCCCATACCTGTTATGAGATACTTGAACTTTGTTCATCAAAAGCTTTGGTAAACAGATCAGCATATTGTTCATTTGAATCAACTTTGATTAGCTTGATTAGATTTTTCTCATGAATCTCTAATGAATGATACCTGATGTCAATGTGCTTAGTCTTGGAGTGCTTCACTGGATTTTCAGTAATGGAGATAGCACTGTTGTTGTCAATATGGATAGGAGTACTCATAAAGTTGAATCCATAGTCTATCATCTGATTTTGAATCCATAGTAGTTGAGCACAACAGCTAGCAGCAGTAATGTATTCACTTCAGTAGTTGATGTAGAGACACAGGATTGTTTCTTGCATTGCCATGAGATGATCCTTCCAACAAGAAATTAACATCCTCCTATGTTGATTTCTTGTCAATATTGCAGCCTCCATAGTCACTGTCAGAGTATCCATAAAGATTGAAATCCTTGTTTCTGGGATACCAGAGACCTAGTTTAGGTGCTCCTTTGAGGTATCTGAGGATTCTCTTAACAACAGCTAGGTGAGACACCTTTAGAGCAGCCTGATATCTTGCACAAATACAAGTAGCAAACATGATATCGGGTCTACTGGCTGTTAGATACATCAGAGAACCAATAATTGCCCTATACTGATGTTGATCAGTATCCTACCCCTCAAGGTAGGACAAAGATTATGGTTTTATGGGTTGGGTGTCTTGGCAGGCTTGCAATCCTTCATCTCAAATCTTTCTAAGATGTCAGAGACATATTTAGATTGATTAATGAAGAACCTTTCCTTCAGTTGCTTTACCTGAATTCCAAGGAAAAAGTCCATTTTTCCATGAAGCTCATCTCAAACTTCTTCTTCATAATGCTCTCAAAGTCCTTGCACATTTGGTCATTTGAAGAACCAAATATGATGTCATCAACATAGACTTGTACGAGCAAAATGTCCTTTCCAGAATTTCTGATGAAGAGAGTCTTATCCATGGTACCTCTAGTATAGCCATTTTTAAGAAGAAACTGAGACAGAGTCTCATACCACAGCCTAGGTGCTTGGTGCAGCCCATATAGAGCTTTATCCAATTTGCACACATAGTTGGGGTGCTATGGATCTTCAAATCCTGGAGGTTGGCATACATAGACTTCCCTATCTATATCCCCATATAGAAAAGCACACTTGACATCAAGTTGGTATACTGTGAATTCCTTGGATGCAGCATAAGTAAGGAAGATCCTAACTGCCTCAAGTCTTGCAACTGTTGCAAAGACATTAGTATAATCGATTCCTTCTTCTTGAGTGTTGAACCACAAGTCTTGCCTTATTCTTAATGATCAAGCCTCTATCATCTCTCTTGTTTCTGAAAACCCATTCGGTGCCTATAGGTACTTGACTAGATGGTAGCGGACATAGGTTCCATACCTTCTGTCTCTTGAATTGAAGCAACTCCTCTTGCATCGATTCAATCCAGCTATTATCTTTCAAGGCATCTTCTACCTTCTTGGGTTCCATCTGAGATAGAAAGCATGAGTACAAGCAGACATTCCCTTGATGAGTCTGTCCTCTTGTTCTCACACCCTCAGAGACATTCCCTATGATGTTCTCAGTTGGATGAGTGTTGTGAATCCTAAGACGAGGAATCACTTCCAGTTGCAGAGATAATCCAGGTTAGACATATTCTGCTCAGAACTGGAACACTCTGTCCAGCTGTTGTTTCAAAGTCATTCAATAAGGACTGATTGAATGAATGAGAAACATCATCAATAGTTGGCTGTGAAGTAGTATTAACAGTTGCCTGTTCCTTCAAAATACTACCTCATTCTGCTTGGTGTTGTGATGGATCACCTGATGAGTTTTGAGGCTTAGTAGGTGACTCATTGTTGAGGCTTCACTATTCCTTGATATAGTTAAACTATCGGATCTGTGAATAGTGGAAGCTTGATGTATTGAAGCTCTTGGAGAATTTGGTCTAGGCCTGGGAAGCTCAAACAGTTGATCATTAGCAGCAGCATCAACATCATTTTAAGCACTATTCCAACTAAAACATTCTCACAAGAGGGTTTAGAATAGTTTGGAAACAATTCTAAATCAAAGATGTGATCAGGTCCATTCCCCCTAACACAAGGAGTGTGCTCATTAACAACTATATTGGATGACTCCTCAAATTGTTGATTCTTAATGTTGTATACTCTACAGGCTTTGGAGCTAGAAGAGTATCCAACAAAGATAGCATCATCCGACTTTTCAGCAAATTTCGCTAAATTGTCCTTTGTATTAAGTATGGTACACCTGCTGTCAAAGGACCTTAGAAATCCAATGAACGGTGGCCTCTTGTTCCATAGTTCATAAGGGGTTTTTCCATGGGGCTTAACTACAAGAACTCTGTTATGCACATAGCATGCAATGCTGATTGTCTCTGCCCAGAATGTTAGAGGTAGCTTTGAATCAGCTAACATAGTTCGAGCGGCCTCAATAAGTGTCCTATTCCTCCTCTCAACAACACCGTTTTGTTGAGGATTTTGGGAGCACTATATTGTCTGGCAATCCCTTTTGAGTTACAGAATGAGTCAAGAATGAAGTTTTTAAACTCAGTCCCTTGATCACTTCTAATAATTTTAACCTTGTGATCAATTTGATTTTCTATTTTAAGAATAAAAGATTTTAATGTTTCAGCAATTTCATCTTTAGTTCTTAAAAAGAATACCCATGTGAATCTTGTAAAATCATCAACTATCATAAGGCAATATGATTTCCTTCCAATGCTCATTATACTTGTGGGACCAAAATGATCCATGTGCAATAAGTGCAATGGAGTAGTGATAGAGTTAACACATTTGGATTTATGAGATGTCTTGTGTTGTTTCCCTTTCAGGCATGCAACACAGTTGTCTTTGCAGAAAAACTCCTTTTTAGGCAAACCATGTACCAAGTTATTTTTAGCCAATTTATTCATTGTCTTGAAATTTACATGACACATACGTTTATGCCACAGTGTTGACTCATCACTATCAGCTTTGGAAAGAAAGCATGATACTTCACCCATTGGGGAAGCATTGTTCATATCAAGCTTGTACATATCCCCGTTCCTGGGAGATCTAAGAAGCACCAATTCTGGAGGAATTGTCATCCCTGGTTTGAGGATAATGCACTCATGTTCTGTGAAAAGCATTTGGTGCTTTTGATCACAGAATTGAGAAACACTTAACAAATTGTGTTCAAGCTATTTGACAAAGTAAACTTTGTCAACTGTTAACATACCATTGGATATACTCCCTCTGCCAGAAATATATCCTCCGGCCTCACCTCCAAACTGGACAGGACCTCCATCATAATGTTGAAATTGTTGAAGGAGAGATCTATTCCCTGTTATGTGCCTGGAGCATCCACTATCTATAATCCAAATATTGTTATTCTTGTCAAATGGATGTCCCTACACATAAGATGAGATGATTATTTTGATTGGAAACCCAAGCTTGACATAATTGAACAAAATTTATGCATGGGGTTCAATGGATGTCGTTGAAGAAGATGTTTGGGCTACAACATCTTCCTTGATCTTCCATTCCATCCCTTGGTTGATCATGGAGGATGAGCTTGGTGAAGCATTTGTAACTGGGCATTCTTCCGAAGCTTCTTTCTTTTCGGAAAAAGCCTTCACCATCTTTTCTTCTGAAGCAGTCTTCTTCTGGGATGGTTTCAAGGGGACTCTTTTGTTCTTCTGAGTCTTGAGCTTTTGCTTCTGAAGCCTTTTTCCTTTCGGAAGAAGAATTTTCTTCCGAAAGCAGCCTTGCTTCGGAAATAAGCTTTCCCATTTTCATCACTTGAACCATTTGATATGGTCCAAATGAGAAACCTTCCCTGACTCCTTCCTTTTTAACATTATTTGCATAATGTGTGCTAGTAGGATTGTAATAACAATCTTTTGCCATGTGGTTTTGCAGACCACACATTATGCATGCAATGTTAACCTTTGGGGATTTGAAGATTGCAATGTTAACCTTTGGGGAGTTGTAACATTTGGCCTTCGTTTTGTCAAACCCAAATTTGCTGTTGATTGGGTTCTAGGGAAATTGCCTTCTAGTTCTCTTGAAGAACTTCTTTGCTCTGTAGGTTAGAAGAGCCATTTGTTGGACTATGTCCATGTATTTCACGTCATCCGGGCTGAAACACTTTAGATCATCAAAGCAGTACTGATAATCACTTGAATGTCCACTTCCTGAGACAAAAGCACAGCTGTCCTGAAAGGAGCTTTGCTGAGCTTGTTGAGACCTTGGAGTCTCAGGAAATGTGATGTATGGCCCAGAAGAACAAGATGGCTGTTGGGTGTAAGTCAGGTATGTTGAGGCTGGGAGATTCCTGAGCCTTCAGCAACCATTAAGGCGTTGCTAGCAGGAAGACTCAAGGGTCTGCTTGTCTGATGACCCTTCTTGCTTTCCATTTCCAAATGGTATCCATCAAGGATCCCATAGAGTTCGGTCATGGTGAGTGTATTCTGATTTTCTGTTCTCTTGATAGAGACACAGTAAAATGTCCACTCATTGGGTAATGCACTCATGAACTTTCTTGTAAGGTCTCTAAGTTCATGAGCAATTCCCACAGATTGAAGGGAAGAAATGAGATCCATGTACCTAAAATATTGCTGGCTAAGAGTCTCTCCAGCAACATGGGTGAAGTTCTCAAACTGCTGCTTCAGTGAGTCCTTGGAGTCATTTGAGCTTGAGTAATTTGAGCAAGCGCATCAAACTGTTCTTTGGCAGACCTGCAATGCTCAAACCCCACCATGATAGAGTTTGGAATTGCAGTCATGAGAACAGACATAGCGTTGCTGTCAATGTCAAGCTTCTTCCTGTCTTCATCAGAATAATCTTCAACAGCTTTCTCGATCATGGCACCATTTCCACCGGCTACTTTTGGTTTATACGGGCCATTGACAATGGATTGCCACATTTTGCTGTCTTGATATCTGATGAAGCCTTCCATTCTTCTGCTCCAGGACCTGAAGTTTTCAGGGGTGATGATGGGTGCTTTGGTCATCGTTCCCATCTCTACTTCAGATTTGTTGAGGGCCATTTTTGAGTGAGGTATAAGGAGGAGTGAAAAATAGGTTGATTAGGATGGTAAGATCTCATAATCAAGAGCCTAAAAAGCTCTGATACCAATTGCAGGATCGGGTTTGTCACAAAAACACTTGGATTTCTCTCAAACTCACTTATAGACACACTCAATTCAGATGAAGTAAAGTCTTTCACAAGAGTTGATAATAATATAATAAGTAGTGAATGAACACACAAAAATAAATTTTCAAGGCACTTGTATATATTATTTCTCAACTTAAGATATTACAAGACTCTTACAAGCATGATACATGAGTTACAATGAGAGACTATATATACTAGATCCTACAGCCGGATATACTTTGATACCAGCTGGAAACCTAGGACTAAAGCATATACTACAATGCTAAAGTTAAGGTATCTTAGATAAAGTATTATCTAAGATATGGTAGTCATGACATGTCCATGACTTACCTTTTGTCACCAACTAAAGATGACAACTGTACTAACATAAAAACGTAAACAGTAGATTAAAGTATGGTCAACTGCATGGCTTTTGAGAAAACTCCATGCGGTATCTCAGAGATTTGCAGCGGAGTGTCAGGAAGGCCATACTTATGTCCACTGGATAATAGCAGTGTTTTTCGAAGGTAAGTTGGCTTTGGAAGAACAAGTTCTTCCAAACCCACTTATACTTCAGAAAAGGCTTCTATACTTCCGAGGCTTGAGGACTTCTGTACTTTGGAAGTTGACTTCAGATCTTTCTTTCTAAGTCTTGAACTTCGGAAGTAGGTTCTTTGTCTTCGGAAGTTGGAACTTTTCCTTCGGAAGTAAGCTTTAAACTTTGTCTTTGGAAGAGCTCCTTTTTCCTTCGGAAGTTCCACAATTAGCTTCGGAAGTCCTTTACTTGTAGTACCAAAATCTTCTAAGTGACTTGGTTTTGGTTGCACCAGCCTTTCTAGATCCAACAGTAGAAGAAAAGAAAAAAGGATCAAGAGATCAAGGCCATCTTCAACTCTAAGCAGAAACAAGTTTTTATCTCCGTTGGATTTGAAGTGGTAAAGTATGAAGATACTACCTTGAACTCTAGTACCAGGAGTTCTAGTGTAGTATCAACTCATCTAAGAAGCAAGAAGAAGGCTGATAAGTTGTGCACCACTGTTGCACAACCTGAACCATCCAACTCCAAAGGAAGTTCTCACCCTAAAAGGACTTTCACTACATCTGCAAAGATAAAGGTGGAGAAGGAAAGTGATCAAGTTCAGCATTTTTCATAGAAGAAAGCTCTTAGGAAGAAGAAAATGGAATGTATTATGTTTGATAGTACCTCTTATCTTGCTAAGGATTGTCTTTACAATCCAAAAGGTACTCTCCATATGATCAAGAAAGAGACTTCTAAGAGTTCCAAGAAGAAACAAGCTTCGGAATGAAAATCTGTCTCCTTCGGAAGCTCCAAAATGAAGATGAAGGCAAGTGGAAAATTGCATTCGAAAGAAAATTTGGTCTCGAAAGAAGGGAATACTTCTGAAGCACTAAAGCCTACTGCAGTGTTAGCAAGATCTTCTGAAGGTCCGGTCATCAAAACTTCCAAAGTTAGTGAAACTTCCAAAGTATTGAAGGTCAAGTCTAAGCTTCCAAAGGTGGTGTGGAAGACAAAGAAAGACCAAATGACTGAGCTTTCTCCATCAATAACAAGAAAAGATCCTCAAAACATGACTATAGGATCTATTACTGTTTCATTAACTTCAACTTCTTTTGATAAGACCAAGACCAATAAGGCTTGGGTTTCTAAAAGTAACTAACCATCTCTTTTGTACAGGTTTAGCTAAAGACAAACAAGAATGTATGGATCATTGATAGTGGTTGTTTCAGGCACATGACAGACAATAGGTCACTACTCCAGAAATTTGAAAGGATTGATGGAGGGCCAGTTGCTTTTGAAGGAGAGGCTGGAGGTTACATTGCTGGAAGGGGCAAGGTCACAAATGGTAAGTTCAGCATTAAGAAGGTAAACTTTGTCAAGGAGCTTGGGTACAATCTTCTGAGTGTATCTCGATTTTGTGATCAAAGTCATAACATGCTCTTTACAAAGCATATTTGCATTGTTCTCAAGCCTGGGATAGGCATTCCTCATGAGCATATTCTACTTAGAGCCCCCAGGAAAGGGAACATGTACAAGATGGACTTGCAAGAAACATCTCTCTCTCAAGAGAAGTTTCATGCTTTCTGTCTAAAGCATATAGTGATGAGTCTTTTCTTTGGCATAAAAGAATGTGTCATGTAAAATTTAAGAACATCAATAAACTAATTAAGAATGATTTGGTAACTGGAATGCCAAAAAAAGAGTTTACAAGTGATGACCATTGTGTTGCATGCCTGAAAGGGAAGCAACACAAGGTATATCACAAGCCAAAGGAAAGAAACTCCATCACTACTCCACTACACTTATTACATATGGATATGTTTGGCCCAACCAGTTAATGAGTCTAAGAAGGATCTCTTATTGTTTAGTTATCACAGATGACTTTACACGATTCACTTGGGTCTTCTTTCTTAGAACTAAGGATGAGACCCTTGAGATTTTGAAGAATTTCATCTTAAAGATTAAGAACTAATGTGATCACAAGGTCAAAACCATAAGATGTGATCAAGGAACTGAATTCAAGAACTAAATCCTTGATACATTTTGTGATGAAAAGGGTATTACAACACAATATAGTGCTCTTATGACTCCTCAACAAAATGGTGTTTCTGAGAGGAGAAACATGACATTGATTGAAGCTGCAAGAACCATGTTGTCTGACTCTAAACTGCCCATCACCTTCTGGGCATAGGCTGTCAACACTGCCTGTTATGTGCAAAATAGCGTGTTAGTAGTTAAGACACATGGTAAGACTCTTTATGAACTTTGGCACAAGAGAAAGCCTTTCATTGGTTTTTTCAGGTCATTTGAATGTCCTTGCATCATCTTGAATACCAAAGATTAAATTGCCAAGTTTGCTGAGAAATCAGATGATGGACACTTTATTGGATACTCTTTCCAAGCTAAGGCTTATAGAGCATACAATCTCAGAACCAGAATAGTTAAGGAGTCAACGAATATGACCTTCAATGAACACATAACCTGTGTAACTGGTTCTAAACCTAATTTGTTACTTGATCTTGATTTAGTTACCAACTGTTTTAACAAATCTTATGAGAATATTTCAGGGTCTATAGATATTTTACCAACAGGTGATCTTGATCTAAGATTTGAGTTGAAAAGACCTTCAAGCTATACAACTTCAACTCCAGTTGTAACTAATCCTGCAAATGAAATTTCTATCATGTGACATCCGTCACTATCAGGTCCCTCAATTGACTCGAAATCCGTTAATTCTTTTTCGCGCATTTATTATTTTTGCGTAATTAATTTGTTTTCGAACCGAATCTCGTTGTATCTCCCTTTTCGTGCCAAACTTAATATTAACTAAAGCTAATAATAAAATTTATTTTATTGTTATTATTATTTCCGTAAATATTGTTAATATTATTATTAATAATATTATTATTATTATAATCCAGGGTTTAAATTGCAATTTAATTAATTTGAGGATTAATTAATTTAGTGTGTAGGGTTCTAAGTGTAAAATAATTATAATATATATATATATATATATATATATTATATATATATATATATATATATATAATATATATATATATAGCTAATCAACGCCAGTTCCGTCTCTCTCACCGTGCAACCTTCGAACTCTCCGTTTCGCCACTGTTTCGCCGTCGTCGGTTGCCACCGTCTCACCGATCAGCCTCTCTATAGGTACCCGACTCGGCTAGACTTTGTTTCGTTTCGTTTCGTGTCGTTTGGGTGGAGTTATCATCTTGGTTGTTTCGGGTTTGATTCGTATGTATATATATGTACGTTTGCTTGTATGTAATATATGTATGTGTGAGTGTTTCCGTGTGTATATTTGTGTGTGTATGATCGTTCGAATGTATGTATGTATATATAAGCCGTGAGCATGTATGTGTATCTATATATATATATATATAATATATATATATATATATATATATATATATATATATATATATATATATATATGATGTGTGGTGTGTGTTTAGGTATATATATATGTTATGTGCATGCTTGTGTCTGTATATATTCATATATATATATATATGCGGCTGTATTTATATTTATATATATGCAAGTGGCTGTATATATATGTTATGTGCATGCTTGTGTATGTATATATTCATATATATATATGCGGCTGTATATATACATATATCCATGCGATCGGGTGTGTTCCGGTACATGTTCGGTGTAGATCTTTTGGTTTGGGTGGGTTCGGGAGTTACGGTTCGCATAGCGGCTGCACGGGGCGTTGGCAACGTCGTGATGGTGTCGGGTTGATGTTGCGTTGTGCCGAGATGGAGACATACCGCAGAACCCCGAAGGCTGCTATTGCGTATTTACTTACATATAGGACGAGCATGTATGTGTATATTGAATGGTGTGTGCGTATGTAATATATGTGTGTATGTATGATGCATTGTGTGTGTGAGCATGTAATGTATGTGTGTGTATGTATGAATGCATTGTGTGTGTGAGTCTAGTGTGGTGAGTGTGTGTGTGCGTTTAGTGTGTATTGGTAGGGTGAGTTGGTATTTTTATTTTTATTATTATTATTACTATTATTATTATTATTACTATTATTATATTATTATTATTATTATTATTATTATTATTATTATTATTATCACTTTTAATATTTCCTGTTGCTATTATTATTATTTTTACTAATAGTGTGTTGGGTTGTATGAATTATATATTTTGTGTGCGTGTTACACATTAAACCTGAATCGATCCGGAACTGACTGAACGATCCTTCCTCTATAGACTCATCTTTAGATTTTATTGTAATTAATTACAGGTGCTTGATCGATTGTTGCTCTCACTCGTTGAAGTCTTTTATTCCTTTATATTCATCTTATTTCAAGGTGAGTTTCGCGATCCCGTTTTCATTTTAAACTTTTATAAATTAGGGGGAAAAGTATGCTCACTTTTTTTATGCTGTGAACTTATTCAATTCTTTTGGGACTGTTGTGTTTACTATTTTGTAAGTGTTTATCTAGTACATGCATGAGTTGTCTTTGTGGTTCTGTATTTACAACTATTTAACTCCGGTGTTGGAGCCGACATACAAATATTAATAGTACTATTGGGCTGACACTCCACCCTTGTTTGTTAGTATACTAGTTGGGACTGACAATGGCCAGGAATGGGCGCTAGGGTGAATATGTTCTCACAAATTCTTTGTGTACGTCGTAGGTTTAGTTGTGATGCTCATGATTACATATGATATTACTTGCTTATACCTGTATGCGCTCATGTCCTACCAAACTATTACACAGCATCAAGTTTTTCTATTATCTAAACCTGCGAACTCACCAACATTATGTTGACCATTTTGATTATATCTTATCAGGTAACAATCATTGAGGATTGCTAGGGAAGCTGCCTTAGCGTTGACCTTAGACTTACATTATTTTGAACTTGGATGCCTTTGACAACCGCATTTGACATTTACTTGTTATTCACATTTTGGTTACTTGTTCCCGGGTAGTGGGCTTTATATTTATTTGTTTTGTATGACTATGTTTGTCGTGGAACAGACTAACCATGACACAAGTCTCCATTTGTGTCCGTTGAAGTCATGACACGTTGACTTTTCATCATTTAATGCATCTCTATTAATCAACAATGTGTTATGACGATCCCGTCCATTACATCCTCATGTTTCCGCTATAAGCGGGGGTGTGACAGATTGGTATTAGAGCACTTGGTTATAGAGAATTAAGTGGATCACTTGACCTAGACTATAACCTAGGAACCTTCATGTAGAATGCATACTATGGTTTTGTGTGCATCGGATATTACATGTATGTTCCTCCTATTCTATCTATCTATTATTTATCTTTTGATTTGCTTCATCCGAGGAAAAGTACATTTTCCATATAGGATGTCTTCAACTGGACCTTCCGTTCCCGTAGTGCCCCGAGTTCATTTGTCCAACTCTGAGTCGGAACTAAAAGAGGTTCTCTCGGACCATATGCTGCCTATGTCATCTAACACAGAGTCCGACCCTGAAGAGGCAGCAATGGAGTCATCTGATGAGGAAGAGGCAAGTGATCATGTTGTTTTAGGTTTTGCCTGCCATCCGTGCTACACCACCTAGTCCTGCAGCACTAGAAGCCCCAGTTGCACCCAGTGCACCTGCTGTTCCTGCTGCACCAGACGTTCCTGCCGTCCCAATTGCTCCCATGATACCTGCTAGGCCAACTATTTCAAGGTACGCCCCTGTGGCGAGACCTTGGGTGCCCGGCTACCCCATAGGACCTTACCAAGAGAACGGCGTTGGACGGGTGTTGCTGAGGACAGCTAGGAAGAGAGTGTTTTCGGCCACTCGCATAAGGTTTCGTATGCCAGCAGATGAGACTAGCTTGTGGGGCGACCACTCTGATCTGCCCCCAAGTCCTTCTAGCTCATCTAGCAGCGATGAAGAGCAGGACTGAAGATGCGTGAGCATGGATGAGGTCTCGAAGGATTAGAATATTTATTTTTCTTCTATTTCGGGTTTTATTTTCAGACATTGTTAATCTATGAGTTTTCACACGCTTGGGATATTATGCTACTTATTATCACGTTGAGACATTATGATTATGAGAATCGGATTTTATATTATTATTATGTTTTGGGTTTTGGTATTTCAATATGGAAAATATGTGTGCAGTGTATGCCTTATGAGACTGACTGAGTTGTGATGACATTTGATATTATTTAAACTTATATATTGTTTATGTTGATTAGAAAGATGCCGCACAGAAGAATTACTCACAGTGCTAGTCGTGGTGGTGCTGCCCCAAGAGGTAGAGGTAGATGTAGAGGAAGATGTGTAGGAGGTAGGGGTAAAGCACCTATAGGTGGAAATGAAGGTGGGAAGGGTGATAATAACCAAGGAGCTGGAAACCCTGATATAGCCACCATGATTGCCCAACAACTGGCAACACTCATCCCGACCATACTGGCACAGTGAGTGACAATATCATCAATCACATAATGGAGGTGGTAATGAGAATAATGGACATAACGATGAAAATGGTGGTTATGAAGAGAATAATGAAAACGAACATGGAAATGGATGTGGAAATGACAATGGAGAAGGAGATGGAATGGGTAATGGGAATGGTAATGGAAACATGAATAGAAATGGTAATGGAGGAAGGGTTGGTTGTACTTACAAGGAGTTCATGACGTGTAAGCCAAAGGAGTTTGATGGAAAAGGTGGAGCCATTGCCTTGACCTGATGGATTGAGAAGATGGAATCTGTGATGGACATTAGCAACTGTGCTGAAAATCAGAAGGTGAAGTATGCTACATGTTCACTAGTGGAAAAGCGTTAACATGGTGGAATACCCAAGTGCAGGCTCGAGGAAGAGAGGCAGCAATGGCCATGACTTGGGCGAATTCAAAGCATTGGCAACTGTGGAATATTGTCCAATGAACGAAATGCAGAAGTTGGAGCAAGAATTCTAGAATCATGCGATGGTAGGGTCGGGTCATGCTGCTTACACCGACCGGTTTCATTAGTTGGCAAGACTGGTGCCACACCTGGTAACACTGAATCAAAACGGATTGAGCATTACATTTGGGGTTTAGTACCTCAAATACGTGGTTTGGTCACTGCTGCGGCACCTCCAACAATACAGAGTGCAATTTTAAAGGCTGGCACTCTAACTGATGAGATGGTAAGAACTGGGGTGCTAGGTATAGGTAATGAGAAAAGAAGAGATATGGGGGAATCTAGCAGATAGTCAGGGGGAAGATTTGATAAAAAGGTGAAGGTGACTAGAGGTTTTGTGGTAGTAAACCAAGGGAGAAAGGACTATGTTCGGCCACATCCTAAGTGTGGGAAATGTAACTATCATCACCCTGCTGCGACGCTGTGTCGAGTTTATGCGAATTGTAGGCGCCTGGGGCATCTTGCAAAGGACTGTAGAGTGGCACCTAATTTAGTTGCACCAATAAATGCAATCAATCCAACTGGAAACATTAGAGTTTGCTATGAGTGTGGGAGCCCCGACCACTATCGGAATGTGTGCCCAGGCTAAATCGGGCACCGGGTCAACAAGGGAATAACCAAAATCAAGTGATGGTGATAGCTGGTAATCAAGGGCAAGGTAATCAAGGAAATGCTGCTCGAGGACGTGCGTTTGTGATTGGTGCAAACGACGCGCGCTAGGACCTGAAAGTTGTTACGGGTACGTACCTTCTCAATAATCACTTTGCATCTGTATTATTTGATATTGGGGCAGACAATAGCTTTGTGTCCACTGAATTTGTACCCTTACTTGGTTTGAACCCTAGTTGTTTAGAGACTAGCTTCTCAGTAGAAATGGCAAATGGTAAATTTGTGAGAGCTAGTGAAATAATTAGAGGGTGCACGATTACATTAGAAGATCATGCCTTTGATATAGACTTAATATCTTTTGAATTGGGAAGTTTTGATGTGGTAGTGGGAATGGATTGGTTGACGAAGTGTGGAGCTGAAATATTTGCCGAGAGAAGGTGGTGCGGATCCTTATGCCTAATGGTGATGTGCTTGAGATTCAAGGAGAACGAGTAGGAAGGAGTCTAAAGATCATCTCATGTATGAAAGCTCGTCGTTGTCTGCTGAAGCAATGTTATGCATTTCTGGCACATGTGGTGGAGAAGAAACTCGAGGAAGGGAAACTAGAAGACATTCCGATAGTGTGAGACTTCTGGAAGTATTCCCTGACGATTTGTCTGGTTTACCCCCTCCCCGACAAGTGGAATTCCGCATAGACTTGGTACCTGGAGCAACACCAGTAGCAAAGACGCCATATCGGTTAGCTCCGTCAGAAATGCAAGAGTTATCAAGTCAATTACAAGAGTTGCTAGATAAGGGTTTCATACGACCAAGTCACTCGCCATGGGGAGCACCGATACTATTTGTAAAGAAGAAGGATGGAACGTTTTGAATGTGCATAGACTATCGAGAGTTGAATAAGCTGACCGTGAAAAATCGATATCCACTTCCCAGAATCGATGATCTATTTGATCAATTACAGTGAGCGTCGTATTTCTCTAAGATTAACCTCCGATCAGGTTATCACCAGTTACGGATTTATGAGGAGGACATACCAAAGATAGCATTCAGGACCCGATATGGGCATTACGAGTTCTTAGTCATGCCGTTTGGGCTGACCAATGCTCCAGCAGTGTTCATAGACCTTATGAACCGGGTGTGTAGACCCTATCTGGACAAGTTTGTGATCGTGTTTATAGATGATATACTCATCTATTCTAGATCAAAGGCAGACCACGAACAACACCTTCGAGCGACACTCAAATTGTTGATGGAAGAGAAACTTTACGCCAAGTTCTCGAAGTGTGAATTTTGGTTGCGGGAAGTGAAGTTTTTGGGACACGTGGTCAATGAAAAGGGGATCCACGTTGATCCTGGAAAGATCGAAGCAGTTAAAAAGTGGGACGCTCCTAAGACGCCCTAAGAGAAACGACAGTTTTTGGGATTGGCTGGTTATTATCGATGATTCATTGCAAACTTCTCTAAGATTGCCCAGCCGTTAACAATGTTAACACAGAAGGATAAGAAGTTTGATTGGAGACACAAACAAGAGGAGGTATTTTAGCGTTGAAGGAAAGGCTATGCAACGCACCGATATTAACCCTTCCTGATGGGTCAAATGATTTTGTGGTGTTTTGCGATGCATCACATCAAGGCCTAGGTTGTGTGCTTATGCAAAATGATAAGGTGATTGCTTATGCCTCACGTCAACTTAAGGTTCACGAAAAGAACTATACGACACATGATCTGGAACTAGGCGCAGTGGTGTTCGCCTTAAAGATATGGAGGAAATATCTATATGGGACTAAGTGTGTTGTCTACACTAATCATAAAAGCCTTCAACACATCTTTGATCAAAAGGAACTGAATATGCGCCAAAGAAGATGGGTGGAACTCCTAAGTGATTATGACTGTGAGATTTGATATCATCATGGAAAGGCGAATGTAGTAGCTGATGCCTTGAGTAGCAAGGAGCGTGTTAAACCCCTACGTGTGCGAGCATTAGGGATGACTATTCAATCGAATTTGAAAGAGCAAATACTATTGGCACAGGGTGAAGCACTGAAGGAAGAGAATGTTGTAAGTGAAGAGTTCCGAGGGTTAGACAAACAAATAACTATAAAGAGAATGGTGTACGGTATTTTGTGGATCGTATATGGGTACCTAAGTGGGGTGATATTCGAACCCTAGTTATGAACGAAGCACACAAGTCCAATATTCTGTTCATCTTGGTGCAGACAAGATGTATCAAGATCTTAAGGAGTTGTATGGTGGCCAAGTATGAAAAAAGATATTGCAAAGTATGTGAGCGAATGCCTGACTTGTTCCAAAGTCAAAGCCGAACTCAAAAACGGTCAGGTTTGTTGCAATAACCGGAAATTTCTGAATGGAAGTGGGAGAATATCACGATGGATTTCTTTACTAAATTTCCTAGAACAAGTAATGGCCATGATTCAATTTGGTTATCGTGGACCGAAGGACAAAATCTACCCATTTCTTGCCTATTCGTGAGGACTATAAAATGGAGAAGTTAGCAAGGTTGTATGTGAATGAGATTGTGGCTAGGCATGGAGTGCCTGTGTCTATTATATTTGATCGAGACAATAGATTTACATCTCGGTTTTGGCAGACTCTACAAAAGGCGATGGGTACTTGGTTGGACTTAAGTACCGCCTATCACCCACAAACCAACGGTCAAAGTGAACGAACGATACAAACTCTAGAGGACATTCTTAGGGCATGTGTGATTGATTTTGGTGGGAGTTGGGATACCCACTTACCATTGATCGAATTATCTTACAACAACAATTACCATACGAGCATTGGATGTGCTCCGTTTGAGGTGTTGTATGGAAGGAAATGTAGATCTCCGGTGTGTTGGGCGGAAGTAGGTGAAAGCCAATTGACAGGCCCGGAGATTATCCATGAAACGACTGACAAAATATTTCAAATCAAGGATAGGCTTAAGGCAGCTCGAGATCGACATAAGAGCTACGCTGATAACCGTCGCAAACCCTTAGAGTTCAACATTGGTGATTATGTCTTATTGAAAGTCTCTTCGTGGAAGGGAATCGTACGCTTTGGAAAGAAAGGGAAATTGGCTCCGAGATATGTTGGACCATTCGAGATCACTGAAAGAATCGGTCCTGTAGCGTATCGATTGAAGTTACCTCAAGAACTTAGTGGTGTGCACGATACATTTCATGTATCGAACCTTAAGAAGTGTTTAGCCGATGGATCCCTTCATGTACCGATTGAGGAAATCAAGATTGACGAGAAACTATATTTTGTGAAGAACCAATAGAAATCATGGACCGAGAGGTGAAACAACTAAAGCGCATCAAGATTCCAATTGTCAGAGTGAGATGAAACTCCAAGCGAGGGCCCGAGTTTACGTGGGAATGGGAAGACCAGATGAAATCCAAATATCCGCATTTGTTTGTGGATACACTTTAGGACCTAACTCCAGCTGAATTTCGGGACAAAATCCTCTCAACTTGGGGATACTATGACATCTGTCGTTATCAGGTCCGTCAATTGACTCGAATTTCGTTAATTTTTTTCGCGCATTTATTATTTTTGCGTAATTAATTTGTTTTCGAACCGAATCTCGTCGTATCTCCCTTTTCGTGCCAACCTTAATATTAACTAAAGCTAATAATAAAATTTATTTTATTGTTATTATTATTACCGTAAATATTATTAATATTATTATTAATAATAATATTATTATTATTATAATAGGTATAGGATTTAAATTGCAATTTAATTAAATTTAAGGATTAATTAATTAGTGTGTAGGGTCGTGTAAAATAATTATAATATATATATATGTTTTGCTCGGTCAACCCAAGCTAATCAACGCCAGTGCCGTCTCTCTCACCGTGCAACCTTCGAACTCTCCGTTTCGCCACTGTTTCGCCGTCGTCGGTTGCCACCGTCTAACCGATCAGCCTCTCTATAGGTACCCGACACGGCTAGACTTTGTTTCGTTTCGTTTCGTGTCGTTTGGGTGGAGTTATCATCTTGGTTGTTTCGGGTTTGATTCGTATGTATATATATGTACGTTTGCTTGTATGTAATATATGTATGTGTGAGTGTTTCCGTGTGTATATTTGTGTGTGTATGATCGTTCGAATGTATGTATGTATATATAAGCCGTGAGCATGTATGTGTATCTATATATATATGTGTATATATATATATTATATATATATATATATTATATATATATATATATATATATATATATATATATATATATATATAATATATATATATGATGTGTGGTGTGTGTTTAGGTATATATATATGTTATGTGCATGCTTGTGTACGTATATATTCATATATATATATGCGGCTGTATATATATACATATATCCATGCGATCGGGTGTGTTCCGGTACATGTTCGGTGTAGATCTTTTGGTTTGGGTGGGTTCGGGAGTTACGGTTCGCATAGCGGCTGCACGGGGCGTTTGGCAACGTCGTGATGGTGTCGGGTTGATGTTGCGTTGTGCCGAGATGGAGACATACCGCAGAACCCCGAAGGCTGCTATTGCGTATTTACTTATATATAGGACGAGCATGTATGTGTATATTGAATGGTGTGTGCGTATGTAATATATGTGTGTGTATGTATGATGCATTGTGTGTGTGAGCATGTAATGCATGTGTGTGTATGTATGAATGCATTGTGTGTGTGAGTCTAGTGTGGTGAGTGTGTGTGTGCGTTTAGTGTGTATTGGTAGGGTGAGTTGGTATTTTTATTTTTATTATTATTATATTATTATTATTATTATTATTATATATTATTATTATTATTATTATTATATTATTATTATTATTATTATTATTATTATTATTATTATTATTATTATCACTTTTAGTATTGCCTGTTGCTATTATTATTATTTTTACTAATAGTGCGTTGGGTTGTATGAATTATATATTTTGTGCGTGTTACACATCAAACCTGAATCGATCCGGAACTGACTGAACGATCCTTCCTCTATAGACTCATCTTTAGATTTTATTGTAATTAATTACAGGTGCTTGATCGATTGTTGCTCTCACTCGTTGAAGTCTTTTATTCCTTTATATTCATCTTATTTCAAGGTGAGTTTCGCGACCCCGTTTTCATTTTAAACTTTTATAAATTAGGGGGAAAAGTATGCTCACTCTTTTTATGCTGTGAACTTATTCAATTCTTTTGGGACTGTTGTGTTTACTATTTTGTAAGTGTTTATCTAGTACATGCATGAGTTGTCTTTGTGGTTCTGTATTCACAACTATTTAACTCCGGTGTTGGAGCCGACAGACAGATATTGATAGTACTATTGGGCTGACACTCCACCCTTGTTTGTTAGTATACTAGTTGGGACTGACAATGGCCAGGAACAGGCGCTAGGGTGAATATGTTCTCACAAATTCTTTGTGTACGTCGTAGGTTTAGTCGTGATGCTCATGATTACATATGATATTACTTGCTTATACCTGTATGCGCTCATGTCCTACCAAACTATTACACAGCATCAAGTTTTTCTATTATCTAAACCTGCGAACTCACCAACATTATGTTGACCATTTTGATCATATCTTATCAGGTAACAATCATTGAGGATTGTTAGGGAAGCTGCCTTAGCGTTGACCTTAGACTTACATTATTTTGAACTTGGATGCCTTGACAACCGCATTTGACATTTACTTGTTATTCACATTTTGGTTACTTGTTCCCGGGTTGTGGGCTTTATATTTATTTGTTTTGTATGACTATGTTTGTCGTGGAATAGATTAACCATGACACAAGTCTCCATTTGTGTCCGTTGACGTCATGACACGTTGACTTTTCATCATTTAATACATCTCTATTAATTAACAATGTGTTATGACGATCCCGTCCGTTACATCCTCATGTTTCCGCTATAAGCGGGGGTGTGACATATCAGCATAACAATTACAAATTCAATTGATACATTTGAGATGCCTTCAAATTCCAGCTTAGAGGCTCAAGAACCAGATAAAGAACAAATGTAGAAGATAATGATGATGGTGACAGTGATCAAGAATTTCTAGATGCTGATAACCATCCCATTGAAGACAACATCAATGATGTCACACACTCATTAGATCAAGTTTCACTTGATAAGTGTGTTGATGTGGTGGGAGAAACTTCAATGCCAGATCTTAATTTCTCTAATTTAGATCTGTCTCAGCAACTTACTATGATTCCTCAGCTAAGGATCCACAAGTCTCATCCCACCTCAAACATCATTGGAGATGTTGATTCAGGGGTAAGAATAAGAGGACAAACCTATGATGCAATGTTTGTCTTAACTCTTGTTTTTTATCTCAGATAGAGCCTAAGAAGATTGATGAGGCTCAGAAGGATGGAAGTTGGATTGAATCTATGCAAGAGGAGCTGCTTCAATTCAAAAGGCAAAAGGTTTGGAACCTATGTCTTCTTCTCATGGGAAGACTACTATAGGAACCAAATGGGTTTTTATAAATAAGAAGGATGATAGAGGATTTGTCATCAAAAAAAGGCAAGACTAGTTGTTCAGGGGTACACATAAGAAGAAGGAATGACTACTCAGATGTCTTTGCTCCTGTAGCAAGACTGGAAGCTGTTAGGATATTCTTAGCTTTTGTTGCATCCAAGAACTTCAAGGTCTACCAACTTGATGTCAAGTGTGCCTTTCTTTATGGGGTGATTGATGAAGAGGTGTATGTCAAACAACCACATGGTTTCGCAAACCCTGATCATCCTGACTATGTCTGCAAGCTTGATAAAGCTCTTATGGGCGGTTGGATCAAGAAGAAGGCTGGTGCAACCAAAACCAAATAACTTAGACAAATTTTGGTGCTGCTTACAAAGGCTTCCGAAGCCAAGTGCGGAACTTCCGAAGGAAGTAGAGTTCTTCCGAAGATAAAGTAAAAGTTCTACTTTCGAAGGCAGAGCTCTACTTCCGAAGATAAAGTATTCACTTCCAAAGATGAAGTCTCAAAGGAAGAAATCAGAAGACTACTTCCGAAGTATGAAGAAAGCAGAAGTTCTCAAGCCTCGGAAGAAGCAACCTCTTCCGAAGTATAAGTAGCTTCGGAAGTACTTGTTCTTCCGAAGCCATTTAACCTTCGGAAGACACTGCTATGAACCAGTGGACATAAGTATGGTCTCTGACACTCCACTGCAAACCTCTGATACTGCATAGTGTTTTCTCAAAGAGCCATGTAGTTGACCATACTTTATTCCACTGTTCACCTTTTTATATTAGTACAAGTTACCAACTTTAGTTGGTGACAAAAGGTAAGTCAGGGACATGTATTGACTACCATATCTCAGATAAAGTCTTATCTGAGATACCTTAAACTATAGCTTTGTAGTATTTGCTTTAGTTAAAGGATTCCAGCTGGTATCAAAGTATATCCGGCTGTAGGTAGTATTATATATAGGTTCTCATTGTAACTCATAAACACATGCTTGTAAGAGTCTTGTAATATTTGAGTTGAGAAGCAATATATGCAAGTACCTTGAAAATTACTTCTTGTGTTTTGTTATTACTTATTATATTGTTATCAACTCTTAAAGACTTTGCTTTCACCAAGAGTGTTGTTTAAGTGAGTTTAAGAGAAAATCAAGTGTTTAGTGACACAAACCGATCTTGCAATTGGTATCAGAGCTCTTTACGCTCTTGATTGTGAGATCTAAACATCCAAATCAACCTATTTTTCACTCCTCCTTACTACTCTCACAGAAATGGCTCTTAAAAAATCTGAAGTAGAGATGGGAACCATGACCAAAGATCCATCATTTCTCCTAAAAACTTTAGGTCTTGGAGCAGAAGAATGGAAGGCTTCATCAGATACCAAGACAACAAAATATGGAACTCCATTGTTAACGGCCCATATAAACCCAAGGTGGCAGCACCTGGTGGAAACGGTGCCATGATAGAAAAGGTTGTTGAAGATTATTCCAATGAAGACCGGAAGAAAATGGACGTTGACAGCAATGTAATGACCATTCTGATGACTGCAATACCCAACTCCATCATGGTGGGGTTTGAGCATTGTAAGTCTGCTAAAAAATTGTTTGATGCACTTGCTCAAATGTATTCAAGCTCCAACGACTCCAAGAAGGACCCACTGAAGCAGCAGTTCGAGAACTTCACATATATTGCTTACATGGATCTTATTTCTTCACTTTAGTCTGTGAAGATCTCTCCTGAACTTAGAGATCTCACAAGAAAGTTCATGAGTGCTCTTCCAAATGAGTGGACATTCTAGTGTGTCTCTATCAAGAGGACAGAGAACTTGAACACTCTTACCATGACTGAACTCTATGGCATCCTTGATGGATACCGGTTAGAGATGGAGAGTAAGAAGGGCCACCAAACAAGCAGACCTCTGAGTCTTCCTGCTAGCAACACTTTAATGGTTGCTGAAGGCTCAATACCCCCACAACCTCAGCAATACCTGACATACAACCAACAGTCATCCTGCTCTTCTGGACCATACATCATTTTCCTTGAGATTCCAAGGTCTCATCAGGCTTAGCACAACTCCTTTAAGGACAACTGTGCCTTTGTCTCAGGAAGTGGGCACTCTGGTGATTTTCAATACTGTTTTGATGATCAAGTGTTTTAGTCCAGAAGATGTAGAGTATGTGGATATCATCCAACAGATGGATCTTTTAACCTACAGAGCGAAGATGTTCTTTAAGAATTAGAAGGCAATTCCCTCAAAACCCAACTGCCAGCAAGTTTGGGTTTGACAAGACCAAGGCCAAATGTTATAACTATAACCAACTTGGTCACTTTGCTAGGGAATTCAAGGCTCCCAAATTAAACCCGGGAACCCCACAGGCCTCCACACATCCCTTTTTAACAAAGCCCACTGGAAAGTCAACTGAAATAGCTGCAATGGCTCAGGAAGTTGACTGGAGCTTTATGGTTTAGGATGTGACTCCTGCTCAAGCTCTCATGGCCGGAACAGATGATAACCAGGTATATGAACATCTCTGTACTGCCTGTATAGCTAAGGTTAAATTATATCAGGACTACAATAGGGAAATTAAATCTGATATTGAGTCTTTAAATGTTTTGAAATATGATTTTAAAAGTGCAGAATCTGACTACCTAAAGAAAATTAAAGAGTTAGAGAAAACTATTTCCTTATTAAAACATGAACACACCAATTACAAGACTCTTATAAAGGATTTAATATCCAAATTTTCTGAGGTTCAAGCCCAGCTTGTCACCGCTGAGGCTCAAGCCAGGAAGTATGCTATTTCTGAACAAAACTTCCAAGCTATTATTGCATTATCCTCCCTCTTCAAAATCTATTATCAGAATAAAGGAGGGTTGGGGACCAATGAAATTGCTCCACCATATTCTTATGAGTCCATAAGACAACCTAGATGTGGTATTGAAGAGCAAGATGTTCCATCTGCTGACCCCTCTTCACATGAGTTGAAGAATGATGCAAGAATAGTGGCCACCACAGGGAAGGAATAGGTAAATCCACCCACCTCTCCTAGTGAAGATCAAACCCTTACCACCAAAGCCTGAAGAAGCAGAGCTAAAGCTGCCATAAGAACTCCTAAGAAAGTGGCTGAGTCTAAGCTGACGATTGACCCAAAACAAAAGGGTGTCTTTATCTCAACTGGATTCCAGGTGATAGATACTTCTGATTCAGGAAAGGATTGCAGTACCAGCACTCCTGTCCTACCAAAGGATCAGAAGTTGAAGGGAAAGGTTGCTGACAAAGAGAGAAAGACTAAGAAACAACAACCTACAAGCTCCCAAAAGACTAACATTACATGCATAATGAGTGGTTTGCAAAACCACATGGCTACAGATTGTTACTACAATCCTGCTAGCACACATTATGCAAATAATGTTAGAAAAGAAGGAGTCAAGGAAGGTTTCTCATTTGGACCTTATCAAATGGTCCAAGTGATGAAAAAGGGAAAGCTAGTTTCTGAAGCTAGATTGTCTTCGGAAGAAGCTCCTTCTTCCGAAGGGAAAATGGCTTCGGAAGCAAAAGCAGGTAAAATTCTAAAAAAAAAGAAAATTCCATTGAAACCATCCTAGAAGAAGACTGCTTTGGAAGAAAAGGTGGTGAAAGCTTCTTCCGAAAATAAAGAAGCTTCAAAAAAATGCCATGCTGCAAAAGCTTCTACAAGTACATCTTCCACGATCAACCAAAGGATGGATTGGAAGATCAAGAAAGATGCTGCAACACAAACCACTTCTTCAAAGACATCCATTGAACCCGATGCTTAACTTTTGGTTCAATTATGTCACTATCTTTGGAGGAACCCAAGATGAACAAGGGTTGGGTCTCCAATGAAAACTAATAATCTTATCTTATGTGCACGGACATCCATATGACATGAACAACAATATTTGGATTGTAGACAGTGGATGCTCCAAGCACATGAAAGGGAACAGGTCTCTCCTTCAATAGTTTCAACACTATGATGGAGGTCTTGTCCAATTTGGAGGTGAGGCCGGAGGATATATTTCTGGCAGAGGGAGTATATCCAATGGTAAGTTAAAAGTTGACAAAGTTAACTTTGTCAAACAGCTTGAACACAATCTGTTAAGTGTTTCTCAGTTTTGTGATCAAAAGCACCAGTTGCTTTTCACAGAGCATGAGTGCATTATCCTCAAACCAGGGATGACAATTCCTCCGGAATTGGTGCTTCTTAGATCTCCCAGGAAAGGGGATAGGTACAAGCTGGATATGAACAATGCTTCCCCAATAGGTGAAGTATCATGCTTTCTTTCCAAAGCTGATAGTGATGAGTCAACACTTTGGCATAAACGTATGTGTCATGTAAATTTTAAGAGAATGAATAAATTAGCTAAAAATAATTTGGTACATGGTTTGCCTAAAAAGGAATTTTTCTGCAAAGACAACTGTGTTGCATGCCTGAAAAGGAAGCAACACATGGCCTCTCATAAATCCAAAAGTGTTAACTCCATCACTACTCCATTACACTTATTGCACATGGATCTTTTTGGTCCCACAAGTATAATGAGCATTGGAAGGAAATCATACTGCCTTATGATAGTTGATGATTTTACAAGATTTACATGGATATTCTTTTTAAAAAATAAAGATGAAACTGATAAAACATTAGAATCTTTTATTCTTAAAATAGAAAATCAAATTGATAAAAGGTTAAGATTATTAGGAGTAATCAAGGGACTGAGTTTAAGAACTATGTTCTTGATTCATTCTGTAACTTAAAAAGGATTGCCAAACAATATAGTGCTCCCAGAACTCCTCAACAAAATGGTGTTCCTGAGAGGAGGAACATGGCACTTATTGAGGCTACTCGAATTATGTTAGCTGATTCAAAACTACCTCTAACATTCTGGGGAGAGGCACTTAGCATTGCATGCTATATGCAGAATAGAGTTCTTGTAGTTAAGCCACATGGAAAAACCCCTTAGGAGCTATGGAACAAGAGGCCACTGTTCATTGGCTTTCTAAGGTCCTTTGGCAGCAGGTGTACCATACTTAACACAAAAGACAATTTAGCAAAATTTGCTAAAAAGTCAGATGATGCTATCTTTGTTGGATACTCTTCTAGCTCCAAAGCTTGCAGAGTATACAACATAAGAATCAACAATTTAAGGAGTCATCCAATATAGTTGTTAATGAGCACACTCCTTGTGTTAGGGGGAATGGCCCTAATCACATCTTTGAATTAGAATTGTTTCCAAACTATTCTAAACCTTCTTGTGAGAATGTTTCAGTTGGAACAGGTGCTCAAAATGATGCTGATGCTGATGCTAATCTGTTTGAGCTACCAGACCTCTTCTAGGTTCTCCAAGAGATACAACAATCAAGCTCTCACTATTCACAGATCAGAAAGTATAACCATATCAAGGAATAGTGAAGCTTCAACCAGTGAATCACTTGCTGATCCTCAAAACTCATCAGGTGATCCATCACAACACCAAGCTGAGGAAGGTAGCATTTTGAAGGAATAGGTGACTGTTAATGCTACTTCACAGCCAATGATTGATGAGGTTTCTCATTCATTCAATCAATCCTCATTGAATAAATTTGAAACAACAGCTGGACAAGTGTTCTAGTTCCTGAGCAAAAAATGTCTAATCCAGACCTATCTTTGCAACTGGAAGTGATTCCTCGTGTAAGGATTCATAACACTCATCTAGCTGAGAGCATCATTGGGGATGTCTCTGAAGGTGTGAGAACAAGAGGACAGACTCATCATGGGAATGTCTGCTTGTACTCATGCGTCTTCTCCAGATGGAACCCAAGAAGTGGTAGATACCTTGAAAGATAGTAGCTGGGTTGAATCGATGCAAGAGGAGCTGCTTCAATTCAAAAGACAGAAGGTTTGGAACCTATTTCCGCTACCATTTGGTCAAGTACCAATAGGAACTAATGGGTTTTCAGGAACAAAAGAGATGACAGAGGCTTGATCATCAAGAACAAGGCAAGACTGGTAGTTCAAGGATACACTCAAGAGGAAGGAATTGATTATACTGATGTCTTGCACCTGTTGCAAGACTTGAGGCAGTTAGGATCTTCCTTGCTTATGCCACTTCCAAGAACTTTACTATCTACTAGCTTGATGTCAAGAGTGCTATATGAGGATATAGGTAGGGAAGTGTATGTGTGCCAGCCTCTAGGATTTGAAGACCCACAACATCCTCACTATGTGTGCAAATTGGATAAATCTCTATATGGGCTGCACCAAGCACCAAGGCTGTGGTATGAGACTCTGTCTCAGTTTCTCCTTAAGAACGGCTACACCAGAGGAACCATCGACAAGACTTTATTCATAAGGAAGTCTGGTAAGGACATTTTGCTTGTTCAAGTCTATGTTATGACATCATATTTGTTTCTTCAAATGACCAAATGTGTAAGGACTTTGAAAGCATTATGAAAAAGAAGTTTGAGATGAGTTCCATGGGAAAAATGGATTTTTTCCTTGGAATTCAGGTGAAGCAACTGAAGGAAGGGTTTTCATCAATCAATCAAAGTATGTCAATGATATCTTAGAAAGATTTGAGATGAAAGATTGTAAGCCAGCCAAGACACCCATACCCAGAAACCATAATCTTGTCCTCTCCTTGTGGGGGAGGATACTGATCAACATTAGTATAAGGCGATTATTGGTTCTCTGATGTATCTCATAGCCAGTAGACCTGATATTATGTTTGCAACATGCATCTGTGCAAGATATCTGGCTGCTCCAAAGGTGTCTCACCTATCTGCTGCCAAGAGAATCCTTAGATACCTCAAAAGAGCACCTAAACTAGGTTTGGTATCCTAGAAACAATGATTTTAATCTCTATGGATACTCTGACAATGACTATGGTGGCTATAACATGACAAGAAATCCACATCTGGAGGGTGTCAATTTCTTGGTGGAAGGATCATCTCATGGCAATACAAGAAATAATCTGGGTCTCTACATCAATTGTTGAAGCTGAATACATTGCTACTGCTAGTTGCTGTGCTCAGTGCTGTGGATTCAAAATCAGATGTTGGATTATGGATTCAACCTTATGAGCACTCTTATCCATATTGATAAAAACAATGCTATCTCCATCACTAAAATCCAGTGAAGCACTCCAAGACAAAGCACATTGATATCAGGTACCATTCATTAGAGATATTCATGAAAGAATCTAATTAAATAATCAAAGTTGATTCAAATGAACAATATGCTGATCTGTTCACCAAAGCTTTTGATGAACAAAGATTTAAGTATCTCATTACTACTATTAGGTGATAAACATTGATTAGCTTAACTCTTTTGAAAACCTTTTAATATGTAATGTTTATGTCAATACAATCTAAGCCTGTTACAAAAGATCTCTCTTAAATTTTCTAAGTATAAATTTCTTCCGAAGGGAAATTAACCCTCGGAAGTTATCTTCCGAAGCAAATTTCTCCAAGGATATTTTCTTCTCGGAAGAGTTTTTAGTCTCGGAAGAAGCAATTGATTTCATATCAGATCTACTTCCGAAGCTTACAAAACCTCTCCATTCAGAAAGCAATTTCTACTCTTGGAAGTAACCTTTTACCTTCGGAAGTAAGAATTGCCTTTGGAAGACAAATTACCTTCTAAAATGTTTTATATTCGGAAGAGAAACTTTACTGTGTAACAGAAATCTCTTGGGCCCCGCACTGTAAAAAGTAAAGATTTTGTTAATGATGTCAGATTATTTAACTGAATTTAACCTTACTGCCCCCGTCACTTCATCCACTAAACATCATTTCACCTTATCCTAACACTTTACCGCCATTCCACCTTCTTTTAAATAATCCCGACTATTCAGTCTCATCTCTTACCACAAATTTTACAGCCCTAAAAGTTTCCTTGCTTCCAAATTCACCCAAGCTCAAATGCTCTACCTTCACATTTTCCCAATGGCCCTAAATCCTCAACACAACCAAGTCGCACTTCTTGACTCTTCAAGACATGCAGACTTCTCTGAAATCATCTCCATCCTCACCCAATCATCCTACTACACTGCCTTGACTGTTAATCCCACAGTTTACTTAATCACATGACTGAATTTTGGGAAAATGGTCAGGTTGAAACCCTAAATGGGGTTTGTGTAATACGATCCCGCATTTGAGGCAAGAGTTGGTCATCTCTGAACAATCACGGGGAGTATCTAGAGCTCATGATGAAGGTGCCTACTGAGTCCCCAAGGCAGATTTAGACATCACTACATCCTCATGGGATTGTGGGGACGTGAGCAGGTCAACCATCCAAGTTCAACTTCTCCTACAACTGGAAGTTCCTATTCACATTGTCCTTCACTGCTTGTCAAAAAATCGGGGGATGGGATCAAATCCCATATGAACTAGGGTGCCTAGTTCATGGATTGGTGCGAGGCCTACGCTTCAACTACTCAAGATTTGTGCTGCTCAATCTCATTGGAAATCTTCAGTGGGAAACATTCATTATGTATCCCAGATTTTTTTAGCACATTATTAACTATGAGCTGGACAGAGTCGGCTTGTCTGTGCAACAACTCTGTCTGTTCCTTACATGAGGCCAACCATCTTCAAGACACTGAAGATGGTATCCACCAACTTCACTGGAAGGTACACTTCTCTACCTCCTAGTATGACTGAGCACATCGCTCCTGGTGACATCCCTGTTCACCCCACAGGTGATAGACCCACACCAGCAACTACAAACACAATGCCAATACTACCTTCTCCTCCCATCACCATACCTACACAAGACACCCCAAACGAACCCTTTTCAATCTACTCTGATTGAACAAGCTCCTCCTATTCAACAAAAAGGCTAGAGTGGAACATTGGGCTTCACACAGTCTGAGGTCTCACCTTCCTTCACTATCGACCTCAATATGGGTCTTGATTCTCCTCAGTCTCAAACCCATGAGCCCATTACCAATCTGAAAGCCTTAGGGTGAGTCTTACACTCCTCTGAGCAGCCAATAAGGGACATCCAAATCAATGGCTCAATGCCTATAGACATTGACCAAGGTCCCGGGTCAGTAGGTTTAACCTCCTTATCTTTCACTTACATTCTCTTTGAAACTGATGAAGAGATAACATCTCTCCATGGCAATGATGTTGATCTATAACACCCTCTCCAAGATCAACAGAGCCTAGAGAGACCTCTTATCTCTAGCCCCCATCAAAAAACCATTACTAAGGTGAGTCCCACTGATGTGGAGGGGACTCATGCAGATTCAGCTGCCACTACAGAAGGTGCCTCAATGGACCGTATGGATAGTGGTAATGATTCTGAGACTGAATGCGGCAACCATGCCTTTGATGACTCTGAAAGAGACATCACTAAGAAAGGGAAACCAGGGTGCCAAGAAACCACATCTGGTGGTGAGGCTGAACATTTAGGTATGTTACCTAATCTCCCTGTGGTTCTTCAAAAGAAGATGAGGGAAGCATGCAACTCTTCATTAAAGACCTACTATCTAAAGTCTCAAACCTTGAATCCAAGGTTAGGACTTTAGAAGAAAGGTCTGCCACTCAGCAACTTGAGATTGGCAATCTCAAGGCTCAACTAGCTGAGAAACAGATTGAGAGGTCTGTTAGGCATGTACCTGTTCAGGTCTCCTTGACCTCTTCCTCCAGCTCATCTAGCTCTTAGGATTATGCTACCAAAAAGGGGGAGAGTGTTCAGAGACAAACATCTGAGGACCCACAGAGCCAATCTTCAACTTCTAAATATTCGGCTCCTATCACAACTTCTTCTGAGCCATCTTAAGTCACTCTAACAACTGAATCAAGGATGCTCAGAGATCTCTACAGCTTCTTCTCTCAGTTCTTGTTGAGTTCTGCTCGGGATCAGCTGAGTCTTGATGCTACCATGATATACTTTGGAGCTGAAGAGCTTCAGAGGCTAACTGCACCTTCTACCACTACGGAAGAAATTGGTCAACCTAAGGTCCACATGGAACCCAAGATTCAATTCGAAGGGGAAATGGAGACTGATGGCCCAGCAACTGAAACAGTTGGGACAGAATCTGCATTCCCTCATACTTCCGAAGCTGAAGTTAAAGTCTCGGAAGAACAAGCTGAATCTTCCGAAGCTAAAATGGAAGTTGCGAAAGGACTGTTCAAAATGTTCGAGGAACTAATACATCCATATGCAATCCTAGAAATGGCATCTGAGGTGAATAGTGAGGACTTTCTGGATCAACCTCCTATTCAGATACCCTCTCTACCGCTCTCACAATCAGAATCCACTGTCCAAGAACCACCAAAGTGAAGTTCTTCAAAAGATACCAAAGGAAAACAGAAGATGACTGTAGAAGAACTTCAGGAAGAGGAGAAGATTTAGAAGCTAAAAAGAAAAGGAAGACTTCCAATTGGGAAGCTGTTGGCTGCTAGTACTAAAGCAGCTGTAGCCAACCAAGAGGCTATCAACGACAAAAAGAGAGAAGAGATCATTGACTAGCTCATTCAACTCAGAGTTACCAATGAAGAAACACTCCTGCTACCATTAGAGGAGTTGGTGGAACTGGAAAAGGCAACCAGGCTGCAGCAGGAAGCAGCAAGGTTGGCCTCAGGAAGAGAAGGAAAAGGAACAAAGGGAAGCTGACATGCAGCTTAGGCTTAAAAAGATAGATTTCCTAACCTCTAGAGGCTTCTCTCTTCAAGAGCTTTCTCCACACAATGATGAAACGATCTTTTGGCTCTTCAACAAAGAGCTGGATCAAATGGAGAAAGAAGGAAAAAGAGCTGCAAGGGAAAAGTTGAAGGAAAAAGAGCTGCAAGGGAAAAGTTGAAGGAAAAGAAGAAGAAGGAAGAAAAAGCAAGGGCATCTGCAACCAGGAAGATAGGTGACAAAGCCTGGATGAAAGACTATCTCTAGGTTCATGGCTTCTCTAGAAGGCAGGTGGATCCTATGTCTGAAAGGACACTCAAACGAATTGTTAGTGAGATCAAAGCTGACATTCGTTCGGGAAAAAGAAGAGAGATGTACTAAAGGGTACATGGGATAACCTTCACACCAACCACTCAACCCCAACCTGAACCAATTCCCTCTCCCTTCACCATCAAAACTGAAAATCACACTCCTGAACCTACACCTTTACCTTCATCCACCTCCTCACCTCAACCACCAAAACTGCCCATCCTTCAACCTAAAACTTTTACCAGAACCACCTCACCAGATCCTGCCTAACAACCTTCTCAACCATCCCCTCAGCCTTCTAAACATCTCTCTCTAGAAGAGTTCAAAAGGATCAAGAATAGACTCATTAATTGCACAACCCTGAGCGATATCTCCTATGAGGAAGACTCCATCAAGCAACCTATGTCAATGGATTTTCACGTTCCCTCACAAGAGATTAATTTCTTGATCTACCCAAAGGAACACTGGACCAGGCTGTAGTACTTCTAGGTATCAACTCAGAATCATTAAATGATAAAGAAAAGAAAATAAGAAGGAAGCTGGTGACTCTACTAGATACAATGAAAGAGGACAAGATTCCTAGTCAGTCTCTTGTGCCTAGAAAGAATATAATCTAGTGGAGGTTCGATGAAGCTACTCACAACTTTGTTGTGGAAAGAGAGAACGGTGAAGTTAACAGACTGAATGCCAACCTCTCTGCTACACTCCATCAGATTTGATATTGTTGAGTTACCAGAGAAACCATTCTCTAACCCCTCCAACTCTAAAACTGCTGCTCAAATCAAGAATCATCTCAGCAGTCTTCATCTGGCTGAGTTAACAGCAAAAGCTAAGATTGAGGAAGAGTTAAGATTGAGAAGAAAGGAAGACAATGATAGATCTCCCACCAAGGGCACAACCTTTCTAAGGTCTTGAATGGAACCTATAGTTTGATGGGAATATGATTATAGCTCCCATTAACTAACTCTTCTCAGAGGGCACAAACAAAGGGTACATATCATTCAGGGCGACAGACTAGAAATCCTGTCAACCAAAGATTTGTACAAACTTCTCAGCATCACATCAGGGAAGAACAAAGAGACCGATAAGTATTACTCTCTTGGTGCTGAAGTTTTGAGGAGCAGAAACAAGTGAGGTTTTGATAGTATCAGCCTAGGGGGAGTTTGTTGGATCAAGAAGAAGGCTAGTGCAACCAAAACCAAATCACTTAGACAAAGTTTGGTGCTGCTTACAAAGGCTTCCAAAGCCAAGTGTGGAATTCCGAAGGAAGTAGAGTTCTTCCGAAGACAAAGTAAAAGTTCTACTTCTGAAAGCAAAGATCTACTTCCGAAGATAAAGTATTCACTTTCGAAGATGAAGTATCAAAGGAAGAAATCAGAAGACTACTTCCGACGTATGAAGAAAGCAGAAGTTCTCAAGCCTCGGAAGAAGCAGCCTCTTCCGAAGTATAAGTGGCTTCAGAAGTACTTGTTCTTCCGAAGCCATTTAACCTTTGGAAGACACTGCTATGAACCAGTGGACATAAGTATTGTGTCTGACACTCTGCTGTAGACCTCTGATACTACATGGCATTTTTCAAAGATCCATGTAGCCATACTTTATTCCACTGTTCACCTTTTTATGTTAGTACAAGTTACCAACTTTAGTTGGTGACAAAAGGTAAGTCAGGGACATGTTCTGACTACCATATCTCAGATAAAGTCTTATCTAAGATACCTTAAACTATAGCTTTGTAGTATTTACTTTAGTTAAAGGATTCTAGCTGGTATCAAAGTATATCCGACTGTGGGCAGTATTATATATAGGTTCTCATTGTAACTCGTAAACACATGCTTGTAAGAGTCTTGTAATATTTGAGTTGAGAAGCAATATATGCAAGTACCTTGAAAATTACTTCTTGTGTTTTGTTATTACTATTATATTGTTATCAACTCTCAAGATGTTGCTTTCATCAAGAGTGTTGTTTAAGTGAGTGTGAGAGAAAATAAAGTGTTTAGTGACACAAACCGATCCTGCATGGGCTACGGCAAGCACCAAGGAAGTGGTATGAGACTCTATCTTAGTATCTCTGCAAGCATGGATACAGAAGAGGCACTATAGATGGAACTCTCTTCATCAAATGAGAAGGAATTGACTTAATGCTAGTTCAAGTATATATAAATGACATCATGTTTTGCTAGTCCACTAAACTTGATGTTCCTGTAGCTTCAGCAGTTCCATCCACAACAAATGCTGATGAGATATCTGATTCCTCTACATCTTTTGATTTGCCATCTCATTCTTGGTTTCAAGAGTCTGCATCACCATCTGCTGCTGCTGAAGGTCCTACAAACACTTGCACAGATCTCATTGTTTATCAAGAGCTGAAGAATCACCCAATGTCTCAAATCATTGGTGATATCAATGCTGGAGTTTCAACAAGAAGTCAATTGTCCAATTTCTGCTTCTATGCTCTCTTCTTTAGTCAGCAAGAGCCAAAGAACTATCACATTGCTTTAAGGGACAATGGATGGGTTGAAGCCATGCAGCTTGAGCTACTTCAGTTCAACAAGCAGCAAGTGTGGGAACTGGTTCCTCTACCCCCAGGTAAGTGTGCAATAGGCACTAAATGGGTGTTTAGGAATAAAACAGATGAAAATGGGCTTATTGTTAAGAACAAGGCCAGACTGGTTGTTCAGGGGTTTGCACAGGAAGAAGGTATTGATTATGATGAAACCTTTGCTCCTGTAGCCAGATTGGAGGCAATTAGATTGTTCTTAGCCTATGCTGTATCCACAATCTTAAAGTTTTTCAAATGGATGTTAAAAGTGCATTTTATATGGTAAAATAAAAGAAGAGGTTTATGTGTGTCAACCACCAGTTTTTAGGATAATAAACATCCAGATTGGGTATACAAGCTTGATAAGGCTCTTTATGGGTTGAAACAAGCTCCTAGAGCCTGGTATGAGACATTATCAAATTTTCTTCTTCAAAATAATTTCACTAGAGGCTCCATAGATAAAACTTTGTTCATTAAGAAGGTGGATCAGCATAAGCTACTTGTTCAAATTTAAGTTGATGATATTATTTTTGCATCCTCTGATCCCCAGTTGTGTGGTGATTTTACCAATTTAATGCAAAAGAAGTTTGAAATGAGTGCAATGGGAGAATTATAGTTCTTTCTAGGATTGCAAATCAAACAAAAGGCTGATGGGACTTTCATTCATCAGTCTAAATATACAAAAGATCTTTTGAATAAGTTTGATTTACAAAACTATAAGCCCTGTTCTACTCCCATGTGCCACACCACTCAACTGGATGCAGATCTGAAAGGTAAATCTGTTGATGAAACACTTTACAGATGTATGATTAGGTCCTTGATGTACTTAACAGCTTCTAGACTAGATATCATGTTTGCAACTTGTGTTTGTGCTAGATTTCAGGCTGCTCCTAAAGAGTCTCATTTGATTGCAGTCAAGAGGATCTTTAGATATCTGCAAGGTACACAATCTCTAGGTTTATGGTATTCCACTGGACACTCTTGCAAATTAGTTGCTTTTTATGATAGTGACTATGCAGAGTGTAAGTTAACCAGAAAGTCAACTTCTGGTGGATGTCAATTCCTAGGCAACTGTTTGATTTCTTGGCAGAGTAAGAAACAAACATCTGTTGCTACATTCACTGCTGAAGCAGAGTACATTGCTGTTGCAAGTTGTACATCTCAGGTACTCTGGCTTCAGAACTAAATTTTGGATTATGGCATTACAGAGACTAAGACCCCATTATTAATGGACAGTGCTTCAGCTCTTTGCATTGTCAAGAATCCTGTCCAGCATTCTAGGACCGACATATAGAGATCAGACACCATTTTATTAGGGACTGTTTTGAAAAAGGTGTGATTGATCCAAAGTTTGTGCCTAGTGTTGATCAGCTTGCAGACATTTTTACTAAGCCTTTGGATAGTTCAACTTTCCAAAACCTAGTGTTAAGGCTTGGTATGCTGCAGCTAGAATAAGTGACAACTATTGATGATCTCAGTAAACAAGTACCGATGATCATTAGTAAACATGTCACAAATAAGTACTGATTCTGTTACAAACTACTGATGTAGTTATAACTACTGATGTTAGTAAAAACAGATAAGTACTGATGTCCTATGAAACAACTGAAAACAGCCAAAAAGACTGATGAGTAAGTGTTGAGGACAGTATGAAACAGCTGAAAAGCTAAGAATTGACGAAAACTACTGATGGGAATTTTCTCTTCAGTCATTTTACAACTACTGTTTCATCTTAAACAACTGATGTTTCATCTTAAACAACTGAAGCAAAACCAATGTCTTCAGTAGTTTCACAACTACTGATGACTAACACCAAGTCTTCAGTCGTTTACAACAACTGATGACAAAACCAATGTCTTCAGTAGTTTCACAACTACTGATGACTAACACCAAGTCTTCAGTCGTTTACAACAACTGATGACAAAACCATGTCTTCAGTAGTTTCACAACTACTGATGACTAACACCATGTCCTCAGTTGTTTCCAACATCTGAAGTCAAAACTATGGTTTTCAGTAGTTTTATAACTGCTGATGCCTAAAACCAAGACTTCAGTTGTTTCAATATCTGAAGGTTAATACCACGTCATTAGTCGTTTAAAACTACTGATCATTAACACCAAACCCTTCAGTTGTTTTATCTCAAACCTAACGTTCAAAAACTCCGAACCTTCTCTCACATTAATGGCGACCATGTAGCTTAAACCAAGACACAACTGTGTTACCTACCTTACTAAATCACCTTTCTAGACGAAGTTTGATACTGCCATTGATCTAATGGTCCATTCTCCATACAAAACGGCCTTCCTTATCACTCCTACCATTAATGCCGAATCCCTAAATCAGTTCTGGACGAACGTCACCCTTATCACTGGGGAGAATGACAGCGAGTCTCTCCAGTCGTTCGTCAACTACCGTCAGGTGGTCATCACTCCGGAAATCCTTCGCCAAACCCTACAACTGGATGATGCCACCTTCCCCGCTGGATATTCAAAGGGCACCACTGATCTATCCTTTGCCCAACATGGAGACCAGGGTAACCTCAGCGCTTCTACCATCCTAAAGAAGCATTTCCATGACGCTGAACGCCTTATTTTTCATATGGTGAATGTCTGCCTAGCCCCTAAGACTTCTTCTTGGGATCAAATGTCAACCAGGTGGCAACAGGTATTCTTCTCTATCCTTGAGCAACAAAACTTAAATTTTTCTGCAATAATATTTCAAGAACTTAAGGATATGGTCTCAAAACCTATTGCTAACCGATGGATATTATATCCACGGTTCATAATGGCCATTATAGAGAACCCGCTGAAAGATGAGGGACATGTTGGCCTTGGAGTCCCTGCCATGGCTGTATTGCCTGAGGTATACTCCAGGCACAACTCAGACCAGTCACTCAAACAGGCTGCCAAGCTACGAAAACCCACGCAGCTGGAACCCACAGCCACCACCTCCAAATCCAAAGTCCCCACCAAACCCAAACACAAGAAACCCAAAAAGGCTGCTCAGGGAGATGAGTCCCCTGAGGATGCCCCTGTACCACAAACACAGGAAATACATACTGGTTATAACCCCCTAGTTATGTCCATGACTCAACCTGCTACAACTGCTCAGGCTTTCTCTCAACAGGAGCCTGCAGCAATCATATTCGGGGCACCTATACATCTGGAACCTTCCTCATTTGAGGAGGTTGCCATTGAAATGCACCATTCTCCCCGGGTGCATACTTCTTCTACACCATCTCCCACTACAACCGCCCCCAAAGTCCTACGATAATAGTTGCAAAAGTGCTGACTCAGTTGCATTCCTCACCCCCTCCCCAGATACCAATCAAAACTGGGATAGCCTCAACAATTGAGGGGGAGGATCCAAATGCTGCTGCTAACCCATAGCACAGGGGTTACACTGTTCCATCTCCAAGTGTAGAAACGAAGATTCGAACATCTGGTGAGGCTGTCACTTCTCCTGCTTCAGCATATGATCAGGATGCAGTTGGTAACATCCATAAGACCTCACCAGAGGCAACTGCCAATGAAGGACATAGTCCTGAGGCAGGAAGTCCCCAGTACCAAGAACAAGGGGCACATGCTAATACTGATCTACACTCAGAGCATGTACATCCTGATTCTATCAGGAGGTCAGGTGATTCAGCAAACACTGATGATGACATGGGCTTCTTCTATGATGTTTTAGCCCAAAATACCATCCTAGAGAATGAGGTAAGCAGACTCAACCAGCTGATTGCCAAAATGTCTCAGGATCTAAGTCCATCTGCCCTAATACACCAACAGATGGCACCTTCCTCTGAAGGTCTCTTATACATAGAGCCACTCCAAAACACTCAGCCACCTGCCTCTACTTCTGGCACTATCTCTCAGGGACAGAACCCCCTGAGCAAATAGCTGCTATCCTTCAAAATTCCTTACCTCTCATCACACCAATTATCACTGATATAGTGATTAAAACCCTTGATGAGAGGCTTCCCTCTGTTATCCAACCCTTACTGGAGGAAGTTGTGAGAAAAAGGCTTTCTGACAATCAAACCCTTGCAACCAATGCAACCAAAAAGGGGGAGATTCAGTCAGTGAAAGCAAAACGAAAGAGGATTGAAGATGGGAAAGAGAAAGAAAAAGAGATAGAGGTGGAAAATGAGAAGGAGTTGGGTGTAGAGACTGAGAAGGAGAAGGAGAAGGAAGCTGAAATGGAGAAAGTGACTGAAAGTACTAAAGACTTTCATGTCACATACAAGAAAAGGAAGAGTGGAAAGAAGGAGAAGGAGTTGGAGGGAATGGTGAAGGAGGCTGATGCCCAACACAGCCGATCAATGGATAACATCATTGATCAGCTTTTTAGGCAAGGTCATGACACTGAAAAACTTGACTCAGAAATTAGAAGATTGGAGATTGAAGAAATCCAAGCAAGATGGGCAAGTTACAGTGTGTTGGAAAGGGAAAGGCTGGAAATCATGATCAGGTTCATAGCTAAGTATCTTGGAAGATCATTGATTGAAATCAAGTCATGGTCCAGGGACAGCATCTTGGCAATAACCACCAAGATCTGTTCGTCTGAAGTATATACCAAAGGGCTGGTCATTGAAGCCTTGAATGAAGCTGGTGCTGGGAGCAGGACTGAACTGGTCAAACAATCTAAAGCCTCACTTACATCCAAAATGCTAGAACAGCCTGTCAAAATTCCCACACCAAAACCACCACAACCACAACCCACTAAACCAATTCCCATACCCACAAAAACAATAGCCGATGATGTACCCCAGAAGAGGAAGAGAAGGGTAACGAGCCTAGAAGAGGAAGAAGAAGATAATGATGAAGATGAAGACATGCTGCCAATCTCAACTGTTCTACAGTGCCTAAGGCCATAAGTCACCCTTCAACAATTACTCCTGAATCTCAAAGGCAAATTGTGAAAGTGAAGTTAGAAGAAGAAGAGCTTCACAAAAAACATGATGAGGAATTGTTGAGAAGAGTCAACAAAGCATATGCTGCCACATCTTCAATCATCAATATAAGAAGAAACATGCTAGAGATTATACACTCTCAGACATACCTTTCAATATCAAAAAAGAGAGAGTGAGGATTTGGCCTGATCCCAGGGTGTCTCATAGGATTCAAAAGAAAAATATTCCACAGAGATACATTGGCCAAGTAAAGAAAATTGTAGATGAAGTGATCTCACTGGCCTTTGTAGTATCACCTTGGGAGATCCTAGATGACTTCAAGAAAGCCTATAAAGCTAAACTGACCCCACAAAAGATGCTGGAGAATAAAGTGGTGAAAAAAGGGTTAGTGTATAGGAGGCTTGAGGAAGTTAGAAAGAATGAGCTCCAGTTGTTCTTAGAGGGTATTCACCCAAGAGAATTCGCATATAGAGTCATAACAACTGTGGAACTAAAAAATGGGAAGCAGGTCAAATACCTCTCTAAGTATTATGGGCAGAGTCACTCTTTGAAGGAGAAGCAGAAGAGCTTACCATGGAGGAACAAGTAACCTTCCTTGAGGCCTATACAAGGGAGTCTTACAGACTCATATTTGGGAAGTAGATCTCATGGATGGGAGTAAAGCTCTGTGTCCAGTTCCCCAAGACAGAGTTCCCATCCATCCTTTGTCAAACAGATCATTGAGACTTCTTCCCAGGCCTGTGCTTACAAGGGTCACTTCTGAGCTGATCTAGAAGGCAAAAAACCAATCTTTCTACCATAATAAGTGGGACATCTTCAATAAGCTTAAAGGTTTTGGCTGCATTGGTTCAGGGGGAGTTTGTTGGACCAAAAGAACCAATGAGCCAGATCAGAAAAACCTTTAAGTCCCACAAGACATCACAATAACTGCTGAAGACTTGATCAGCTGTTTGACAAAGTCTGAAGATCAACAACTGAAGACTAAAGTACTGAAGACTTCAACAGCTGAAGACTAAGGTCTGAAGATCAACAGCTGAAGAATAAAGTACTGAAGACTTCAACAGCTGAAGACCAAAGTCTGAAGATCAACAGCTGAAGACTAAAGTACTAAAGACTTCAACAGCTGAAGACCAAAGTCTGAAGATCAACAGCTGAAGTCTAAAGTACTGAAGATCAACAGCTGAATTACAAAGACTGAAGACAACATCTGAAGACATCAGCCGATGACAACAGCTGAAGTTCAAGAAGTCCAAGTACTGAAGCCTTCAAAGTTTGTCACAACAGCTGAAGAAGCATTCTTCAGTTGTTGTGATGGTTTCCTTTCAGTAGTTTTCTTTTCTATTTCAGTACTTGTAAAACGACTGAAGAGCATGTTCTTCATTCGTTGTTGTTTCAGTAGTTTCTTTTTAGTAGTTGTAGTGATTGTTAACACTTGGTATTTTTGTAAGAAGATGTTAGCTGTTTGACATCTTCAGTAGTTGTGTTTTAGTAGTTAAATAATAGTTAGATGTCATTGTCAAGTGACATCAGCTGACGTCAGCTTCCCTTATAAAAGGAAAGATGACCTAATTGTAACGGTGCGCGAAAGCCAGCCGAAGCGTGTATTGAATGAATATATTCCTTTTGGCAAAATTCTCTCTCTATAACACACACTGTTTCATTGATAAATTTCGTGTGTTCTTGTTTAAATTGTTAATTCGTGAGCTCATTCCGCTGCAAATCCAATCTAATTGATCAAACTAGATGCTGAGATCCTAACAAATGTATTAGAGCAGGTTAATCATTGATCGATTTAACAATTGATCATTGATACTGTTCTTTTGCTATCTACTTTGATCGAATTAGCAAATTTTCAAGAATTGGTATAGAGATTGAGTTTCTGTTGCTTCTGGCCATTTTATTTGAGTTCTAAGTGGTTTTGAGCTAGATTTACTTTGTTTACCTTGAATTTGTCTGAATTCTAAAAATGACTACTCCTTCTAATGACCCTCACTATACTGGTTCCTCAACCAGCATCCGATGCTTTAGGACTGAGTATAACATATGGCAACGAAGAATGCTCCATCACCTGTCTGTTAACAGTTCAGTTGTTGGACATCTTTGGTACATGGTCCACATAAGCCTATGGTGAACAATCCGGAACCAACCAAATGGTTCCAAAGAAGAAGGAACAATACTCTGATGAGGATCGAAAACTGTTTGAGATTGATGCTAAAGCTCAAGGAATTCTGGCCATGGCACTGCCTAATGAAATCTATTCTGGGCTTATGCATCATGAAACTGCTCATGCACTCTGGAAGGCACTGAAAGAACAATTTGGTGGTACTGATTAGGTCTTAGCAAACAATAGGGAAATACTTGCCCAACAATATGAGACATTTGCTCATAGGAAGGGTGAGACTCTGACTCAACAGTTGAGTGTTTTTCATGTTTGATCTCTGAGCTGAAAATGGTCAAACATGAATACACTAATAGCCAGATGAACCACAGATTCCTCAGATCACTTCTGAGAGATGGGACACATATACAATTGTCCTACGCTCTAATGCAAATCTGGATAGCCTATCTCTCACCCAACTTCATGGGAAACTGCTTACATTTGAAAGAGGATAGAGCAGAAAAGGAAACTGGCATCATCAGGAAAGCTCACTGAAGACTTTGTACCAGGGAACACTGCCTTGGTCGGTCATGAGTCAAAATATATTGCATCAGAAGTAATTATGATGTGCATATAGATTTCTCTTCAAACAGTTCTGATCATGCATTTGTGAGTGTTGATAGTCAGTCAGGCTGTAATAGTGAAATTTGTGCTTCATTATGGATGATTTGAAAGGTATAGCTGATGATGACTTAGAAGAGATGGATATTCTGAGCCAAATGGCCTTGATTAATATTAGATCTCAGAAGTTCTACAAGAGAACTGGTAGGAAATTCCCTGGACTCTCTGGCAAAACCAAAGTTGGTTTTGACAAGAGTAAGTTGAGGTGTCACAAATGCCACAGGCTTGGGCACTTTGCAAGAGAGTGTAGATCATTGGATCTAACTTCTCTGCACCCTTTGTGACTTTTCCAAGTAATATTCAACAAAACAGAGGGCAACATCCTGCTAGTTCTGGTCATCAATCACAACCTCTATCTCTGCATATTTTGTCCCTCAGGGTCCAATGTCATATCCATATCCCTGCTATTACATGCCACAAACCAGTCAAGTTCAAGTACCCATTGCTCAACAACCACCTGCTCTTCCTGAGCCTCAAACTTCCCAATCTCATCAACAATCTCAACCTCAAAAACACAGCTTTTTCACCCCAGGAGTTGTTGACTGGAGCAGTTTACAGATGATATGTCTGGTCATGAACAACTGTTTTCTGGTGCTGGTCAACATGGTGGTGACAATCCTTTTGGAAACCTTGCTCTATAGACCTGGAGTCTGCTGATACCTCATCCTCTAATGCCTCCACACCACAGGTATCACAGGTATCCTCTGAGGCCAAAGCCAAGCTATGTTTTGAAACATGTATAGCTGTATTTGCATCTATTAGAGAAGCAAATGTAGCTTTAGTTAACAAGAACATTGAGCTAGAACAAATAATATCCAAAAAAAGCTGAATTTGAGTCTGTGCTTAATGATAAGAATGATGAGATTTACAAACTTAAATGCCAAATCACTGATGATAAGGCTAGGGAAGAGGTACTTCTAGAGAAGTAATAGACCTCAAAGAAACACTTGCAGCTACCCAGGTAGAGTGTGATCGATGGGTACATTCCTGTAAGTTTTTGAAATGCTTCTCAGTAAGAATTCTGCTTCCAATGTGAAGTTTGGCATTGGTTATAATCACACTGCTCCTCCTACAGATTTTACTCCCAAAGCAGAGGTAGAATCTGATAGAGAAAGCAATAACCAATCCTTTTCATCATGTGATCTACTATCTGATACAACACCATCAGAGGTTGGAGTCAACATTAATTCCTACCAAAACCTATCAGCTGATGTTGATGGTTCAAATGCTAACACTCACATGATCAAAAGATGTGATCACTCCAGGTGGTATTTCACAAAGTACTGAAAGTACTAAAGAGCAAGTCATAACACCTGGAGAACAAACCAAACTACTGCATGTACTAAAGGGAAGAAAACTTCCAGTAGAAAGGGTGGGAAAACTACTGAAGAAGATATCAAGAAAGCATGTACTGCAAGGAAGAAAAATGCTAGTACTGGTCGCAAACTGCTGAAGAATAAGTCTTCAGTAGTTTCATCTTCTTCAGCAGATGATCAACTTAAGATGAAGAAAAAGCTATGTGAAATATGTGGCTTATTCAATCATCTTACTGATGATTGCTGGTATAAAAAGGGATCCAAACGCAAACACAATAAGAACATTAAAAAGAAAATGGATAAAATGAAAACTGAGTTTGAAACCAAGTTTGTACCAGCAACATCAAAACCTGTAACCCCAAAATCCAAAAATAAATCCAAAAAGGAAGGGGTTAATCAGGCAACAGCTGAGGTTGCTCAAAGGGAGATGGTACAACACAGGAATCCATCAATCTCAAGCACTAATGTGTCTGAGAAGCTGAAGGCTTTATCACGGAATCAGACACAACTTGTTATGTGGTTCAACATCTATTGGGAAGAGTCAACCAATTAGATGCTCCTGTGCTGAAACCACAGAGAAGAAAATCCATGCCAAAGGATTCTTCTTCTTCACCATCTCCATCCCCTCAGGCTGTTCTTCATAACAAATTTGTTAGTTTACCATCTGTTGATGTGAACAGACCCAAAACCAAAAAGGTTTGGGTCTCAAAAACTAACTAATTATTATGATTGCAAGGTTCTTCAGCATGCCACAGTAGCATCTGGTATGTGACAGCGGAGGATCTATGCATATGGCAGGGAACAACTCTCTTCTTCATGATTACTCTCAAGGTAAGAAGGGGTTTGTTCTTTTGGCAATGATGCTAAGGGTTACATCATAGCAAAGGCTTGTCTCTAATGGGGAAATAAGGTTTGATGATGTTAACCATGTGGAGAATCTCAAGTACAATCTCTTGAGTGTCAGTCAAATGGTGATAAAGGCCATGTTGCTCTTTTCACCAGTCAGAACTGCAAGATTCTGTCATCCAAAGGTCTGAGTTTGATTGATAAGGTGTTGGATGATCACGCTCTCCTGAGGGCCAACAGGACAGGAAGAGTGTATGCCTTATATCTTTCCAAGAAAATAGATCTCAAAGGCCATCCTTGCCTATTTTCCAAGGCTTCTCCTCAAGAATCTATTCTATGGCATAGAAGGTTGGGTCATGTGAATCTTAAAAACTTGAATCAGCTGCTACATCATGGTTTAGTAAGGGGATTGCCTATGAAGGAGTTCAGATGTGAGACAACTGCACTGCTTGTTTGAAAGGAAAACATCACAAAGTCTCATTCCTCCTATTGAAGAACCTAAGTCCATTGCCTGCTTGCAATTATACACATGGATATCTTGGTCCGTGTGAGAGTAATGAGTATGGAAAAGAAGAAATACTGTCTGGTAATTGTGGATGATTACTCCAGATTTGTATGGACTTTCTTCTTGCATTCAAAGGATGAGGCTGCTCAGACGATTATAAACTTTGTGTTGTATGTTGAGAAGCAGTATTCTCTATCTGTCAAGTGTATCAGAAGTGATAATGGAACAGAATTCAGAAACCATACACTTGATGATTTTTATCTCTCAAAGGGAATCAAGAGGCAGTTTAGCATCCTAAGGACTCCAGAACAAAATGGAGTAGTAGAGAGAAAGAACAGGACCCTAATTGAAGCTGCAAGGTCCATGTTGGCTGACTCTGGTTTGCCACTGACCTTTTGGGCTGAAGCTGTTAACACAGCTTGCTATATGCAGAATAGAGCCTTAGTAAATAAGAGGTTGATGAAGACTCCATATGAAGTTCTACATCATTTGGCTCCTCTAATTTCATTTTTCAGAGCTTTGGGTGTCCTTGTTTCATTCTCAACACAAAGGATCAACTCCACAAATTTGATCCTAAGGTGGATGCAGGGTATTTGTTGGTTATTCATCTACTTGCAAGGCATACAGAGTCTTCAACTGCAGAACAAAGATAGTTGAAGAGACTCTGCATGTGAAGTTTAATGAATCTCCAAAGGACAAGATTCCACAAAACCCGTGGAGTTATTTGATTTGGACATACTGCAATATGTTCCTTATCAGGCTTCAGCTGTTGCTCCTGTCAATAGTTCTCCACCTGGTGGTATTGATGATGATGATAATATCAATACTCACCTATTCAAGTTTAGTGATCAACTGCCTGAGTCCACTAAACTTGATGTTCCTGTAGCTTCAGCAGTTCCATCCACAACAAATGATGAGATCTCTGATTCCTCTACATCTTTTGATTTGCCATCTCATTCTTGGTTTCAAGAGTCTGCATCACCATCTGCTGCTGCTGAAGGTCCTACAAACACTTGCACAGATCTCATTGTTTATCAAGAGCTGAAGAATCACCCAATGTCTCAAATCATTGGTGATATCAATGCTGGAGTTTCAACAAGAAGTCAATTGTCCAATTTCTGCTTCTATGCTCTCTTCTTTAGTCAGCAAGAGCCAAAGAACTATCACATTGCTTTAAGGGACAATGGATGGGTTGAAGCCATGCAGCTTGAGCTACTTCAGTTCAACAAGCAGCAAGTGTGGGAACTGGTTCCTCTACCCCCAGGTAAGTGTGCAATAGGCACTAAATGGGTGTTTAGGAATAAAACAGATGAAAATGGGCTTATTGTTAAGAACAAGCCAGACTGGTTGTTCAGGGGTTTGCACAGGAAGAAGGTATTGATTATGATGAAACCTTTGCTCCTGTAGCCAGATTGGAGGCAATTAGATTGTTCTTAGCCTATGCTGTATTCCACAATCTTAAAGTTTTTCAAATGGATGTTAAAAGTGCATTTTATATGGTAAAAAAAGAAGAGGTTTATGTGTGTCAACACCAGGTTTGAGGATAATAAACATCCAGATTGGGTATACAAGCTTGATAAGGCTCTTTATGGGTTGAAACAAGCTCTAGAGCCTGGTATGAGACATTATCAAATTTCTTCTTCAAAATAATTTCACTAGAGGCTCCATAGATAAAACTTTGTTCATTAAGAAGGTGGATCAGCATAAGCTACTTGTTCAAATTTAAGTTGATGATATTATTTTTGCATCCTCTGATCCCCAGTTGTGTGGTGATTTTACCAATTAATGCAAAAGAAGTTTGAAATGAGTGCAATGGGAGAATTATAGTTCTTTCTAGGATTGCAAATCAAACAAAAGGCTGATGGGATTTCATTCATCAGTCTAAATATACAAAAGATCTTTTGAATAAGTTTGATTTACAAAACTATAAGCCCTGTTCTACTCCCATGTGCCACACCACTCAACTGGATGCAGATCTGAAAGGTAAATCTGTTGATGAAACACTTTACAGATGTATGATTAGTCCTTGATGTACTTAACAGCTTCTAGACTAGATATCATGTTTGCAACTTGTGTTTGTGCTAGATTTCAGGCTGCTCCTAAAGAGTCTCATTTGATTGCAGTCAAGAGGATCTTTAGATATCTGCAAGGTACACAATCTCTAGGTTTATGGTATTCCACTGGACACTCTTGCAAATTAGTTGCTTTTTATGATAGTGACTATGCAGGGTGTAAGTTAACCAGAAAGTCAACTTCTGGTGGATGTCAATTCCTAGGCAACTGTTTGATTTCTTGGCAGAGTAAGAAACAAACATCTGTGCTACATTCACTGCTGAAGCAGAGTACATTGCTGTTGCAAGTTGTACATCTCAGGTACTCTGGCTTCAGAACTAACTTTTGGATTATGGCATTACAGAGACTAAGACCCCATTATTAATGGACAGTGCTTCAGCTCTTTGCATTGTCAAGAATCCTGTCCAGCATTCTAGGACCGAACATATAGAGATCAGACACCATTTTATTAGGGACTGTTTTGAAAAAGGTGTGATTGATCCAAAGTTTGTGCCTAGTGTTGATCAGCTTGCAGACATTTTTACTAAGCCTTTGGATAGTTCAACTTTCCAAAACCTAGTGTTAAGGCTTGGTATGCGCGCAGCTAGAATAAGTGACAACTATTGATGATCTCAGTAAACAAGTACTGATGATCATTAGTAAACATGTCACAAATAAGTACTGATTCTGTTACAAACTACTGATGTAGTTATAACTACTGATGTTAGTAAAAAACAGATAGTACTGATGTCCTATGAAAAACTGAAAACAGCCAAAAAGACTGATGAGTAAGTGTTGAGGACAGTATGAAACAGCTGAAAAGCTAAGAATTGACGAAAACTACTGATGGAATTTTCTCTTCAGTCATTTTAAACTACTGTTTCACTTAAACAACTGATGTTCATCTTAAACAACTGAAGCAAAACCAAGTCTTCAGTAGTTTCACAACTACTGATGACTAACACCAAGTCTTCAGTCGTTTACAACAACTGATGACAAAACCAATGTCTTCAGTAGTTTACAACTACTGATGACTAACACCAAGTCTTCAGTCGTTTACAACAACTGATGACAAAACCATGTCTTCAGTAGTTTCACAATACTGATGACTAACACCATGCCTTAGTTGTTTCCAACATCTGAAGTCAAAACTATGGTTTTCAGTGTTTTATAACTGCTGATGCCTAAAACCAAGACTTCAGTGTTTCAATATTGAAGTTAATACCATCATTAGTCGTTTTAAAACTACTGATCATTACACAAACCTTCAGTTGTTTTATCTCAAACCTAACGTTCAAAAACTCGAACCTTCTCTCACATAATGGCGACCATGCAGCTTAAACCAAGACACAACTGTGTTACCTACCTTACTAAATCACCTTTCTAGACGAAGTTTGATACTGCCATTGATCTAATGGTCCATTCTCCATACAAAACGGCCTTCCTTATCACTCCTACCATTAATGCGAATCCCTAAATCAGTTCTGGACGAACGTCACCTTATCAGTGGGGAGAATGACAGCGAGTCTCTCCAGTCGTTCGTCAACTACCGTAGGTGGTCATCACTCCGGAAATCCTTCGCCAAACCCTACAACTGGATGATGCCACCTTCCCCGCTGGATATTCAAAGGGCACCACTGATCTATCCTTTGCCCAACATGGAGACCAGGGTAACCTCAGCGCTTCTACCATCCTAAAGAAGCATTCCATGACGCTGAACGCCTTATTTTTCATATGGTGAATGTCTGCCTAGCCCCTAAGACTTCTTCTTGGGATCAAATGTCAACCAGGTGGCAGCAGTATTCTTCTCTATCCTTGAGCAACAAAACTTAAATTTTCTGCAATAATATTTCAAGAACTTAAGGATATGGTCTCAAAACCTATTGCTAACGATGGATATTATATCCACGGTTCATAATGGCCATTATAGAGAACCGCTGAAAGATGAGGACATGTTGGCCTTGGAGTCCCTGCCATGGCTGTATTGCCTGAGGTATACTCCAGGCACAACTCAGACCAGTCTCAAACAGGCTGCCAAGCTACGAAAAACCACGCAGCTGGAACCCACAGCCACCACCTCCAAATCCAAAGTCCCACCAAACCCAAACACAAGAAACCAAAAGGCTGCTCAGGGAGATGAGTCCCCTGAGGATGCCCTGTACCACAAACACAGGAAATACATACTGGTTATAACCCCCTAGTTATGTCCATGACTCAACCTGCTAAACGCTCAGGCTTTCTCAACAGGAGCCTGCAGCAATCACATTCGGGGCACCTATACATCTGGAACCTTCCTCATTTGAGGAGGTTGCCATTGAAATGCACACTCTCCCGGGTGCATACTTCTTTACACCATCTCCCACTGCAACCACCCCAAAGTCCTACGATAATAGTTGCAAAAGTGCTGACTCAGTTGCATTCCTCACCCCCTCCCCAGATACCAATCAAAAACTGGGATAGCCTCAACAATTGAGGGGGGATCCAAATGCTGCTGCTAACCCATAGCACAGGGGTTACACGTTCCATCTCCAAGTGTAGAAACGAGATTCGAACTCTGGTGAGGCTGCCACTTCTCCTGCTTCAGCATATGATCAGGATGCAGTTGGTAACATCCATAAGACCTCACCAGAGGCAACTGCCAATGAAGGACATAGTCCTGAGGCAGGAAGTCCCCAGTACCAAGAACAAGGGGCACATGCTACTACTGATCTACACTCAGAGCATGTACATCCTGATTCTATCAGGAGGTCAGGTGATTCAGCAAACACTGATGATGACATGGGCTCTTCTATGATGTTTTAGCCAAAATACCATCCTAGAGAATGAGGTAAGCAGACTCAACAGCTGATTGCCAAATGTCTCAGGATCTAAGTCCATCTGCCCTAATACACAACAGATGGCACCTTCCTCTGAAGGTCTCTTATACATAGAGCCACTCCAAAACACTCAGCCACCTGCCTCTACTTCTGGCACTATCTCTCAGGGACAGAAACCCCCTGAGCAAATAGCTGCTATCCTTCAAAATTCCTTACCTCTCATCACACCAATTATCACATATAGTGATTAAAACCTTGATGAGAGGCTTCCCTCTGTTATCCAACCCTTACTGAGGAAGTTGTGAGAAAAAGGCTTTCTGACAATCAAACCCTTGCAACCAATGCAACCAAAAAGGGGGAGATTCAGTCAGTGAAAGCAAAACGAAAGAGGATTGAAGATGGGAAAGAGAAAGAAAAAGAGATAGAGGTGGAAAATGAGAAGGAGTTGGGTGTAGAGACTGAGAAGGAGAAGGAGAAGGAAGCTGAAATGGAGAAAGTGACTGAAAGTACTAAAGACTTTCATGTCACATACAAGAAAAGGAAGAGTGGAAAGAAGGAGAAGGAGTTGGAGGGAATGGTGAAGGAGGCTGATGCCAACACAGCCGATCAATGGATAACATCATGATCAGCTTTTTAGGCAAGGTCATGACACTGAAAAACTTGACTCAGAAATTAGAAGATTGGAGATTGAAGAAATCCAAGCAAGATGGGCAAGTTACAGTGTGTTGGAAAGGGAAAGGCTGGAAATCATGATCAGGTTCATAGCTAAGTATCTTGGAAGATCATTGATTGAAATCAAGTCATGGTCCAGGGACAGCATCTTGGCAATAACCACCAAGATCTGTTCGTCTGAAGTATATACCAAAGGGCTGGTCATTGAAGCCTTGAATGAAGCTGGTGCTGGGAGCAGGACTGAACTGGTCAAACAATCTAAAGCCTCACTTACATCCAAAATGCTAGAACAGCCTGTCAAAATTCCCACACCAAAACCACCACAACCACAACCCACTAAACCAATTCCCATACCCACAAAAACAATAGCCGATGATGTACCCCAGAAGAGGAAGAGAAGGGTACCGAGCCTAGAAGAGGAAGAAGAAGATAATGATGAAGATGAAGACATGCTGCCAATCTCAACTGTTCTACAGTTTCCTAAGGCCATAAGTCACCCTTCAACAATTACTCCTGAATCTCAAAGGCAAATTGTGAAAGTGAAGTTAGAAGAAGAAGAGCTTCACAAACAACATGATGAGGAATTGTTGAGAAGAGTCAACAAAGCATATGCTGCCACATCTTCAATCATCAATATGAAGAAACATGCTTAGAGATTATACACTCTCAGACATACCTTTCAATATCAAAAAGAGAGAGTGAGGATTTGGCCTGATCCCAGGGTGTCTCATAGGATTCAAAAGAAAAATATTCCACAGAGATACATTGGCCAAGTAAAGAAAATTGTAGATGAAGTGATCTCACTGGCCTTTGTAGTATCTCTTGGGAGATCCTAGATGACTTCAAGAAAGCCTATAAAGCTAAACTGACCCCACAAAGATGCTGGAGAATAAAGTGGTGAAAAAGGGGGTTAGGTATAGGAGGCTTGAGGAAGTTAGAAAGAATGAGCTCCAGTTGTTCTTAGAGGGTATTCACCCAGATGAATTCGCATATAGAGTCATAACAACGTGGAACTAAAAAATGGAAGCTGGTCAAATACCTCTATAAGTATTATGGGCAAGAGTCACTCTTTGAAGGAGAAGCAGAAGAGCTTACCATGGAGGAACAAGTAACCTTCCTTGAGGCTATACAAGGGAGTCTTACAGACTCATATTGGGAAGTAGATCTCATGGATGGAGTAATAGCTCTGTGTCCAGTTCCCCAAGACAGAGTTCCCATCCATCCTTTGTCAACAGATCATTGAGACTTCTTCCCAGGCCTGTGCTTACAAGGGTCACTTCTGAGCTGATCTAGAAGGAAAAAAAAACCAATCTTTCTACCATAATAAGTGGGACATCTTCAATAAGCTTAAAGGTTTTGGCTGCATTGGTTCAGGGGGAGTTTGTTGGACCAAAAGAACCAATGAGCCAGATCAGAAAAACCTTTAAGTCCCACAAGACATCACAATAACTGCTGAAGACTTGATCAGCTGTTTGACAAAGTCTGAAGATCAACAACTGAAGACTAAAGTACTGAAGACTTCAACAGCTGAAGACTAAGGTCTGAAGATCAACAGCTGAAGAATAAAGTACTGAAGACTTCAACAGCTGAAGACCAAAGTCTGAAGATCAACAGCTGAAGACTAAAGTACTAAAGACTTCAACAGCTGAAGACCAAAGTCTGAAGATCAAAGCTGAAGACTAAGTACTGAAGATCAACAGCTGAAGTACAAGACTAAGACAACATCTGAAGACATCAGCGATGACAACAGCTGAAGTTCAAGAAGTCCAAGTACTAAAGCCTTCAGAGTTTGTCACAAGAGCTGAAGAAGCATTCTTAGTGTTGTGATGGTTCTATTCAGTAGTTTCTTTTCTATTTCAGTACTTGTAAAACGACTAAAGAGCATGTTCTTCAGTCGTTGTTGTTTCAGTAGTCTTTTCAGTAGTTGTAGTGATTGTTAACACTTGGTATTTTTGTAAGAAGATGTCAGCTGTTTAACATCTTCAGTAGTTGTGTTAACTTTCAGTAGTTAAATAACAGTTAGATGTCACTATCAAGTGACATCAGCTGACATCAGGTTCCCTTATAAAAGGAAAGATGACCTAATTGTAACGGTCCGCGAAAGCCAGCCGAAGCGTGTATTGAATGAATATATTCCTTTTGGCAGAAATTCTCTCTCTATAACAAACATTGTTCATTGATAAATTCGTGTGTTCTTGTTTAAATTTGTTAATTCGTGAGCTCATTCCGCTACAAATCCAATCTAATTGATCAAACTAGATGCTGAGATCCTAACATATGTCTCTACATAAACTGCTGAAGTTGAATACATTGCTACTGCAAGCTGCTATGCTTAAGTGCTTTAGATTTAGAATTAGATGCTAGATTATGGATTCAACTTTAAGGAGACTCCATTCACATAGACAACAATAGTGCTATCTCTATCAACGAGAACCCTGTGCAACACTCAAGGACAAAACACATTAATATTAGGTATCATTTGATTAGAGATAATTTTGAGAAAGGATTAATAAAACTAGTCAAAGTTAACACATATGAACAATATGCTAATCTGTTCACCAAAGCTTTTGATGAACAGAGATTCAAATATCATGTTTCAGCTATTGGGTTGATTAACCTTGAGTACCTTTTTCTTAATACTTAATCATATTATTTCTAAAATTGTGTGTTCTAAGTTGTCTATTCTATCATCTTCATAAACCCTGGTTTACTTTGGAAGAACAAAAATCTTTTTAGAAGATATTCTTTAAAGTTTTAAATTTTTTTAATCCTTTGGAAGATATCCATTTACCTTCGGAAGAAATTTATGTCTTTAAAAACAAACAACTACTTGGAAGAATTTACATTCAGAAGAAATTTTCACAATATCTTCTAAAGCTTACTTTCTTTTCAAAACACTTGTGTGTTTTAAAGAACATTTTTCTTCTGAAAGCAATTAACTCTCGGAAGTTTTTGTTAAAACTTTCAAGTGCCGATCTCTTTGGAAGCAAAATTTTCAAAACTTTTGGAATATCTCAAAAGCCAATTTGGCTTCGGGAGCATTTCATCAAAACTTCCAAAGAGAAATTACCTTCGGAAGATTTTCAACTTCCAAGAAAACTAACTTTTGGCTAAAAGAAAACTACTTTTTCAGAGGTAGACGACATTTGGATTTCAAAGTTATCCTCTTTCATTAACTTTGTCTTAGATCTATTTCATATATAAACCTAACGGTTCCTCCTCTTTCTTTATCATCTTCATTTTTTTCCCAAACCTAAATTCCTAAAATTCTGTGAAACCGCCTTTGTTCTTCATTTCCTTCACCTCTAAGCTTCTAAAATGACCAACCTCAACCACAGAAAGGACCCAAACTTCTCCATGCAGTTACACAGGCAACATAATCAGGTTGTTCTATTGCACTCTAAGAAAGATCCTCATTTCTCAAAGGTTTGTCAGTTTTTGGCTCTGTTTAACTATTCCACCTCCCTTACTATTTGTAACACCCGGTTAGTTTTTTAAAAAAGTCAAAGAAAGAGAGAACAAAGTGAAGAAAAAGAAAGAAAATATATTTTACCCAAGTTGAGGGGTGAAAAGTGTCAAAAGGACAAAAGGTTTGAAAAAGTGAGTGTAAAAAGTGATGGTCGCCTATCACCTCCTGCACACCCTTTTCATCCGGACTTTTAGAGAGAGAGAGAGAGTAACAAGGAGCAAAAAGCTCTCAGGTTAAAGAAGAACAAGCTGAAAAGTCGAATTCAAGGTAAGGAATTCATGGTTTTAAGTGTTCTTAACTGGCCTTGCCTCGGTTGTATGCTTATGTATGTTTGTGTGTGTTCGGGTGTGTGTTTTGGTGGGTTTTAGGTGTTGAACCTGCAACAAAAGGGTTTTGAAGGAAGTCATACCCAAGAGGCTGCAAAGGTGAGTTCTAGAACCCCTCTTTTTACATGTTTTAACTGATTTTGGGGCTGGAAATGCATGAATGTATGTTTTAATAATACTGGGTTTCATACCCGTATGTTTGAATGTGTGTATGTTGTTGGTATGGTTTGATGTTGGGTTATGTTCATGTTTGGTGATGTAATGGTTGTGTTTCTAAGGCTTAGAATGCATGATTTAATCTTAGAACATGATAGATGAGTTTTGGGGACTGAATCTGCTGAATAGTGTGCCCTAGGCTGCTCATGCGCCCAAACAGTAGTTCATACGCCTAAGTTTAGAAAACTGCTTAAGTGTTGACAAATGCGGATGGAAAGTCAATGCGGATGGAAAGTCAATGCGGATGAGTAAGTTCATGCGACTGAACAACTAATGCGGATGAATAGTTAATGCGGATGAGTAAGTTCATGCGATTGAACAACAAATGCGGATGAACAGTTAATGCGGATGGAAAGTCAATACAGATGGAAAGTCAATGCGGATGGAAAGTCAATGCGGGTGAACACTTAATGCAGATGAGTAAGTTCATATGATTGAACAACAAATGCGGATGAACAGTTAATGCGGATGAGCATTGGCAGATAAGTAAGAGCAAATGCGGATGAGTAAAATGATATGCAGAAGAACAAAAGGAAATGTGAAAGAACAAAAAGAAATGCGGATGAGTAAAAAGAAATGCGGATGAACAAAAAGAAATGCGGATGAACAAAAAGGGAATGCGGATGAACACTTAGAAAATTTTTTGACTTTTTCGGGAAAATATGAAATTTAGGCTTTGACTTGGGAGATTCTCAGGGGCTATGTAAGTTGACTTTTTGAGGTCATAGATGATGTGATGGGCAATGCATGATGATTTTATGATGAATGATTGATGCTATTGCATGATGGTATGTATGATGTATATTATGTATGTATGATGATGCCCTGTATGGTGATGATGTATGTGTATGTTAATGTTCCTATTATGTATGTTTATCTTCCCATGGCTTTATGTTGAATGTTAATGAATGAAATGAAAAGTATTAAGTAATGTAAAGTGAAAGATAATGAAAAGAGGAACATAATAAGTGCATGCATTAATGAGAGAGAAAGTAAAGTAAGTCTTGCAAGCCTTTTATGTGGAAACACACCCAATGAAGGGTGTTAGTTCAATGGTGTGTGGGTTAGCTACCCCAGAAGGATGCACACCGGGGTCCGTCTTTATGAGCGACCATTTGTATAGTGATTACTCACCTTGATGCTGGTGCCAGTCTATGTGCAGTGTGGAAGTCATTTATGATCTTCGGCCTAGTACCCGAGTTATGCATAATGTTGGGGGTGTAGTATACGATGGTTTATAGTGATTACTCACCTTGGTGCTGGTGCTAGGCTATGTGCAGTGTGGAAGTCATTTATGATCTTCGGCCTAGTACCCGGGTTATGCATAATGTTGGGGTTGTAGTATATGATGGTTTATAGTGATTACTCACCTCGGTGCTAGTGCCAGGCTATGTGTAGTATGGAAGTCATATATGATCTTCGGCCCAGTACTCGAGTTATGCATAATGTTGGGGGTGTAGTATATAGTTGGGATCTTTGTCGCTTACCCCGGTGCTGGTGCTAGGCTATGTGTAATGGAAGTCAGTTATGAACTTCGGCCCAGTACCCTATTTGTTTGGGGCATAGCTGATGACACTGATCCAGTTAGTGATAAGGAATGTGATAAAGAAGGAAAGAGTTAAAGAAAGTATGTGGTGAACAGTAAAGGAATATAATAATGATATTATCTATGTGTACGTATGATGTGTGATCACATGTAAAAGTAAAGAACGGTTTTAATGAAAGTAAAGTATGTTTTATTATAAAACTAGAACTCACTCAGCAATGCTGACCTTTTGTGCATTTTCCAGTTGGCAGGTAAGGTTGCTGAGGATGGCACGGAGCAGCTACTCAGCTCTTTTGGATGGCATCCAGATTTATAATGCTTTTGTGTTGAAATGTAACATGTATATTGTAATTTGATAACAATGTATTATTTTGCAAAAGCTTTTGTAATGCAATGAAATGGGTGTTTAAATGTTTCCGCTGCAATGTTTCTATCAAGTTAATGAAATTATATGTTTTATGAGCGATGATTGGCCAGTTGTAAGCGTCTCGGAACGGGGCCTTACACTATTGATCCTCCTCTCTATGAAGATCATCTGCTTGATTTTGGAAGACCTGTCAAGAGGTCATTATGGATGGGGAGAAGACACTATCTTCTACAGTGCATGGGATAACAATCTTTATCACTCCGGCCATCATAAACACCCACCTTAGTCGGATGATGAGAAGGTGAATTCTCCTTTCCTAAAAAAAACTGTTAACCAATCCTTCCAGTAGATAGGCTATGAAGGAGATTTCTCTATCAAGACCTTCAGGAAAGGGAAGGTCTCCTCCCAGTGAAGTACTTACTTCATGTGGTCATCCACAACTTGTCCAACAAGCATGGGCGCTGGGACCAGATTCCTGAAGATCTCTCCTTCATAGTGCATAGGATGGTTTAGAGGGTCAAGTTCAGGTGCTCTCAGTTTGTTTATACAAATTTACTTGCTAACTTGGACTCCTTATAATATTACATGTTTCCTAGATATGTTCAACACATTGTCAACTGTGAACTGGGCTCACAGTTGAGGGAAACGGGTAATGTTCTTAAATTGGGATAGATGAAGCCCGACATCTTTAAAATTTTGAAGAAACCAACTATTGGCTTCTCTGGAATAGAAACAGCCCTTGTCCCCAAAATATTAGAGCTCATTGCTCAAGGTGACAACCTAGCAACACAAGCTAGTGTTGAACCCACACCTTCTACCTCTCAACCACTAAAACAACCACAAATCATCTTCACCTACCAAACAAAATCCAAACGAACCCCTACACAAGCTATTAAGTCTGTGCAGGCCCCATATTACTACCCAAACAGGAGGAAATGGACACTGGAGCTCCCACTTCCCCTGAGGAGCAAACCACTCCCATGTCTTCAAGAATCAGTGCTGAGGTTCCTCATGCTCAGCCTGATGACCCCATTAGCCAACAACCTTAAGCCTTTACTATGAGTTTCAACACTCAAGTGAACAACCTACAGGGGAAAGTTACCATCCTCAGCCTTTAGATCTTAACCAACCAATCCATAGCCTTGACTTATATGATTATGAAGACTTAGGTTTCAATAAGAATCATGAGTCTCTCTACTCTTCCCCAACTCAAAAAGAGATGAGTGCTCCTGACTCTCCCTTGTCAAGCCCATATCATCTACCTACTATCAAGGTGGATCTCCCTAACCCTGTTCAGGAGGTCCATATGTAATAATCTCTTATTTGTACAAGTGACTACATCTTTAAGACCTAAACCATGGCAACTCAGCACACTAACACTCCATCTAAAGTTGTCAGTGAGCAGAGGAGAACCAGCAGCCAAGAACATGATGCTGGTGGTGAGACTAAGAACTTTGGTTTAATTATCTCATCCCCTAATGAATCTTCTGATGAAGAGGAGGGAAATCTAAGACTAAAGGTGCAAAAATTGTCAAAAACATACACCTATTTAGTCTCTAAGGTTAGTCACTTGGAATCTCAGGTTACTACCTTACAAAATAGGGTCAATGATCAGCAACTTAAGATATCTTATCTCAAGGAGAAACTAGCTGGGAGACCTTTATGAGGAGCTCATCCAGGGACACAAGAACCTGTGGTTGTCATTGACCTAAATCCTAACTCACATATGCAAGAGGGTGATGGTACCAAAAAAGGGAAGAAAGTCATTACAATCACAGAACTTGGGAGTTCTTCACAGAGCATGGACCTTGAGGACTCACCATCCTCACTTGCAATTTTTCATGCTCAGCAACTTCCTCAAGTTCACATTGATGTGGACTCTATAAACTCCTTCATTCAGAGTCTCTTTGAGGAATGTATTCCAAGAGCTACGTCATCCCCACCTCAAGGAACTTCCAACTACATAATTGGGTGGAGGTATGATGCTGATAGGAGAGTCCTTGTTCTTCAAAGAGTTCAAGGGCAGCAAGAGGTCTTCAATTTTTAGATCTTGAACAACTATGAAGGTCTTGACCTTATTAACAAGCCACTTGTCAATCCAAGCCAATTCAAATAAGCTGATAAGTTGGCTCAAAGGATTCAAGACATTATTAGTGAAGAGTTCAGCCTAAGAAGGAGACAAAGGTATCCAGGCAATGTCATTGGTCAACTAGATGTTGAGGCAGACCCTGAGATTAGCTTCAAAGGAAAAACCTTGACTAAAGGCCCAATGATGGAACCTGAGAGTCCTAACACACCTATACTACTTCAGAAATCCATTCCCTTGATGAGACACCTACTAGTAAAGGTGTATCTAAACCTCTCTCTGGCCAGAGCTTGGATGCTACACCAAGCAATAAAGACCAAAGCTCTCTCCATCCTGTGTCACCAAGGTTTATTAGTGATAAGAGAAAAAGGGTTCTAACCGCTTAGGAGATTGAGTAGGAGAGAGGGAGGAAAAGGAAGCTAAGGGGAGATACTTCAACTAGGTCTTCAGGCTTTATGGAAACTGCAATTAGGGCTGCCCCTAGACTAAACACTCAGAATGATGAGTTGAGGGCAGTCAGGATCAACTACTTATAGACCAGGAACTTTGACATTGATGAGATAATTGCTCTCCCCTTAGAGCAACTAAATGAGCTGGCTAACATGGAAATGTCAAGAGAGAGAAGGATGCAGAGCATGCAAGATTGCTTTTTTAGATCAAAGAATAGAAAAGACTGAAAATATTATACAAGCATGTTCCTACCCTCTCCTCAGTTCATGAAAGCCCTGTGCAAGAGACTGTGACTCCACAAGAACCTTAGGTAGACAAAGAAACTAATAGGACCAACATGATTAACTACCTGAGTACCAAAGGTCTCTACCCACTGCTGCACTTCTTCCATTGTCCTTTGACTATATTGAGTTTGAGTATCTCAAGCAACTTGAACTTCAAGTGCTCAAAGAACAAAAGGAAACAAAGAGGAAGATGAGGGAAGAAGTTGCAAAGTCAAGAGCCATCATTCAGAAAAGCCAAAAGAAGTCTGCTGATAGGCAGAGGATGATGAGCTTCTTGAAGCTATATGGATTCTCTGGAAGGAGACTTGGCCCTATGTCTTTATCCACTATGGATAAGCACATTAGGGTGATCCAGTAGAAGATTAAAAGAGGAGAACTTGTTAAATTACTCTCCCCACCAAGTCAGGTCTCCCAAGAAGTGGAGGTTAAGATTGAACCTTTTGAGACAACACAACCTGGACCTCCTACTGAGTCTCAGCAAGCTTCATCTTCTAATCCACAGCAGGGTTCTGTCCCCTCTCAATGTGAACCTATGAGAGAGGAAGAACCAACTGAGAAAGACAAGGATGATCAACAAGGTGCTACAGGCCAGTCTTCTCAGTTAAAAAGTTCAAAAGGAGAAAAAGGATGGCTTCTAAACCAAAGTCTAAGAAAAAGAAGAAAGAGGCATCCTTCCTCCAAACCTCAAGATGAGTCAGAACATCCTGAGGATATGCAACAAGAGGAAGCTCCACCAACTCCAATCCAAGTAGCTCCTCTAGCATCAGGAAGACCCATCATATCCTGGACTTACACTACTAATCTAGAGAGATGGCATGTGATCAGAGATCAAGGTATTGAAGATGTCTACACATGGCAAGACATGTTCAATCTACCTCTGCATGATCTCTTTGAGATAAGAAGACACTTTGAGAGTCTGAATGATCCTGACCATCTTATGAAGAAAGGCATGGTCATCATCATAATGAGGACCGTCAATATCTGAAGTCTTCAAATGTTTTGGTAGCATCAGCCTAGGGGGAGTTTGTAAGGTTTCATATAAGGCTGATATAATCCAAAACATCTAAAGTCTATCCTGCATGCATGCATGCACATGAAGATAGATTTCTTCCAAAGACTTTTTGAGCACATGCTTTATCTGATGTACCTTTATCATAAAGCTGGACCACCTTTCTACTGCAACTCTATTGACTCACCAACTTTCACAAGTTGGTGAAATGTCCATGCTTTTGGTAACTTTACATTGAGGTCTTGAGTCTGTTACTTTCTACTTTATGTACTTTTATCCTTTTAGTAATATAGTAGGATGTGAGCTATGACATGTCATAGTCATTAGTCAAAAGACAATCTTCCTTTTGACTCTACATTGATTTTTTTGTTGTCTAGATCATGTATCCAGCAGGCCTTTAAAGTACGACCGGTTGTAAAAGTATCTCAGGTTGTATCTTTCTTTATGCTTTGTAACACTTGTATGGAACTTTAGAGCAATTTAAAACATTCTTGAAAGCCAAACACTTGTGTTATATTGTTCTTGTTCTGTCTTTTTATTACTTGTTTTTCGTAGTATCAAAGTGTAACTAGTTACTAGTTTCCTATTTGACCTGTTAAGTATTCTAACTCACTCTCCTCATTGTGTGTTGTCTTGTAAGTGACCATCCCTCAAATGCTCCTGCACATAAACCATGTAAACTAACATCCAAGTAATGTATCTAACATAATACAATCATCAAATCATGCATTCCAAGAGCAAAAAGTTTCCTCTTAAGGCAATGTATGAAATTCATGATCAAATCATAGATTTCTTGCATAATCAACATCATCTAACATTCATACAACCTAACTAACATCATATTAACATCTAACAATCATCAATTTCATTTTTTCATCACCAATTTTGAATTTGGTTTATCAAGAACAAAAACCATGAAAAACTAATCAAAACTAACCTTTAGGTGTGTAGAAATCAAGAATTGGGCTTGCTAACACCTTGCAACCACTTTGAACTAATCAAAATCAATGATTTGTGCTTGATCAAATTCAAAATGTGTGAGATGGGAGAAGGCTTTGGCCGAATGGGGGTGGGTAATGGGGGCTAGGGTTTGCTTAATTTTGTTAAGTTTTAGTTTTATGGTAATTACAACTTTACCCTCATTGTTTACACTTTATAAAACTTCATCTTTTTAACACTTTTAAAGTGGTTTTAACTACTAAATATACTCATTATTAATCAATAATGATAATGTAGATACATGTGTCCCTAGTTTCTGATCTTAATGTAATATGTTTGTTTTGTCTTACACATATGTGATTGTACGGGTACTTAATGAAATACAATATGTGGTTGTGCTTAATGTTAAATATTTCATTAGTTGGTATGTAATAACACTTATTGATTTAACTATATAGGTTGTGGTTGTTTGAATAATGTCTAAATCAATTAATGACTATGAAACATATTCAAACTTAATTGTGTGAAGTCTCATGCGATTGGCCCATGCTAATGGACCATACACATGAACAACTTCATGATAATGAACTAGTAGTACGAATGAACCAGGAGACTGGATCAGTCGTATGATTGAAACATGAGATTGACTCAGTCGCATGAATGAACACTCAATCGTGCGAATGGATCAACCGCATGACTCAATCGCATGACTGAACCATGCAAATGGTCCAGTCGCACGATTGAAAAACCTTAACCTATAAATACCACTTAAATCATGGAAAAACTAGACACTTCGAATATTTTGATACCCAGACGTACCCTAGCTGTCCAGAGACCTCTAGCAACCTGTTCCAACTTCAAAGTTCGCAGTAGATCGATTGCAAATCGTTTTTAACGTTTAGATTCAACCCTGAATTGATTATACGTGCGTTCTCACTGATTGGATCGCCAATCAAATAGGATTCCGCACTATTTGATTTGGTACACACATAAATCTGTTAGTAGTCGTCCAGTGATGATCCTAACAAGTGGTATCAGAGCTTTGGCTCTAGATTTACGTGTGATTCAATCGTTTTGATATAAAAATTGTGTTTTTACGCACAAACGCAATATTTTGTGTCAAATCGGACGTCTCCTGATCGTAAAGTTAAGTTTTTTCCGGCTAACGGCAATTAGGGTTAGCAAATATTCGTGTTTTTGCGTACTAACACCTTAAACCTAGAATTTTCGAAATCCAGCAGGTTCAGTCGCACGATTGACTCAATCGCACGACTGAGGTCATATGCATTCCCCATACGCACGATTGGACTCAATCACATTTCCATTCGTCCGACTGAGAAGACTCTTCGCATTGTTCATCCGAATTAGTTCATTCAGCCGACTGAGTCATCCGCATTAGTTCAGTCGCACGATTGAACCATCCGCATAGTTCAATCGCCCGAATAGCTCAATCGCACATCTTCATTCGCACTAATACAAAAGTTTGGTTTAATGTTAAAGTTAATAGCAATGGAAGATCAATATTCAACATTCACAGCAGGGAGACAGTCACGTATACAAAATTTACTAATGGAGAATGAAGTGGGGAATCACAACAAGCCTCCAAAGCTAATCACGTTAGACGAGTATCCATAATGGAAATAACGTTTCGAAATCTAATTAATGGAGTAGATCCTAATCTGTGGAAGTCTATAGAGACGGGGTACAACATGCCTGTAGGAGCTGATGGTGTCAAACTCACACTTGGTGGCATGACTGACAGACAAAAGGTGAAATACAATGCAGAAAAGAAGGTTTATGCTTTGCTTACACAGTCAATTCCAAAGGATATTTTCCATCAATTCTCGGAATATACTCAAGCAAAGAGGCTATGGGATGCATTGGAAAAAAGGTATGACGGAAATGCATCATTGAAGGTCATAGAGGCTAAGGCTTTAAAGGAGTTTGAAAACTTCTCCTTGATAGGATAAGAAAGCCTAGATGATGTTATCAATAGATTCTACCACTTGATGAGTGAGATGCACACTCATGGAGTATCGACGTCAATGGAGTACAAAGTGTCCAACTTTGCAGACGGGCTGCCGGAGAAATGGGTGTTGTTTGTCTCCAATCTCAGACAGAATGGTATGCTAACGAAGTTAGATATCAACGACTTCATTCTGAAGCTGAGAGACGAAGAACTAAGAATGAAGTACAAAGCTCAAAAGGCTTCTTATGATCAGAATCCTGCACTGTACAACGCGACTCCTCAAGCCAAAACATCTGAAGCACCTCTTCAAACAGCTTTTGTATCAAGCTTGTCTGGTCCTTCCCCAGCCTCTACTTCAGGGTCAAAAACGTCAGGGTCGTCTGGTACCCAATACATTACACCTGAAGCAAATGCAGCAAAGCTGAAGACCGAGAACTTTGGCAATGTGACAGTTGAGGTAGCTAAAGAGCACATGGATCTCTTAGCTGCGGTAGTCCACTCCTATGATGGACTAATTGCTAGTAAGATTGGGAACTACCATCTGGCAGATGAGGATTATGAGCAGGTGGATGAGATAGAGCTGGAGCGGATGGACATAATGTGGGCATTAGCCAGTGCAGTCCAGAGAGCTAAGAAGTTTTTCAAAAAGACCGGACAAAATTTGATTGCAACTAAGGACACTACCCTCGGCTTTGACAAATCCAAGGTAACCTACTTCAACTGCGGTGAGAAAGGGCACTTCAAAAGGGAGTGCGTGAAGCCAAAGAAGACTGACAATGAGAATCCTTTCTCCACCTTCAATCGTCAGGAAAAATCCACTACTAGTCTTACATCATCAACCAAGGACCCCAAAGCCTTGACTGCTCATGATGATGAAGGACAGGACTAGAGATTTCAGTTTGTCTCACCGTGAGAATCCAATATTGCTAGTGTGGAGGATATCGACAATGACTCAGTTAGTGAAGGAGATATTGCAGTCAAACTTGCGATGTCAACATCAGAAGAAACTGCACCAGTGGTCACCTACCTACCTGAAGAAGGGAAAACTGCAACAACGTCAGAATCACCAGCTCCAGAAACATCAGATTCTGCATTGATGGCTGATTCTTCAGAAACCACTCAGGTAAGTACTACTGACAAACTCTTTAATAATCATGCTTGTTTTGATTGTAATAAATTTAGGGAAAGCATTGATTTAAAATTTTCTAGGTTATTAGATCATAATGATAACTTAGTAAAGGACTTGGAACTGTGCACTAAAGCTAACAAAGTGTTAAAACAAAATGAGCATAATTACAAAGAAAAGATAGTCCTTTTGAACAAATAGCTTAGGGAAACAGAAGTTGTAGTCTTTAACCAAGCTAATGACATTAGGTACTATCTAAACTCCCTAGAGGAGACTAAGAAACAAAAGGCAGTTTTAGAAGTAGAAGTTTATTCCCTAAAACAAAACTACATAGCTGGACTAGTTCTTCACACATAGTCCAAACTTAGTGAGAGAGAGAAACAATGGGGAGGGATTGGGTTATAAAGTGGTTCCACCACCACATGAGATCTTGATGAACACAAAATGTAAACCAATTAATGATAATCCAATCAAGGATCATGTGGTGTCTACTCCTCTTGTAAGTGATCTAGATTCCACATGTTCATAAAATGAATCTGGTACTAAACAAAAGGAGGCCACTTCAAAGGCAAAGAGTAAAATGCCTTGCATTAATCTGAACAAAGAGTTTGAAAAGGTTAGTATAAAGTCTGGTTCAACAACTATCAAATCTGAACCTAAAAAGACCAGTAAAGTTAACCAATCACATGCATCATGTCAAAGTCCATAAAATAGAAAAGAAAAAGTTGTTAACACTGCTAAAGCAATTAACTTTGTTAAACTGGACAAAACATCTAAACAATTAGAGTCAAAAACCAAGCAGAGTAAGGTCACCTGGGTGTCACATACATCTCCACAAAAAAACAGTTAAATCGTAAAGTCGAAAGCAGAGCTTGCTATAGTTGTGGAGAGTATGGACACATTGCGTCTCATTGTCCTTGTTATCAGACACCGAGAAGGAAAGTTGAACTCCCTGAACAAAAACCTAGCTCTTTTAAGAGGAACTCAGTGACGCCACCTAAAAAAGATAGTGAACCTAAAGTTCAACGCATTAGCCAGTCACCTGTCTATCACAAACAGGCCTTACACAAAGCTGTCTTATGGAAGGAGAAATCGACCTCATTGTCTGATAATAAGAACAAGATGACATCTGAGCTTCCTTCACCCTCGAATGGTCAATGGGTAACGTTTATGATGCGTGATGCCTCTGGGAAACCCAAGCCAGTGAAGGCTTGGGTCCCTAACCTGAACTAATGTTTTCAAATTGAATGTGTAGGGTGTTCGATATAGTGCTGAAACTAACACATGGATTATAGACAACGGAGCATCCAGGCACATGACATGGAACAAGGATCTCTTATCAACATCAAACATATAAAAGGAGGTCACGTTTTCTTTGTTGGAAACAATGGTGGGTACATCACAACTCAAGGGGAAGCAGGTAATCAGAAAGTGAAGTTTGACAAGGTAAACTACATTCAACAACTTCAGAATAACTTGCTTTTTATTTCTCAAATTTGTGATAAAGACTTTAAGGTAGTGTTTGATAATAAAAAGTGCCATGTCCTGAAAAAGGACTACATCATCCCGAAGGATCAAGTATTAATGTCTGCCTCAAGATATAAGGACCTTTATGTCTTGGATCTATTAAAGGCCTCCAATACGGATCATGAAGTTCAGTGCTTCTTTTCAAAAGCTACTGAGATGGAATCCATCTCCTGGCATAGGAGAATGGGACACATTAATCCACGGAAGATGAATCACTTGATCCAGAATGATCTAGTGAGAGGAGTTAACGTCAAAAACTTCCAACTTCCGGATTTCTGTGTTGTGTGCAAGAAGGAAAATAGATGAAGAAACTTCATAAGGAAAAGAAAGTTAATTCTATCAAACTTCCTCTTGAACTTCTCCACATGGATCTATTTGGTCCAGTCAGTACAAGAAGTATTGTAGGCGACTTGTACTGCTCTGTAGTTACTGATGACTACTCAAGATTCACTTGGGTGATGTTTCTGAAATCCAAATCAGAAACATCTGAGTCATTCAAGGAGTTAGTAACTACTCTGGAGTCCCTATACAAGTTGACAGTACGTCAACTGCGCTCAGACAATGGAACCGAGTTCAAGAATCAATGGATGGAGGCTTACTACAAGGAAAAGGGAATTGTGCATCAGTTCACTTCTGCCTACACTCCTCAAATGAACGGCGTTGCTGAAAGGAAGAATCGTAGCTTGATAGAGACAGCACGGACGATGCAAGCAGACTCAAAACTACCTATCCAATTCTGGAATGAAGCAGTTGCAAATGCGTGTTACACGCTAAATAGAGTCCTGGTAGTTAAACGCCATGGAAAGACGTGCTACGAGTTACTACAACGACGTAAACCAAATCTAGAGTATCTTGAGCCATTTGGCGCTCCGTGCACCCCACCGAAGAAGACTCAGGAGGGAAAATTCAGTAAGAAGGCTGATGAAGGTATCATTCTAGGATACAACATACCAAACAAGAGGGTCTACAACAACTCAGTGGGTCAGGTAGAAGTATGGTGTAATGTTGATGTTCAGAGATACACCACACCACCTGCTGGAAAAGGACCTGCCTTCTTTTTCGACTATGATGGATTCTTCATGTCCTTCAACATCCCACTCTCTACTTCTGATGATGAATTAGCAACAAAGATGATGTTTGATGTTCTAAACACACCATCTCAGGAATCTACATCATCCAATGTACAAGGTGAGTCATCTACCAACTCAGGGGGGGCACTTGAAGATAGTGAATCTTCCTCTGATGAAGAAGCTGTGGAGACTGATCAGAACAACCAGGAGCAACAAGTTCCTCCTACAGAAAGTCCAAACGCATCTAACATGATACCTTTGTGTCTTTGGAACCTCAGACTCCTACTGCCTCAGATACTGAACCGAATGTTCATAATCTTGGCTCTTAGGTAGTTGTTCCAACCACTCCTGGTTCACGACTAAATGTGTATCATCCTTTGGATAATGTCATTGGAGCCTATATATGAGAAACTCTACAAGGCTCTATATGGGCTTCATCAAGCACCTAGAGCATGGTATGAGAAACTCTTGACTCACCTTGTGAAACACGATTTTTGCAGAGGTGTCATTGATTGTACACTACTCATAAAAGAAAAGGATAGAGAATTACTACTTGTCCAAGTATATGTCGATGACATAATCTTCGGCTTAAAGACTGAAGATCCATGTAAAGAGTTTGAAGCAGTAATGAAGGCTGAGTTTGAGATGAGTGCCATGGGAGAGATGAAATTCTTTCTCGGGTTACAGGTGGATCAGACACCAAAAGGGATTTCCTACATCAGACCAAGTATGTAGGCGATATTATCAGTCGGTTTGACATGGAGAATGCTTCTGCAGCTGGGACTCCACTTGCTACAAACCATGATGTAGCACCCGACGAGAATGGTGATCTGGTCGATGCCACCATGTACCGAGGTATGATTGGATCTCTCATGTACCTCACTGCCTCAAGACATGATATCATGTACGTGACATGTTTATGTTAAAGATATCAGGCAAAGCCAAAAGTTAACCATCTGATATGGGTCAAAAGGATCTTTTATTATCTGAAGGGTACTCCAACACTGGGATTGTGGTATCCTCATGACGATGACTTCGAGCTGACAACGTATAGTTACTCGGATTATGGTGGCTGCAAGATGAACTACAAGTCTACATCAGCGGGGTGTCAATTCTTTGGGAGGAGATTAGTGACATGGCAGGGTAAGAAGCAGACCTCGATTGCCTTGTCAACCTATGAAGCCGAATACGTTGCTGCTGTAAGTTGCTGTTCACAAATCATATGGATTCAACAGCAAATGCGAGACTACGGTTTGAAATTCTCTTCTACTCCTATTTTTGTTGATAACTCTGCTGCAATTGCAATAACAAAAAATGCGGTCCAACATCCTAAGACCAAACATATCGGCATAAAATATAACTTTATACGTGATTACTTTGAAAAAAACTTAATCGATGTGATTAAAATAAATACTGATTTCCAACGCGCTGACCTCTATACAAAGGCTTTTGACAAACCACGTTTTCTATATTTGTTAGAGGTCAACGGCGTTAAAAAGAAAAGTGATGTAATTCCCGATGATGACCATGTGTAGTCCGATGCGTATTGTCCATTTTTATTTTAATTTTATTTTCTTTATTTATTTGTTTAACTTTAAGTTGTTTAATTAAATTAATGTTATTCGGTCGCCTATTAAAATCTTAAAAATTGTAAATCAGTTACGGTTTTAGAATTTTAGGGGGAGAATAGGTCAGTTAGTAACATTAACAAAAAAAACGAGGGGGAGAGGCTAGCTGATAGAAAGTAGATAGTATCTGTGATACTGATTTAATGACTTTGGAAAATGATAGTACACAGGTACAAATCACTTGGGACCTTAAAAGTTTAAAGAAAATAAGATGCGTAGTTTCAAAGTATAAGTCTGTGTAGTCTAAGCAATATAAAAGGAAAAATGATAGTAAAACTAGCTACTACTAAGGTAACACAAAAAAGTAGACCTAGAGATTGTTAGACCACAAATGAAAAGTCGGTAGATTCAACACAATAGACGATTAGACCTTATTGGTGATCTCAAGAACAAACTAAGTTGTTCAAAAAGCTGTGGCTTAACATCTTATCCCTGGTTAACACAATCAACAAATTCCAATAAGGGGTGACGAGCAGAATAAACACCACAAATGTGTGGGAAAGACCAAATATGAGCAAAAGCAATCAAACTACTAACTTATGTTGTTGGTGAGAACTGTGCAAAAAGATTAAAATTGCTCAATCAAGAAGATAGGTTATGTGCCTCTGTGCGAAAGACTTGAGGCTTGGCTTCTCTCTGAAAGTTCTAAGAATAGTTTCTTCTTGAAAACTACCCTGAGACCGCTCAAAAATCTCCTGAGGAATGTTGATTACCATATAATGTGGGATCCACAAATGCTTGTTGAAATAATCAAACCTTAACTATCACCAATCAGTCAAAAGTCTGTGTATGGATTTAAGAGGACCAGTATACTGACAATCATCGTGGTTGCAATTCTTGAAAGTCCAAATCAAGTGGGATCTAATAGTACTAGTATGATTTCCTAAACTTGCTAACGACTCTAGATGAAACAAGGATTGAGCATCAAAAGTGTTGATAACATGTCCCAAATGATTTGACTTGCCTGTATGATTCCAAATTGAATTGGTCCATTTATGGTCAAAACAAATTGAAGTTGCCTATTCCGGAACCGAATCCATCAGATTTCTATCTTAGGATTATACCTCACACAAAAGGTCAAAACAAGTTTAGTTTTGTATTTAAGTTTAATTCTTTTACTTTGTTTAAAATTTAGTCAATTCAGTTTAATTGATATCAGACTATGTCATGGAATTCAATAGGGGATTTAATCATTTAAAAGGGTCACATCTGAGGTGACCACACGTGTTTTCAAAGGTAAAATTAGTCACGTCTGAGGTGACAAAATTGCTTAAAAGGATCACGTCTGAGGTGGTCAAAAGTTTTTCAAGTTAAAATGATCATGTCTGATATGATCAAATGCTCATAAAGTTTAAATCAAAGGTTAAAATGGGTTAAGTGAGAAATGGTCATAAAGTCCAAATCATGAGTATGATCCAATCGCACGACTAGACCATGAGTATGGACCAACCGTACGAATGGACCATACTCATGCACTAAACAGCCGAATTGCACATGAGTATGAACCTTTCACACGAATGGCTTATTAGAATGAGCCATTCGACTGAATGGAAATGTGCGAATGAGTCAGTCACCCGACTGAAATACTGTCAGCCGACTGAAGGTGATCGACTGAGCCAATCGCACGACTGAGGTCCATTTGCCCGAATGAACCGAGCGAATGGGTCCAGTCAGCCGATTGAACTCAGATTCAGTATAAACAGGGCCATAGTCGATCGCATTCAACTCATCACCCCCTAATCGTCCTCATATCGCACAGCCTACCGTTACTCTGCCAAATTTTTATCTGACCCAAATTGCCTGCTTATTTGCATATTCTGACCTTCGTTGTTGATTTTACAGGTAAAATGAGGGTGGTTTTGCCAAAAATTCCCTCGATTAGACTGAAAATTCAAGAATTTGGCCCTAACAAGACCCGACACTCTAAATGGACTAATAACCTAACTAAACCAAGTAAAATGTTAAAATAAAGGTTATTAGGTTTTTTGTATATTCAATGCGAGTCTAAAGATTCATTACACGAAGTTTAATTTCAAGAATTGGTTAAAAATCGAGGCTCAGTCAACCGATTGAACTCAGTCGCCTGCTTAGTCACCCAACTGAATCCAGTAACATGCCAAGTCAACCGACTAAGCACAATTGCATGGTTCAATTGCATGATGAACCAAATAAATTCAACCAAGTTAACTAGAACTGATTTGTGTCGTGTGGTTAACTAATGTCTATGTGTCTTGTGTTACAGAGTGTTGGCGGATAGGTGGTCCATCAACCCCAGCACAACATCTGTGCTCACCTAGATTCTACGACTCAGAATGGGGCCGAGTTTGAAGGGATCATCGCTTTCCTTAAGCGATCCAGGATCCACAAGGTGATCTCTACACCATGCACTCCCTACAGGTCTATAAACACCAGGCCTTCTGGGAGGGAGCATCGGTTGACCGCTCTCGTGAGTCGTACAACATAAGGAGCTCCATTTTTGGGATGGATATAGAGATCACTGCTAAGGACATTCAGCGTGTACTTGGGTTGGGAGATGATGCAGACCACCCCACTAGACTTCACCCACTAACGGTGAGAGGGTGCTTCATGAGGATGAAGTACGCTAGGGATTCACAATGTAAGGGTGCTCAACAAGAGCAACCTTTGTCCCCAGTACAAGTACTTGGCACATGTCATCCTCAAGTGCTTGGCTTCGCGAAGGGGTGGGTTTGATGACCTATCAGACCAGATTCAAAATGCCTACATGGCACTGGTACTGAACCACCCTTTCAGCTTTTCTAGCATGATCTTCTCCTACCAGATAGAGAACTTGGAGGCGAAGGGCAAAGAGGGTTTCTGCATGTACCCTAGGTTTTTACAGATGATCTTTGATGAGAAGCTGCCCACATTGCCTAAGGAGAGCCACGATGCTGTGTCGTTGGAGATTATGGACGATACAACACTGGGTCGTATGAAGGTATACCGGGGAAAGCAGGTCAAGCCCCTGGTAAAGAGACTCATAGGCCATCTGGCCAAGGTGGACTACGTGTGCCAGGAGGCGTAAATGGCATCACGTAGATAATGATTCGAATGTTGAGCAACTAGAGCTACCTGAAGATGAATCCGACGAAGACGACAGCGGTGATGGTGGAGATGCTGGGCCCACTCAACTAAGGGCCCCCACTGTTGATATAGCTATCCAGCATCTACCCAAGGTGGAGCAGAGGCTGCAGGGTTCCATCAGGACTTTCGTCTTGATGATGAGGAGGAAACAGATGGAGAGCCCGTAACTCGTACTGCGGGGAGCCGGGTGGTCGCCACCGACTGAGGTATTTGGGAGGTTGGTGGATGCCCTGGCGAGTCTGGGGAGGCTGACACTGATCCTACTTATGCTGCCATCAGTCCAGCAGGTTTTCAGGGGGAGCATCCACCTCGAGGGCTCGAGGATGAAAAGGATGGTCAGCCCCACGGTTGAAGAAGAAGAGAGGAGGATGACCTTCATCACCACCACCATTACTACCACCACTTCCACCACTCCACCCACTACCACTATCCCATCCACCACATTATCTACCACCTCACACACCACTACCACAACCTCTCCACCACCACCTTCACCTATACCACCCCTAATCTTCACCATTCCACCACCACTTTCATCTATACCAACCCCAATCTTCACCACTACCACCACCACCACCACTAGCCACCATGAAAGACCGTCATCTTACCCCTCCTATCCATCTGGATCCTCTCTACCTCCTAGTGGGGTAGAGGAGCAGCTCTCGGCACTTAATCGTATGGTGCTGAAGCTGTTGGCAGCCGATGACGAGAAGACTGCCCAGATTTGTCAGCAAGTAGATCTTACTGCTGCACAATCTCAGCAGACATCTTAGTAGGCTCAGCTGATTGAGCAGCAGGCACAGCAGATTGCTGCACAGAGCTCAGAGATGTCCCAACTCCAGGAGCAACATGTCCAATCAGCCAAAAGGATAGAGGAGTTGGAGACTACCAACAAGACCATCATGCTGAGACTCAAAGGATCTAAAGAGGAGGCACTAAAGATCAAAGAGGGAGATGGAGATGACGATGATAATGATGACAGTGATGATGATGATGATGATGGTGATGACCATGGGGATGATACTAATACTGGTGATGATGTTGATGATAATGTTGATGATGATACATCTGCTGTGGATACCACATCTGTGAGTGAAAGGAGGACAAAACAAGCTTAAGACCAAGGTGCTTCCACTTCAGCCCCGTCAGTAGAGGAGCACATGATACAAGACAAGAGTAATACTTAGTTGTTTATGTTATTTAAATCATATGTATTTGAATCTGGTATCAAATTAATGTAATCAAATGTTTATATTTAATGTTGATGTTTACTGCTTTGATTGTTGACTAATGGTTAATGTGTTACATGTTTTTAAATCAAGCAGATCCAAACTAACAGAGAGATAAATATGATGTTGCTCCCCTCTAATAGATCAAGCTCAGCTCACAATGATTCTTGATCTGCAGGGTATAGTCAGGAGATCAGTAAATTACACTCCTAAAGAAGGAGAGATAATTCATGATCTCACAGACGAGCAAGTTGCTGAAGTATTCAGACTTAATCCAGATGAGATCGTGAAAGACGCTCCAACAGTCCAAGTGGAAAGTGACGATGAACTCAACGATGTTGATGAGATCGAGATAGAAGATGTCACGGACCAACACTATCTAGAGTACACTGACATTGAGGGTAATGTCGTTCCCAATCTGGGAGATAACCTTGTCAGTGAAACTTTTGAGACTCTGGATAGAATGGAAGATGATCCTAACAAGAAAGAAGATACAACTCAAGCCTCGGAAGCTAAAGTTAATATCCGAAAGCCTGAGTGGGCTGCATGCTTTGAAGAAATACGAGCCCAACGTAGTGCTTCAACATCAACTGCCTACACCAAGCTATACAAAGTGAAGAAACATCAAAAGGTGTCGGGCAAAATCATAGCATGGGCATATTTTGAAAATCTCAACGTTCATGCAGTTAAACGTGAGAAAGGGATTGAGTACTTCAGGTTTCCACATGACCTGAAGACTCTTCCTGGATTTGAGCTAAACTAGTTAGCAAAGTTAAAATTGCTATATGCCGACCCACGAAAATGTCAGGCTAGTTTGAGACTGCTCTTAAAAGAGAGTACCACACCAGATGGGTCAACTTCAAACCTCAACAGCCAACGAGGTATATTAGATGGTCTGAGGTTGATCCCATTACTGGAAAACCGAAAATAATGCTGAAGTGGAGTCCTCCTCACACAATGTCAAAGATCCCTCTACGGGAAATGCCACAGGACTTACTCCACACTTCAAATGGTGGTACTATGATTGGAGGACAGGAGAGGCAGTCATAGTTTTGAATAAGAATGGGGTTATGGAAACCATAAGGGTGTTCGACCCAATGTGGCTTACAAACTTGTCTGCAGATGATGTTTATACATTATACAAGTGGCCATTATTCTATGACTCTCAAGATATTGTACAAGCTCTACAATTTCAGAACCTTATAAGACTCTGTTTTGCTTTTGAGATACATGCCAGAGTCACTAGAGAAGAGAAGTACAAGAAGTTTGAGGAACTTATGAAATATGTAAGACATTAGACGAAACTAGGCCCAAGGGGGAGTTTCTAGATACATGTGTCCCTAGTTTCTGATCTTAATGTAATATGTTGTTTTGTCTTACACATATGTAATTGTACGGGTACTTAATGAAATACAATATGTGTTGTGCTTAATGTTACATATTTCATTAGTTGGTATGTAATAATGCTTATTGATTTAACTATATAGGTTGTGGTTGTTCGAATAATGTCTAAATAAATTAATGACTATGAAACATATTCAAACTTAATTATGTGAAGTTCTCATGCGATTGGCCCATGTTAATGGACCATACGCATGAACAACTTCATGCTAATGAACCAGTCTACGAATGAACCAGGAGACTGGATCAGTCGCATGATTGAAACATGAGATTGACTCAGTCGTATGACTGAACACTCAATCGTGCGAATGGATCAACTGCATGACTCAATCGCACGACTGAACCCTGCAAATGGTCCAGTAGCACGATTGAAAAACCTAACCTATAAATACCACTTAAATCGTGGAAAAACTAGACACTTCGAATATTTTGATACCCAGACGTACCCTAGCCGTCCAGAGATCTCTAGCAACCTGTTCCAACTTCAAAGTTTGCAGTAGATCGATTGCTAATCGTTCTTAACATTTAGATTCAATCTTTAATTGATTCTACGTGAGTTCTTACTGATTGGATCGCCAATCAAATAGGATTCCGCACTATTTGATTCGGTACACGCGTAAATCTATTAGTATTCGTCCAGTACACAATCCTAACAGATATTTTATATATTTTCAATTAATCACAAAACACAATAAAAAATATATTCACGTAGTCACTTTATCACGTAAAATTCACAAATAATGTTTAAAATCTATAAATTCATGAATTAGATAATCACAACTAATAATCAACATTGTTAATTAGATTATTATTGTTTATCATAGATCATTGTTATTATGTCAACAACGTTCAAAGACAACTAGTGTGTGCTCACGACACGTGTATGTAACAAAGTTTGGTAATAGAAAATTACCGGATGTCACATTATCCCCGTGTTGAAAGATTTTCGTCCCGAAAATTGTGTTACATGGTTGTGTTACATCATTGGTTTACTGCATTAGCATAACGAAATCGAGTGAGTTGTCACAGAAAAGGTCTTTTTTAGGCAATGTTCTTGACACCATTTGTCGAACCAAGACAATATGATGTTACCTTTACCAACCAAGCATTACGAGTGATTCTGTAATATCGATCCCTATCTCCACAAATTTTGAGTTTGAAATCATAATACCTTTCCAAACACCATTGTCTGTGCTTTTAGAAATATATTATCAAGCTTTTACTTTTTGTGAACTGCTTTAGTGTAAAGGCACACAGTTCCAAAAAATAAAAACCAATGTAAATTTTGTTAGGCTAAACATGACAATACAAAAGATATAAAGGGAGGTAGCCACTCCCATGATCCATCTCTTACACCCGAAACTTTCCTAAAGTGGGTTCTAGAGATTAGAGAGAGAACCCCTCGGTATATATATATATATTATATATATACATATATATATATACATATATATATATACATATATATATATACATATATATATATATACATATAATATATATATATATATATATATATTAGAGAGAGAGAGAGTAAGCTCTAAAAGTGAAGAAAGGTATGATTTTACCCATAGATCTAAGCATGGATCATGCATAGAATGTGATTTTAGCAAGGACTCGTGACAAAGTTGATGTCTTAGTATGTTTTCATAAGCCTTGTTGTGAAGCATCATTGTCCTAGGGCTTAGTTTGAGAAAAACATCAAAGGTGAGTTCTAATATACATACTGATATGTAAAAGTATGATATAGGTTTACGTTAAAGTTTATTTTTTATGGTTACATATAGTTTACGTAGATCATGCATGGAAGAATATTCTTTGATGAAACATGCTTATTAACCTATGAATTCACAACGATATGTTGATATTTTTAAGTATGTTTTTCTATAAATTAAGACACGACATCAAAAGGTAATCAACGTAGAGAAACATCCGTGCACCTAAAACATTTTGAGAAATCTTACTTGTACAACCTATTACGTTGGGTCATATGGGAAAAATCTTATGTCGGGCTATTTTGATAAACAACTTAGTCGTTGAACATTTAATTTCAGGATGTAATATTCTTGAATATTAAATTATGTATCTGTTGCATGTTTATGTTTACAATAAGCATATGCTTTGAAGTCCATAAGTTATACCCCACAATCCACCTCGGCGAGGTGTAACACTGAAGAGTACTTAATATGGTGAATAATAGTCAACTAGATATTAAAATTGCACATTACCGCAGGTTTCTTTTGTGTTTGAGGTATTTTTCTAAAACTGTGATTTACGTGTAGATGCAGGAAAAAATGACTCTACTACCATTTAATAAATATTTGAATATTGTATAAGTGATCATATAACCAAAAGATTGTGATGTTTTTTATGAGAAACATGTTTGTTTTCTATTTAATCTACCTATAAATTGAATAATTTTCCAATCAAATTCATGTTTATAAATTACAATGACCCATTAAATTGTATTTATTTAATATTTTTAAAACATAAAACATGAATAGAGCCAAGCTTGGGATGACATGAGAAAGCAAAATTATTAACTAAGTCCTTAATTTGATTCCCATCTTTAACACATGTGATTTTAAATATACAAATTATTTTATTAGCTGGATTCCACCAAAACTTAAATCCATTGAAATTTTTGTTTGAAGTCCATTAACAAAACACATAGACTCTCTCTCTCTCTCTCTCTCTTGCAATGTCCGGTCACAACCACCAACCATCTCCAACATCTCTTGCAATCCGTCACCACCACCACCCATCTCCAACTAGCATAACCATCATCGCGCCACCATACCACAATCAACGTAAACCCGCTATGAGACCACCATCATCACTACAACAACAAAGACTGCCATCATCACCCGCCACCATAACTACAAAAATCACCATGACACCACCACTACAAGAACCATGGCAACAAGACCACTACCGCAATGATTGCACCGCGATAACTATAGTCGATCGAGAAAGAGGAATCAAGATTCCAAGTGATGCTCGAGAAGGAATGTAAGCTACTGAAAACAGATCGTAGTTAAATGAAGAACGAGACACGGAGGGTTAGGGCCGCTACCATAGCTCTGTAGCAACGGGTTTCGCAATCCGACCATCCACCATATAATCTCAATCATTGCATCACCGATCTGTACTTCAAGTTTTATCACTTGTACTTTCATGGTTGTGCTTTTGAGAATTGTACACTATGCTTTGCCATTGGTATGGAGGCACTATAGCCACCGACCAAAGCTATATGGTGAACAATGTCCAGTGTGGATGTTCAACCCTTCTTAATTTTTGTACTTATTATTTCTACTTTAATGTGGTTTTTAAGTAAAAAAGTTTCTAAGAACAGATTTAGACCTCATATATCTAGGGTTCCCTTCTAATCATGACATGTACATAATTTCATCATTTATCATACTAATACTTTATAAACCAAACATAAAAATGTCATCTTTTCATATGAGAGAAGAGTTTCGACATAAACATATTAAGTATATATATTAGCCACAAAATAAGTAAAATAAGTAAATATGGGGATGCAAAACTCAACCTTTGTGAGCTATTGAACAAATTCTAGAACCAAAAAGATAGATCTCAAGATCTACAAACATTCACATGTAAAGTTACCAACTTTATTCATTTAGAAGTAATATGAACAATATAACCATATAAACTTAGATCTAGCTTAGATCTATGAAAAAGTATGAGAAAATCATACATTTGATCACTTTCCTTGACCTTCTCTTTCTCACTCTTTTGGGAAAATCTTCGTATGTAAGAAAGAGGAAAGGGTGGCTCCCTTTTTTTATATAGCTAAACTTAGGCTACTTAACTATTATTTGTCTATCTTTAGTCCATTGACTCCTATTAAAATCTCATCCTTCATTTTTTTATCAACTCTAATGAAAACTTCGGTATTACAAAATCTAAGTTGCTCCTAGCTAAAAAGGTACACAAGAGTTCATAACAATTCTTTTAAACAAACTCAAAGAATTTCAAACAATCTTAATCTTTCTTTTTTTGATTCATTATATAATTTTAGGTGCTCGAGTCTTACACTACTTTTAGTTTTGTACCCTAAGAAAAATAGAAGTTCTTTTGGGAGACTAGTAGTCTATTGTAAGAGACTTGTGTTAATAAGAACAAACAATGAAATTTATTGAAAGAAATTAAGGGTGGTTTGTATCTCTAATAAGGTAAGGTAGGGGATTCAGATGGTCTAGGTATGTTAAGAGGATACAAATATTGCCTCTAGTGAGAACGTATGATTGGGAAAATATGAAGGGGTGAAGTAGAGATAAACCAAAACTAAAATGGGACAAGCGATTTAGGCAAATTTTATTGAACTTGAACCACTCTAAGGCATGATTGTGGTATTAAGGTTGTAGACTTTTTGAAGAGTGTATTGAATTGTATTATATGTTTCTTGAAACTTTAGTTTCTATTGTACTTTGTTTTCCTAAGCTTTGCTTTAGTGTTGTCGGTGGTGTAGCCCTTTCTAGTAAAGTGTATAAAGGGTTATTCTTTTTATTTCCTGCCTAATTGCTCTTTTATTTGGAACTAGTATATTATTGTATGCTAGAGGTAGTTGCATATTCATTATTAATATTCTTATATGATCATATGCTAGAGGTAGTTGCATATTCAAATTAGTAATCATGTATGATCATTTGCTTTGATTCTCTTACTATATTTTATATTTTATGAATTACTATACCATACTATAGTATAAAAGAAAGAAAAAATAGAGATATATATAATAGGATGGAGATAAAATTTGTGTTTGTCACACACTTCTTATACAATACTAATACATATAATATAAGTGGATTATGTTGGTATTATTGATAAACATTTACCCTTCAATTTATTCAAATATATTTGATCAATATATTTAGAGGTGATTGTTTTGAGTAGACTATACATTATTTTATAGGTGATTATATTGAGTAGAGAGAAATGATAGGAACAAATGGCTAAACATTGTATGTGCACTTTATAAAATTGACAAAACTGATGCGGTGCGAACGTATATATTTTGATGGAGGTTTTTTTTGCACAGATTAGTTTTAATTGGTTATTACTAATACTAAATCACACACACAAATGCAAGTATACCTATCGTGTGGTAGTGTAGGGATGGTAAGAACCGAGTATCAATCCGTGGACACACCTAGCCTACTCAACAACCTTGATAATTGACTATCAGACTTGGTTTTTGTTTGAGAAAATGATAAGTTGCATTGATAATATTTTTAAGGTTGAAAAACAATAATAGAAATAAGGTAAAATAAGATTCAAACATTTGGATTTAAAACCAGGGAATAAGAGCTATCATCCTAATTATATTACGCTTATGTAATTGAGATGAATTGATGGTGTGATTACAGATATTGATTAATGTAATTATGTTAATATTTATAAAGGTGAGTTGGCATGATTTCTCGTCTATCTGCTCCGTAGTGACTAGGATCACGTCAGGCCGAGTTTACTGCTTATATTAAAGCCCTAGTAATGTAGGTAAATCTTTTGTGACCTATTTGTCATACGATTTTTGAAAACATAACTTAATATTAAAAGAGAGTTGATTAGGTTCCTTCCTAACATACCATTAATTTTAAAAAACCGTAACAATACTGTAGTTTTCTCAAACTAATAAAAGGGAACCCGCAAATGATTAGAAAGTTAAGGTGATATGGTTTCTAATAACCATTTCTAGTTCATTAGTGCAGGACCAATAAAGGGTGATCACTTATAACACAACAACATAATAAGGAGATTAACTTGACTAATCAAATAGTGAAACTGGATTAACCACAAGAGATGATACTAAGAACACAAATGAATAAGAGACAGAACAAGATAGCAAAATACACAAGGAGATGGTTTTCAAGATTGCAGTATGCTGCCTTCTCAAGTTCTATTAAAAGTGTTACAAAGCATAAAGTAAAGTTACAAGTACTTGAGATACATATACTACATCCTACAGCCGGCCGTACTTTGAAGGCTAGCTGGATACAATTGACTAGACACAAAACAAAATCAATTATAGAGTCAAAAGGCAGATTGCCTTTTGACTTGTGACTATGATATGCCATAGCTCACATCCTAATATATTACAAAAAGGATAAATTACATGAAGTAAAAGGTTACAGACTCAAGACCTCAATGTACAATTACTAAAAGCATGGACCTTTTCACCAACTCATGCAAGTTGGTGACTTTACAGAGTTACGGTGGAAAGGGGTCCAGCTTTATGTAAAGTACATTAGATAAAGCATGTATACTAAAAGTCTTCAGAAGAAACCTATCTTCAAGTGTTAGCTTCGAAAGACTTTTTCTCTAAAGCTTTGGAATACTTCATCTTTGGCTTCAGAAGATATTGTTCTTGGCTTCGGAAGATTTCACACTTAGAATATTGTTGTTGCATGTGTGAAACTTCCGAAGCATTCTTCTTCAATGCACTTGTGCATGCATATAGGAGACCTTAAATGTTTGAGTTGCATCAACCTTAACATGTATTCCTTACAAACTCCACCTAGGCTGATACTACCAAAACACTTTGAAGACTTCAGATATCAACAGTCCTTATTACGTTGATGACCATCCTTTTTTCATGAGATGATCAGGATCACTCAGACTCTCAAAATGTCTTCTCATGTCAAATAGATCATGTAGAGGCAGATTGAACATGTCCTGCCATGTGTAGACATCCTCAATGCCTTGATCTCTAATGACATGCCATCTTTTTGATTTGTGGTGCATGTTTAGGACAAGATGGGTCTTCCTGATGCTAGAGGAGCTGTTTGAATGGGAGTTGATGGAGCATCCTCTGGCTGCACATCCTTAGGATGTTCTGACTCATCCTTAGGTTCAGAAAAGGATGTTTATTTCTTCTTCTTTGGCTTTGGCTTTGAAGCCATCCTTTTCTTTATCTTTGTTTCTTTTAACTGAGAAGACTGGCCTGCAGCACCTCATTGATCTTCTTTGTCTTTCTCAGTTGGGTCTTCCTCTCTCACAGGTTCAGAAGGAGAGGGAGTCTGACCCTGCTGTGGATCATAAGACGAAGCTTGCTGAGATTCAGCAGGAGGTTTAGGTTTTGTTGTCTTTGGTTGTTCAATCTTAACCTCCACTTCAGTTAGAGCTTGACTTGGAGGGGAGTGTAAGTCAATCAGCTCTCCACTCTTGATCTTCTGCTTGATTACCCTGATATGCTCATCCATGGTGGATAAAGACATAGGGCCAAGTCTCTTTTGGAGAATCCATACAGCTTCAAGAAGCTCATCATCCTTTGCTTGTCTATAGACTTCTTCATGCTCTTTTGGATGATGGCTCTTGACTTAGAAGCTTCTTCCCTTAGCTTCCTTTTGGTTGTCTTTCTTTCCTTGACTATCTCAAGTTCAAGTTGTTTGAGATACTCAAACTCGATATAGTCATAGGATAAGGGAAGAAGTGCATCTGTCTGATAGAGGCCCGTGGCACTCAGGTAGTTGATCATTTTGATCATGTCTTCTTCTCTGTCTACCTGAGGTTCTTATTGAACCACATCCTCATGTGCAAGACTTTCTTGAACTGGAGAGAGAGTAGGCACATACTTATATAATCTTTTCTTTCTTCTTTCTGTTTTCATTTGTACCAGTAGCTCAGCATCTTCTGCCTCTTTCTTCTCCTTTGAGCTTTCCATGTCACTAGTTCATTCAATTCCTCTAAGGGGAGAGAAATGACATTGTCAATGTCATAGTTCCTGGTTTGCAAGTAAATTGATCCTAACTGCCCTCAACTCATCATCCTGAGTGTTTGGTCTGGGGGTAGTCCAGATAGCAGTTTCCATGAGTCTTGTTGACCTAGAAGATGAACTTTCTCCTATAAGCTTCCTTTTCCTCTCTCTCTCTCTCTCCTCATCCTTAATCTCCTCAGATGTCATCTTTCTTTTCCCTTTGTCATTCACAGACCTTTGTGACTCAGGGTGGAGAGAGCTTTGGCCTTCATTGCTTGGTGTAGCTTCCAAGCTCTGGCCAGAGAGAGGTTGAGAAGCACCTTTACCAACAGGTGTCTCAAAAAGGGTATGAATCTCTACAGCAGTTGATGATGATGAGACAGGGCTCTAAGGTTCTACCACTGGGCCTTCAGTCAAGGTTTCCCCTATGAAACTAATCTTAGAGTTTGCCTCAACATCCAATTGATCGATGACATTGCCTGATTGCTTTAGTCTCCTTCTGAAGCTGAACTTTGCAGTGATTCTGTCTTGGATTCTTTGAGCCAGCCTATCAACTTGTCTTGATTGGCTTTGATTGACAAGTGGCATGTTGAATAGATCCAGACCTTCATAGAAGTTCAAGGTCTGAAAATTCAAGACCTCTTGCTACCCTTGAACTCTAAGAATGAAGAGGGCTCTTCTGTTACTGTCATACCTCCACCCAATGATGTGATTGAAGTTGGTGGAGATGACATAGCCCTTAGTATTCCTTCCTCAAATAGACTCTGTATGTAGGAGTCTATGGAGTCCACATCAATGTGAACTTTAGGAAGTTGATGAGTGTGCACAATTGCAAGTGAGGATGGTGAGTCCTCAATGTCCACACTGTCTGAAGAACTCACAGGTTATGTTATTGTAATGACTTTCACCCCTTTTTTGGTAGCATCACCCACTTGCATAGGTGAGCTAGGAGTTAGGTCAATCACATCCAGAGGTTCTTGTATTCCTGGTTGAGCTCCTCGTAAAGGTCTCCCAACTGATTTTTCCTTAAGATAAGAAATCTCAAGTTGTTGATCACTGACCCTGTTTTGCAAGGTAGTCACCTGAGATTCAAGATGACTAATGTTGGAGACTAAATAGGTGCATGTTTTGGATAGTTTTTTCAACTTTAGCCTCAAATTCCCCTCATCTTCATCAGAAGAATCATTAAGGGATGAGATGATTGGACCAGAGTCCTTTCTCTCATCACCAGCTTTAGATTCTTGGCTGCTAGATTTCCTCTACTCATTGGCAACCTCAGTTGAGGTGTCAATGGGCTGAGTTGCCATGGTTCAGGTCTTAATGATGGAATCACTTGAAAAAGTGAGATCCTCTTCCATATGGACATCCTGAACAGGTTCAGAAGTGTCCACCTCATTAGTGGGTGACTGATGTGGGATAGATGTAGGAGACTCAGGAGCATTCATCTCTCTTTGAGTAGGGGAAGAGAAGAGAGACTCATGGTACTCACTGAAACCTAAATCTTCATCAGTATAGAAGTCAAGATTGGGGATAGGTTGGTTTAAGTCCAAAGGTTGAGGATGGTAACTGTCCCCTGAAGGTTAATCACTTGTGTGTTGAGACTCAGAGTGATGCCTTAAGGAATTTGGGCTTATGAGCTCATCAGGCTGAGCATGAGGAACCTCAACACTGATCATTGAAGGAATGGGAGTGGTCTGCTCCTAAGGAGAAGTGGGAGCTCAAGTGTCTACTTTTTCCTATGTGGGTGAGTATATAGGGGCCTGCACAGACTGAGTAATCTAAGTAGGGGTTCATTTGTGTTTTCTTTGTTCAGTGAGGGTGATTTGTGGCTATTGAGGTGGTTGGGATGTGGAAGGTTTGGGTTCAACACTAGCTGGTGCTGCTAGGTGACAACCTTGAGCAATGAGCTCTAACATTTTTGGGACAAGGGTTGTTTCTACCCTAGAGAAGCCAACAATGGGCTTTCTCAATATTTTAAAGACGCCAAGCTTTTTCTGTCCCAATTTAAGAGTATTACCTATTCCCCTTAATTGTGACCCCAATTCACAGTTAAGAATGTATTGAATATATCTAGGACATGTAGTAGTACTCTAAGGAGTACCTAAACTTGACTCCCTGAACCATCCTATGAACAATGAAGGAGAGATCTTCAGGAATCTGGTCCCATCCACCATGCTTGTTTGATAAGCCGTGATAACCACATGGAGCAAGAATTTCCATTTGGATGAGACCTTCCCTTTCCTGAAGGTCTTGACAGAGAAGTCTCCCTCATAGCCCATCTACTCGAAGGACTGGTTAACAGCTTCTTCATGAAAGAACACCTCATATTCTTCATCTTCCAGCAAAAGATGCATGTTGATGATGGCCGGAGTGATGAAGACTATTCTCCCGTGCACTGTGACAGACAGTGCCTTCTCCGCATCCATGACAACCTCTTGGCAGGTCTTCCAAAATTCTAGCAGTTGATCCTCATAAAGAGTAGAATCAATGGTTAGGGAGGTGAAGTAGTTGGATAGAGTTAAGAAACGACAAACCTCTGAGAAATGAGGATCTTTCTCAAAGTGTAACAGAGCAACTTGGTTGTGTTGCCTGTGTAACTGCATGGAGAAGTTTGGATCATTTTTGCGGTTAAGGTTTGCCATTTTTAAGGAAGCTTAAGGATGAAGAAAATGAAAGAAAGTAATTTCAGAGAGAAATTAAGGGTTTTAGTTCTGGAGGAAAGAAGGAGATGATAGAAAGAGGGGGAAACCGTTGGGTTTATATATAAAAAAGGATTTTAGACAAAGTTTAATGAAAAATAATAAACTTTGAAATCTGGATGTCGGTCCCACCTCTGAATAAGTAGTTTGCTTTTGCTCAAAGAGTAGTTTTCTTGGAAGTCAAAAAGCTTCCGAAGGTAAATTATCTTTGGAAGTTTTAATGAAAAAGCTTTCGAAGCTAAAATGACTTTCAGAGATTTTCCTAAGAGTTGTGAAAATTTTGCTTCGAAAGAAAAAACTAAAACTTGAATGCTTTGTTCAAAGGAACACAGCTTCCGGGAGTTAGTTTTGCTTCGGAATAAAATAGTCCTTGAAAACACATAACTGTCTGAGACAAGTATTAAGCTTTGGAAGATATTTTAGAAATTTCTTCCGAAGGTAAATTTCTTAGACAGTTATTTGTTCTGAAGGCATGATTTTCTTCCGAAGGTAAAGCATATCTTCCCAAGGACAAAATTTTCAAAAATCTAAGGAAAGTCTTCAAAAAGAATTTTCATTCAAAGAAAACAAGAGCTTATGAAAGTGATGAACTAGACAACTTAGGACACACAGATTTTAAGAAATAAAAAGAATTTGTTTTAAGAAAAACCTACTCAAAGTTATCATCACAATAGCTGATACTAGATATTTAAATCTCCGTTCATCAAAAGCCTTTGTAAATAGGTCAGCATATTGTTTATTTGTGTGGACTTTGACTAGTTTAATTAATCCCTTTTCAAAATTATCTTTAATTAAATGATACCTGAAGTGAGTGTTTAGTCCTTGAGTGCTGCACAAGATTCTCTGTGATAGAGATAGCACTGTTGTTGTCTATATGAATGAGAGTCTTCTTGAAGTTTAACCCATAGTCAAGCATTTGATATTGAATCCAAAGCACTTGAGCACAGCAGCTTGCAGCAACAATGTATTCAGCTTCAGCAGTTGATGCAGAGACACAGGATTGTTTCTTGCATTGCCATGAGACAACCCTTCCACCGAGAAACTAACATGCCCTAGATGTAGTCTTTGTAGTCATGTTGCAATCACCATAATCATTATTTGTATAAGCATATAGATTGAAGTCAGAATTGTTAGGATACCACATACCAAGTGTTGTAGCACCTTTCAGGTATCTTAGAATCCTTTTGACAGTGATAAGGTGAGACATCTTAGGGATGGCTTCATATCTTGCATAAATACATGTAGCAAACATGATATCAGGCCTGCTAGCTGTAAGATACATATGAGACCCAATCATAGCCCTATAAAGGTGTTCATCCACACACTCCCCCTCAAGATCAGGTCCAAGGGAATGGTTTCTTGCTATGGGTGTCTTAGCAATCTGTTAGGACCGAGTACGTATGGAGTACTAATAGATTATGCGTGATACCAGATCAAATAGTGCGGAATACTATTTGATTGACGATCCAAACAGTGAGAACGATAATCCGATTGATCTAACAATAAAACAAACATTGAGAATGAGTAGAAATCGATCAAGAATGAACTATGAAGTTGGGTTGGCGTTCTGGACGCTCTAGAGAGCTAGGGTTTATGTATATTCGAAGTATCTCTCAAAGTGTTATATTTTCCACGAATTAAGTGGTATTTATGGGTTTGCAGTTTCCATTCGTACGACTGAACCATTAGCATTGTTCGGTCGTGCGACTGATTCATGCGATTGAGTCATACGCACAACTGAAGGTTCAGTCGTGTGACTGAGTCAATCTTATGCCTCAATCATACGACTGATCTAGTCTCCTGGTTTAGTCATGCAACTGGTTCATTAGTATGATTCATTCATGCGTATGGTCCATAAGTATGGTCTATTAGCATGAATAATCACCTGACTAAGTTGAACACAATTCCCAATCATTATTGACTTAGAATTGTGTACAACACTCCCAAACCTATATATGAGGTTCATACATATGACTTATACTTAACACCATAATAATAGGACATAGTCAAAGATAAATAAACATCAAACACATATCATATTTCATTGAATAATTACATTACACATGTGTAAGAAATGAAAGACTTTTAAACTAAGAACATACACTAGGAACATGATGTATCAACAAACTCCCCCTAAAACCTAGTTTATCCTATTGTCTGACATTCTTTTCTCCAAGTTCTTCTATCTCTCTTTTGTTGTTGCTCTAGTGCTTTTCTTCAAGTTTTTCTGTCTCTCTTTTGTCGTTGCTCTAGTGCTTTTCTCCAAGTTCTTCTGTCTCTTTTGTGCTATTGCTCTAGTGCTTTTCTCCAAGTTCTTCTGTCTCTCTTTTGCTATTGCACTCATGGCATGTAATTGCTCTAATATTGAAACCAAATCAGGCTGAATTTATCAAACTGCAGATGCACCAGAAGCTTAGTTTCAACTTCATGGTCATCACCTTCTTCTAGTATCTTTAGTACTTCTTCAACAAGCTTTTGGATCTGCTGTGGATCAATTTGCTGTTCATAAGCTTGAGAGATCTTCCTTTGAACCCATTATGTTTAGTCTATTTTCTAACATTCTTCACATGTTCTTGAAATTTCTTGTACTTCTCTTCTCTGGTGACTCCTGCGTGTATCTCGAATGCAAAACATAGTCGTATAACATGTTGGAACTGTAGAGCTTGTATAATATCTTGTTTGTCATAGAATAGTGGCCACTTGTATAAAGTGTAAATATCATCTGCAGACAAGTTAGTAAGCCACATTGGGTCAAATACCCTGATAGTCTCTATCTTTCCATCTCTGTTCAGAACTATGATAGCTTCCCCCATCCGCCAATCATAATACCACCATTTGAAATGTGAATTGAAGTCCTAAGGAATTTCCCGAAAGGGAATCTTGGACATTGTGCATGGGGGACTCCACTTCAACACTACTTTAGGCCTTCTAATATAGGATCAACTTCAGACTTATGAATGAACTTCTTTGGTTGTTGAGATCTGAAGTTTACTTATCTGGTGTTGTATTCTTTCTTCAATGCTGCCTCAAACCATCCTGACATCTTTCTCGGGTTGGCATACAAAAGATCTATGCATGCCAGTCGGTTGAGCTCAAACCTAGGAAGTGCCTTTAGAGCATATGGATATCTGAAGTATTAAATCCCTTTCCACCTTTTAACAACATAGACTTCCAAATCTTCAAAAAATGCCCACGCAATAATCTTTCCTGACACTTTCTGATGTCTCTTGACTCTGTAAAGTTTGGTATAGGCATTTTGTTTTGGAGGTGTACATTGGGCTTTCATTTCAGCAAAACAAGCTGTCAATTTAGCTTTCTTAATATCAACATTTGCATCTGAAGCTTCCAGCTTATCAAAAGTATCACTACCAAAAGTTTCACCCAAGTTGGGGATAACATTGCCCTCTGGGTCAGTGTACTCAGGATAGTGGTCAGCTGTGACATCTTTAATCTCTATTTCATCTGCATCCTGTAGCTCCTCATCACTTAGGACATCAAATTTCAAAACATCTTTGACAATATCAGCTAGATTTAATCTGAACATATCAGCTAGCTGCTCATCTATCAGATCATGGATGATCTCTCCTTCTTTAGGTATATAGCTCACAGACCTTCTTACTATCCCTTGCAAATCAAGAATCATAGTGAGCTGAGTCTTGACTTGCTGAAGGGGAATAACATCATAGTCCTCAGGCTGTTGAGCATCACTTTTTCCCTGCTCCTGAGATTCTTCAGTTGGAGCTGCAGATGACGAGGCTCTTTTTGAGCGCCTCTCTCGTGTAGCTTGACTTGAGGTTGATGCAGATGCATCACCTTCTTGATCATCCTCATCGTCATCATCATCTCTTTTGTCTTTCCCAGTTCCTCCAACTTCCTCATCATCATCATCTTCTTCTGATTCACCATCAAACGTCTCATCATTATCATCTCCTTCGTCATCACCATTTCCTTTGATCTTTAGGGGCTCCCTCTTTCTCCCTTTCAACCTTAGCATAATCCTCTTGTTTTTCTTCTCCAAACCTTCAATCCTTTTCACAGAATCCATCACCAATTCATTTTGACTCTTTAGTGCATGGCGAGCTCGACCTAATGCTCTCTTATGAAGAGCGTTCTTCTCAGTGAATTGAGCTATCTGCTTGGACTCGGTGACATTGACAGCCATCAACTGGTTTATCTGATTAGCTCTTAGATCATCTGTTGTGAGCAGCTTTAGCACAAGTCGGTTTAAGCTTGCCAGTTGTTCCTCTAACCCGGCAGTGGGTAGAGTTGAACTAGGTGTAATTTGGGATTGGGTGGATGTACCGGCTTGGTGAGTGGTGGTTGTTATGGTGGATGTGGTGAAGATGGGAAGAGGGATGGGAGTGGTTTGTGGTGGATTTGTGTAGGGTATTATGGGTGAGGTGGATGTAGGAGTATGAGTGGTGGTGGTAGTATCAGTGGTTGTGGATGGTAGTGGGTATGGTGGTAGTTGAGGTAGTAGTGGTGGCTGAGGTAGTGGTGGTGGTGATGAGGGTAATCCTTTGTCTCTTACTCTTATGGTCGTGGGGTTGGGCCATCCTCTTCTCCTTGAGCCCTTGGAGATAGGGGCTCCCCCTGAGCTGATCGGCTGGTCGGGTGTGTACGTTAGATCAGTGAAATCAGTATCACCACCCTTAGACCCAGCTTGGCATCCACTAACTACCTCTTTCCCTTTCACGGTAGCTAAAACCCGGCTACCGACCTGCCTGACTAGAGGCTCACCCTCAGATTCTGCTTCTTCATCTAACAGGAAGTCCTGGTGGAAGGCAGCCTGCTCAGATCTACCAGGTGCATCAGACGTACCATGTGGAATGATGAGGGTATGGTAGAAGTTTCGGTGGCCCGTGAAGAACTAGGACTAGTATCTCCACCAGCTTGACCATCATTCTGATCATTATCAACATCGTCCTCTTCGTCATTGGGTACTACAATAGGCTTAGCATCAGAATTACTATCATCGTGATGCCATTTCTTGCGAGCAGGTGCCACGTAGTCTTCATTGGCCAAATTCCTAAACAATCTCCTAACTGGGGGCTTCACCTGCTTCCCCCAGTATACTTTCAACCTACCTAAGGTGGTATCATCCATCACCTCAAGCACCACCACATCTTCTCTCTCTTTTGGCAGCATAGGAAGCTTCTCATCTATGATCATCTGTAAGAAACGTGGATACATACAAAAGCCTTCCTTGCCTTTGGCTTTAAGGTTCTCGATCAGATAGGAGAAGAGCATGCGAGAAAAACTGAACGGGTGGTTCAGTACCAGTGCAACTTATGCATTTTGGATTCGGTCTGACATTTCATCAAATCCTCCCCGCTTGGAGGCAATACACTTTAAGATCACATGTGCCAAGTATTTGAATTGCGGGCACATGTTCCTCTTGTTCAGTACGCCGACATTGATGTCTCCGGCGTACTTGATCCTCAGACAGCAACCACACACAGTCAGTGGATGTAGCTTAGTATAGGCTCTGTCTTCCCCCAAGTCTAAGACTCTCCTCAGGTCTTCTTCACGGATCTTAATGTCTTGTACGAAGATAGAGCTTCGGATACAGTCAGGCTCCACCAACCGGTCAACTGAGGCACTTTCCTAGAAGGCCTACTGAAGAGATTTGTATGGTGTGCATGGAGTCGAGATGGCCTTGTAGATCCTCGATCTACGTAAGAAGCAAAAATCCCAGTGAACTCAGAGGCATTCCGGGAAGTAGCATCGAGATGTGAAAATATGTTATGCTTGGTGCTCATCGTCCATCTTTCAGCCATATTGCTGCAATGCAAGAAAATATACATTAGATTGGTTGCTAGACTTAACCGTTGAATTTTGAATGATTTTGATCTACTGATTCGATCGTGGGACTGAACCATACGATTGAGTTCAATTGTATGATTGAGTTCAATCATACGATTGAGCCTGCATCTGAGCTTAGTCGTACACTGAGCCATGGGGTTGAGTTAGTCATGCGACTGAACCCACACACATGATTCACTCGTGCGATTGAATCATGCGTCTGGCTCATTTTAGCGACTGAAGTTCATCAGTGTGTCCATTCGTATATCTCACTGTTGAACACCATAGATTTGAAACTTTGTCATGACGTGACAATATACTTCGTGTTTAGATTCATTTCGACAGCAAAGACTCAAAATACTCTTAGTATTGGTTAAGTCACCATTAGTGTCAATTTAATAGGTTTATTTTAAGAGTTTAGTCTTGGTTATTGATCTTTACAATTTCGGTCATTTAGTGTTCGATTAAACCCTTCATTTAGGTCGATTTCAGTTGCATAGTACCAGTAGATAAGTAGGAAACACGTTAGGATCACAATCAAGCAGTAATATCAGTTAAACAAAGTTTTAGCAGATTGTCGATGTATGAGCGGTTTATGAGAGTATTGAAGGTGGTAATGAATACGACTGACTAACCCCCTTATTTATACTGTTTTGAAGATTTAGTCGTGCGACTGTACCCATATGCATGATTCAAACGTGCGATTGGGGTTCAGTCGTGCGATTAGCTCAGACTCCTTCATCCAGTCGTACGAGTGGTTCATTCTTAAAATCTAATCGCATGATTGTTTCAATACTCATGGTCCAATTGTATAACTTGTTCATACTTATGGTTCAATCGTGTGACTTGTTCCCATACTCATGGTCCAATCGTGTGACTTGTTCATACTATGGTTCATACGTACGATTGGCTCATACTTATGGTTCAATCGTACGATTGGCTCATACTTATGAGTTTGACATCATACACTTCCAAACACTTAAAATTTAACCTCTGATATATATAACATTATGAACAACGATCATCGCAGACATGTCCTTTTTAATTGAAAACCATTTGATCCCCTCAGACGTATCATTTTTTTTTGATTGAAAATAGTTTGATCACCTCAGATGTGATCTTGTTAATTGAAAACCATTTGATCACCTCATACGTGATCCTTTTAATTTAATACATTTGATCACCTCAGACGTGATCCTTTTACTTTGTGATTCACAATGTTCATCTAGTTATTTAGTCTGACATTTACGCAAATCAGAAAACAAAAACAAAAGGACAACTTTAATTAAAACAAAAGATGACATATTTTTGCAATTTTGGTTATAGGTGGACTAAAAATTTTCAGACATCATCTCACTGATTTTTCTTCCTGAGCAGACCAGCTTCAATTAATTATCTCATTTCTAGAAGAATTCATATGGAATCATACAGGTATACCATAATCATTTAGGACCCGTTTACAAGTACTTTGATACAAGATTTTCATGTCTGAGAGTCAATAGCACTTTCGGGAAATCATACTAGAGCTATAAGATGTACACAATGATTTTTCCTGTCAAGAGCTGCAGCCACGATGATTGTCAGTATATTTGTACATTAAAATCCATACACAGATTTTTGACTCACATTGGTGATAAGTTAGGTTATTTTATTTCAACAAGCATTTATGGATCCCACACTTATATGGTAATCAACATTCCTCAGGAGATTTTGAGCGGTCTACGGGTATTTGACAAGAAGAAACTATTCTAAGAGCTTTCAAAGAGATGCCAAGCCTCAGGTCAGTGCCATCGCATAGCAGAGAGGTGCAAACAACAATGAATTCTAGAATATTTAGGTTATGCTTATCCTCAGGTCAGTGCCATCGCACATCAGAGAGGCACACAACATATCTTCTTGTTAGAGCATTTTTTTCTTATAGCACACAGCGCACCAACAACTTTAGTCATTAGCTTGATTGCGCTTAACAATTTTTTTCATGTGCTTTGCTCATATTTATGGTCATCCACACTCATTTGTGGCATTTAATTTGCTCATCACCCTTATTGGACATGCATTGATTGTGTTAACCATGGATAAGATGAGAACCCATAACAAGTTGAACATATTAGTTTGAATTTTATTCACCAATGCAGTCTACTCGTCTATTGTGTTGAATCTACTAACACATCATATAATGGACTAGCAACCCCTAGGTCTACTTTCTTTGTGTTACCTTAGTAGCATACCAGTGTACTATCACTTTTCCTTAATTTTGCTTAGACTTCTTAGACTTGTAATTCAAATCTTGCATTTTGAACATTTACATCCTTTTGTTGTCCCAAACAATTTGTTCCCTGTGTACTATCATTTTCCATAATTTTTGAATCAATATCAAAGATTTAATTTCATTTCTTTCAGCTTATCTACCCTCCCTCGTTTTTTAAGTAATTAAGTAATGAAACTAAATAAATACTAAAACTAAAATACTGACACTAAACTATTCTCCTTCTAAAATTCTAAAACCGAAAAGGTTTTTGTGTTTTTGGATTTTAAACTACAGGAAAACTAAAAAACAAGAAAAGAAAAAAAATAATAAATAAAATAAGAAAAGACTTGTCGGACTAAGAACTCTATTCTTTTTGAATCACATCACTTTTCTTTTTCATGACATTAACTCTAAAAGATATAAAAATCGAGGTTTGTCGAACGCTTTTGTGTAGAGGTCGACGCGTTGAAAATCCATATTAATTTTAACGACATCAATTAATTTCTTTTCAAGGCAATCACGTATAAAGTGATATTTAATACCGATGTATTTAGTTTTTGGGTGTTGGACCGGATTTTTAGTGACAGCAATTGCAGCAGAATTATGAACAAAGATAAGGGTGTTAGAAAATTACAAACCATAGTCTCGCATTTGCTGTTGAATCCAAATAATTTGGAGCAGCAACAACATATTCAGCTTCACATGTTGACAGTACAACAAATGTCTCCTTCTTAAATTGCCAGGTGACTAACCTTCTTCTAAAGAATTGACATCCAGCTGATGTTGACTTGTAATTCATTTGCAGCCACCATAATCTGAGTCACTATACACCGTAAGCTCAAAGTCATCATCATGAGGATACCACAACCCGAGTGTTGGAGTACCCTTAAGATAACGAAAGATTCTTTTAACTCCAATGAGATGATTTACTTTCGGTTTAGCCTGATATCTAGAACAGAGACACGTGGTATACATAATATCACGACAAGATGTTGTGAGATACATAAAAGATCCCATCATTCCTCGTTACATAGTGGCATCCACCAGATCACCATTATCATCGGGTGCCGCATCGTGATTCATGGAAGTGGTGTTCCAGAAGCCGTAGCATTTTCCATGTTGAAACGAGTGAGGATATCTCCTACATATTTGGATTGATGCATGAAGATTATGTTTGGTTTCTGATCCACCTGTAACCCAAGAAATAACTTCATCTCTCCTATAGCACTCATCTCAAACTCAGCTTTCATTACAGATTCGAACTCCTTACACAAAGCTTCATTTTTAGAGCCGAAAATGATGTCATCCACATATATCTGTACGAGTAGTAGATCATCATCTTTCTCTTTGATGAACAATGTGCAATCAATGACTCCACTGCAAAAACCATGTTTCAGCAAATGAGTAGATAGTTTCTCATACCAGGCTTGTGGATCTTGATGAAGCCTGTATAGAGCCTTGTCCAATTTATAGACTCTATCCCGTTGATACGGATCCTTAAATCCTTCCGGTTGACTGATGTACACTGTTTCATGAATTTCACCATGAAGAAATGCACTTTTCACATCCAATTGATAAACTTTAATCTTCATGTAGGATGTATAGGCTAAGAAAATACGAATTGCTTCCATCCTTGCCATCGGTGCAAGCACTTCATTGTAAACAATGCCTTCTACTTGTCAGAACCCTTGAACAACTAGCCTAGCCTTGTTTCTGATTATGACTCCTTGATCATCTCTCTTACATTTAAGAACCCATTTAGTGCCAATCACCTTTGCACCTTTTGGTCTGTCCACAAGGGTCCATACTCCTAACTTCTTAAACTGAAGGAGTTCTTCTTGCATAGTACTAACCCATGCCTCATCGTTTAAGACTTCACTTACATATTTTGGCTCAAATTGAGACACAAAACATCGATAAGCATTGTGAAGTTATCCTTTTCCATGACTAAGGCATAATCAGTTGAGTATGGCTGATTTCGTGTCTGTACTCCCGATAGAACATCCTCAATGATGTTTTCTAGGGGATTATGCACATTAATTCAAGATCCAGGAGTGGTGGGAACAACTACTTCAGTATCCAGATTTTGAATCCCAGGTTCAGTATCTGTAGCTGTTGGAGTATGAGGTTCAGACGTGTCAGTGGCATCAAGATCCGATGCTTGTGTACTTTCATTAGTGGGAACATGTTCCTCCTGGTCCACATTTTCAGTCTCAGCTGCTTCATCATCAGGGGAAGAATCACTTACTTCAAGCTCTCCCCCCTGTAGGGCTAGAAGTATCAGCGAATGGAGCCGATGATGTTGAGTCTTGTGGAGGAGTGTTCAGAATATCGTACATCATTGTAGTAGATAACTCATCTTCAGGATGAGATGGAGGTAGACTTAAGGACTTAAAAAACATCATAGTCAAAGAAGAAGGAAGATCCTTTTCCAGTAGGGGGTGGTGTATCTTTGAACATCAACATTGCACCACACTTCTACCTAACCCGTTGAGTTGTTATAAACTTTCTTGTCTGGTATACTGTATCCGAGAAAGATACCTTATTCTGCCTTCTCACAAAACATCCAGTTTAAGTTTTCTTTAGCAACATGCACATGGCACCTAAAGGTTCGAGATACTCCAAGTTTGGTTTACATCGTCGAAGCAGTTCATAGCATGTTTTCCCACGACGTTTGACCACCAAGACTCGATTGAGAGTGTAGCATGCATTCGCCACTGCCTCGTTCCAAAATTAAATAGGTCATTTAGAGTTGGCTAACATTGTTCTTGTTGTCTCTATCAAGCTCCAATTCTTTCTTTCAGCAACCCCATTCATTTGTGGAGTGTAGGCAGACGTAAATTGCTGAACAATTCCTTTCTCTCTACAGAATGCCTCCATCCACTGATTCTTGAACTTTGTTCTGTTGTCTGATCGAATCTGCCTTACTTTCATCTTGTAGAGTGATTCCAAAGTAGCTACTAGATGTTTGAATGATTCAAAAGTATCTGATTTGGATTTTAGAAACATCACCCAAGAGAATCTTGAGTAATCATCAGTTACTACAAGGCAATACAGATCCCTAGCAATACTCTTTGTGCTTACCGGGCCAAATAGATCCATTTGTAGAAGTTTGAGAGGAATATCTATAGAATTAACTTTCTTTTCCTTGTGAGACTTCTTGGTCTGTTTCCATTTCTTACTTGCTACGCAAAAATTCGGAAGCTAGAAATTCTTAACAGTTACTCCATTCACTAAATCATTCTGTACCAGATGATTCAGCTTCCTAGGATTAATGTGTCCCATTCTCCTATGCCTGGAGACTGAATTCCTCTCTGTTTCCTTTGACAAGAAGCATTGGATAGTGGTCTTAGTTGTGGAGGCTTTTGATAGATCCAATACATACAGATTGTTATATCTTGAAGCTGACATTAGAACTTTATCCTCCTGGATAACATAATCCTTCTTCAACATGTAGCACTTCTTTTTGTCAAACACAAGTTTGAATCCTTTATCACAGATCTGGGAGACTGAAAGCAAGTTGTTCTGTAGTTGTTGAACATAGTTGACCTTGTCAAACTTCACTTTCTCGTTTCCCACTTCGCCTTGAGCGGTGATGTAACCTCATTTGTTTCCAGCGAATGATACACGTCCCCCTTTAATTTGTTTGACATTGAAAAGGAGAGACGAATTCCCAGTCATGTGCTAGGACGCCCCACTATCAATAATCCAGGTATTGGTGATAGCGCTGTAGCGGACACCCTGCACATTCAAAGAAATTATCAGTTTAGATTTGGGACCCAAGCCTTAACTGGCTTGGGTGACCTAGAGGAATCACACATCATGAACTTAACCCACAGTCCTTTAGAAGATAAGGGCATATCTTTCTTCTTCTTTTCCTCACTATCAAACACTATACTTGATTTTCTTTCCATAACCAGTTTTATGTACGGCCTGTTTGTGGTAAACTGACGATTGGCTTATGGTTTGAACTTTAGGTTCACTAATACTCTTAGGTCGAGTGTTAGATCTTACTTTAGAAAATCATGGTTTTTCATTAAAAAGATCAATTTTCTTTTTGGGTTTCTGATAGTACAGACAATTAGGAGAGATGTGTCCTCGTTTCTCATAACTGTAGCATGATCTCCCTTCTACAAATTTAGGAACAGTTTGAGACGGGGTTGAGTTTGGTAGAGGTGTGAGATATGTCCTGTTGGGCTGTCTCACTTCTCTTTTAGATGTATCGTATGCTTTAACAAAATTGATTGTTTTAACATTTTGAACATCATTCAGCTTCATTTTATTTGGACCTTGATGTGTAACACATTTATGGTTAATTGGATTAGTCTTTTTGGGTTCTGAGATTGACGTTTGTGAACCTATCCCTAAATTTACATTTTCATTTTTATCATCCAAATTCTCAACAGGCATCTTTTCTTTTGATTTCAAAGTAAGATCCTTCTGTTGAGTGACAGATTTCACTAGTTTACCCATAGAATCGGGATCACTAACCAGAGGACTGGACACCACATGATCCTTTATAGGATTGTTATTAATTGGTCTACATTTAGTGTTCAGAAGGATTTCATGTGGTGGCGGTACTACCTTATAACCCAAACCTTCCCCGTTATTTCGTTCTTTCACTAAGTTTTGAACTATGTGAGAAGAACTTGCCAAACTGTGCAATTTTTGTTTAAATGAATCAACCTCGACTTTCAAAACTACTCTTTCCTTTTTAGTTTCCTCTAAAGATTTTAAATAAAACTTGATGTCATTTGATTGCTTTTAGGCAACAAACTCAGTTTCCCTTAGTTGTTTCCCCATAAGTTCTATCTTTTCTTTGAAGCTGCACTCATTTTGTTTTAAAATACGATTTGCTTCAGTGCAGAGTTGTAAATCAATTACTAGATTATCATTATGTTCTAATAACCTAGAAAATTTCAAATCAATGCATTCTCTAAATTTGTCACATTCAGTACAAGCATGTTTTTCGAATAATTGGTCTTTAGAACTTACTTGTGAGGAATCAGATGAATCAACCATGAAAGCAGAGTCAGACCCTTTGGTGACTAGAGATTCTGAAATCATGGCTCTAAGCTCTTCCTCAACCAGGTGATTTACAACATTCACAGCTTCTTCGGTATCTGACATCGTATGTTCAACTATGATCTCACCTTCACTAGTAGATCCATCATCCAGTGCATCAACAAAGGCAATGTTTAGATCACCCTCAGAGACAAATCAGAAAGACTAGTCTTGACTTTCATCACCTTGTGCAGTCAAAGCCTTTGTCTCTTTACTTGAAGAAGTAGTTCCAATCATATCTTTGTCTTGACGGTTGAATGTAGGAAATGGGTTCCATTACCAGTTTTCTTGGGCTTTACACATTCATGTTTAAAGTGCCTTTTTTCACCACAGTTGAAGCATGTGACTTTGGTTTTGTCCAAACCAAACGTCGTATCCTTAGTGGCAACTAGATTTTGCCCCGTCTTTTTGACAAACTTCCTTGCTCTTCTGACTGCACTAGCCAAGGCCCACATTATGTCCATTCTTTCTAGCTCATTTTCATCAACTTGCTCGTAATCCTTATCTGCAAGATGACAATTTCCAATCTTACTAGCAACTAAACCATCATAAGATTGTACAACAGCCGCTAGAAGATCCATGTGCTCCTTAGCAACTTCCACTGTGACATTACCGAGATTCTCAGTCTTCAACTTTGTAGTATTTGCCTCAGGAACTATGTATTGGTTCCAGCTGACCCTAACATTTCGGTTCCTGAAGCACTATTTTGGGAAGGAGCAGAAGAACTCGACATGAACTTCGTTTCACTGCGAAAGATAATGAACATGCTTATTAAGATGAATGTGTTATGTATTATGTAAGCGTGGTCATTTTATGATGGATAAATTTATATTTTCTTATTTACCTAAAACTAGAACTCACTCAGCAAAGCTAACTTTTATGCATAATAGTTGGCAGGTAAATGTTGATGCTGAGGATGGCACCATGGAGCTACTTGGGGAGCTATGGATGGCATTCCTGTTTATGAAATCTTTTATTGTAATTTAAGAACAAGTACTATGTTTTGTTTACAATTAAAGGACAAATGTATTAGTACAATATGGTTTCTAAGTTTTAAATAAATGTCTAATTATTTTCGCTGCAATGTTTTTCTTATTAAACTGATTTTATGCTATGATTAACCAACTATGAGGCTTCCCGGGAACGAGGCCTTACATACGGGTCTTTGCAGGAAATGAGGTCGCCTTTTAACATGCGAAATTGATGGGGAACAAGATAGAATGCTGAAATCGGTTAGGTGTTGTCATTCCTTGTCGAGCACGGGGGCGTGCTCCCCTTATGTCGTTTGGTTTCAGTCTTTTGTTGTTTCATTTTTCAGTTTCGTGCTTTACGCAATTTACCTGGTTAAGTTTTATTACTTCTAAATCATCAGGAAAGATACGACAATATTCCTAAAGTTAATTAACACAAGCCACATTGACAATTACATTTCCTAGGGTCCTATGGTTACACGATATGTTAAAAGCCAAGAATCTGAAACTACAAAACCAAATTCCTTAACACGCAACTGCGCACCTAACACATCACGCAATGCTTCTAAAAGAAGCCTCCACACATTTGGTGTGTAAGGTCCCGGACGGGATAGTGAGAAGTGCGGTTGCTCAGTTCCGCAAGCTGACGGTTAATGGAAACGAGTTCCTTGCCCATCTCTTGAAATTTTGGAATAGTTTAGCTAGGCACTTGGATGCGACAAGGTTCATTTCAGTCAATTGCTTGATCAGTTCATGCAACTTGAAAAAGTATTCTTGTGTTGTTAGTTCACGCATTTCAGAACGTGGTTTCTTCACAGGACCCGATTCTTTCATATTCAGACATTTTTAAGCAAAAATAGGTGTGATGAAAGAATGGAACAAGTGTGGTATTTATATACAGGTTGCGAAAAGTGAACACGAGGGCGTACTTGGCCAGGTATGACCCTGTGCTTGTCAGAAACTGTCTTAAATTCGATCTGCAACATTCCAGAGTCGTCAGCGGAGATCGTGGAAAGAGTTTGTCAGAGACACAGGGGTGTGCTTCATGGGGCATGCCCCATGGTTGTGCTTATAAGGTCCTAAAAAGTTAAAAATATATAAAGCAAAACCTATATACAGGTGTTGCGTTTAAGTTTCAGGCTTCGGCGCGACCCTTCCTCACACTTGGTTTTTGTTGGGCAGAGGTGTAACTCCTCCGAGAGAATCTTGGTTGGTCCATCATTATACGGTTCCAAACTATGACCATTTACTTTAAAACTTAAACCGTCATGGTTATCGATTTCAATGGCATCATTCGGAAATATGTTTTAATCGTATAAGGTCCAAACCAACGTGATTTCAGCTTTCCTACATGAAATTGTTTTGTATTCATTAATCAAGCGTCAAGGAATCTCTTTGTCTTTTCCTTGTAAACCCTAGCATTTTCGTATGCTTGTTCTCTCAATTCCTCTAATTCATGAATTTGTAGGAATTGATTCTTTCCTGGAAGGTCTTGATCTTGGTTTGCTGCTTTAAGTTCTTAAAAGGCCTTGTGTTCTAGTTCCGCAGGGTAGATGACACGACTTCCCATAAACCAATTTGAAAGCCCATAGTGCATCATCTAGTTTGGTAGACCAGCCCTTGTGTTTTTGACCTACGATTTTCTCAAGGATTCGTTTGATGCCTTAATTAGTGACTTCGGCTTGCCCATTCGCTTGTGGACTATAAGCAGTTGTAAAGCGATGGTGCACTCCATAATGGGCCATTGCTTGTTCGAGTTGGTTGTTACAGAAATGTGTTCCCCAGTCATTAATTAAAGCTTTGGGGACACCAAAATAAGAGAATAGGTTCTTAAGAAATCTGACAACATTTCGGGCATCATTGGTAGGTCGGGATTGAGCTTCAGCCCATTTTGAAACATAATCGACTGCTACCAAGATGTAACGATTTCCAAATGACACCGGGAATGGCCCCATGAAATCAATACCCCATATATCAAATACCTTGTATACTTGAACTGGTTTCTAAGGCATCTCATCCCGTGTTGAGATATTGGTTGCTCTTTGACATGCATCACAGGTTGGTACAATGTTATGAGCATCTTTGAAGATCGCGGGCTAGTAAAATCTAGAGTCAAATACTTTCTTGGCTGTTAGGGTTGCTCTATGGTGTTCTCGAGTGGGTCCTTCATGACAACGCCTTAGAATCTATTCCGCTTCACTTTCGTATACGCATCTTCAGATAAGTTGGTATGCACCGATTCTGAACACATATGGGTCCTCCCAATAGTAATGCTAGATATCAGTAACGAATTTCTTCTTTTGCTGATAAGTCATTCTTTGAGAAGGATTTTGCTTGCCAAGTAATTTGCAAAATCTGCAAACCAAGGATGTTCATCGATTAAGGATTGGATATGCATAAGGAATTCGTGAGGAAAATTGTTGTTTATTATGGGTTCCTCAGTTTGTGAAGGCCTTGAATCTTCAAGATGCGAGTGATGATCGAGCGCTAGATTTATACTCCTTTCTTATCACGAATTTTAATGTCAAAAATTTGAAGCAGAAGTATTGCAGGACTGATGAAGGGTACAAGCTTACAACACAAACACACAAAAAGGACAGTGTGCAATAACACTTAACAGATCAAATGGGGAACTAGAAACCAGTTTTGTGAGAGCTAAGAAACACAAGTATTCAAGAGACAAAACAAGAAAAACACAAGTAATTGGTTTTGAAGGTTGATGTATATTGCTCTCTAGTTCCTTACAAGTGTTTTCAAAAGCAGTGGTATAAGGTACAAAGGACCAGAGATACTTATACTACAACTTACAGCTGGCCATACTTTGCAGGCTAGCTAGATACATGACCTAGACAACAAAATCAATGTAGAGTCAAAAGGAGATTGCCTTTTGACTAGTGCCTATGACATGCCATAGCTCACATCCTGATATATTACAAAAAGGATAAAGTACATAAAGTGAAAGTTACAGACTCAAGACCTCAATTGTACCATTACCAAAAGCATGGACCTTTCATCAACTTATGCAAAGTTGGTGTCTTATCAGAGTTTCGGTGGAAAAAGGTCCAGCTTTATGGAAAAGGTACATCAGATAAAGCATGTGTTCAAAAGTTCTGAAGAAATTTATCTTCTAGTGTTGGCTTCGGAAGACTTTGTCTTTTAAGCTTCGGAAGACTTCATCTTTGGCTTCAGAAGATATTGGTCTTAGCTTTGGAAGATTTCACACTTAGAACATTTTCTAATGTTGGTGTGAAACTTCTAAAGCATTCCACTTTAGTACACTTGTGCATGCATGCAGGAGAGACTTTGAGTGTTTGGGTTGCATCAGCCTTATATTAAACCTTACAAACTCCCCCTAGGCTGATGCAACCAAAACACTTTGAAGACTTTAGATATTTACAGCCCTCATCATGATAATAACCATCCTTTTCTTCATAAGATGATCCGGATCACTCAGACTTTCAAAGTGTCTTCTCATGTCAAAGAGATCAATGAGAGGCATATTGAACATGTCTTGCCATGTGTAGACATTCTCAACACCTTGATCTCTGAAGACATGCCATCTTTCTTAATTTTTAGTGTATGTCCAGGACAAGATAGGTCTTCCTGATGCTAGAAGAGCTATTTGAATGGGAGTTGATAAAGCATCCTCTAGTTGCACACCCTCAGGATGTTCTGACTCATCCTAAAGTTTGGAGATGGATGCTTCTTTCTTCTTCTTCTTCTTCTTTGTCTTTGGTCTAGGAGACCATCCTTTTTCTCCTCTTAGAACCTTTTAACTGAGAAGACTAGCCTGTAGCACCTGATTGATCTTCTTTGTCTTTCTCAATTGCGTCTTCCTCTCTCATAAATTCAGATTGAGAGGGGACAGAACCCTGTTGTGGATCAGAAGTTGAAGCTTGCTGAGGCTCAGCTAGAGATTCAGGTTGTGTTGTCCCAAATGGTTCAACCATAATCTACACTTCCTGATGGACCTGACTTGGTGGAGAGTGTAAGTCAACAAGTTCTCCTCGTTGAATCTTCTGCTTGATCACTCTGATGTGCTCATCCATGGCGGACAGATACATAGGACCAAGTCTCCTTCCAGAGAATCCATACAGCTTCAAGAAGCTTATTATCCTCTGCCTATCAGCAGACTTCTCATGCTTTTCTGGATGATGACTCTTGATTTTGCAGCTTATTCCCTTAACTTCCTCTTAGTGATCTTTCTTTCTTTGACTATCTCAAGTTCAAGCTGTTTGAGGTACTCAAACTCAATGTAATCAAAGGGTAAGGGATGAAGTGCATCAGCCTGATAGAGGCCTGTGGCACTTAGGTAGTTTATCATGTTGATCCTATCATTTTCTTTGTCTATCTGAGGTTCTTTTGGAACCACATCCTCTTTTACAGGACTTTCTTAAACTGGGGAGAGAGTAGGCAAATGCTTGTACAGTCTTTTTTGTCTTCTTTCTTCTTTAATTTGAAGAAATAGCTTTGCATCCTCTGCTTCCTTTCTTTCCTTTGACAATTCCATGTCAGCCAATTCATTTAATCCATCATAGTGGATGGAGATGATATTATCAATGTCATAGTTCTTGGTTTGCAAGTAGTTGATCCTGACTGCCCTCAAGTCATCATCTTGAGTGTTTGGCCTGGGGGCAGCCCTGATAGCAGCTTCTATGAGTCTTGCAGACCTAGTAGAGGAACTTTCTTCCCTAAGCTTCCTTTTCCTCTCTCTTTCTCCTCCTCCTCAATCTCCTCAGAATTCATTTTTATTTTCCCTTTCTCACTCACAGACCTTTGTGACTCAGGGTGGAGAGAGCTTCCGCCTTCATTGCTTGGTGTAGCTTCTAAACTCAGCGAGAGAGAGGTTGAGATGCACCTTCACCAGCAGATGCCTCATCAAGGGAATAAACCTCTACAATAGTTGATGGTGGGACAAGGCTCTCAGGTTCTACCATTGGGCCTTTAGTCAAGGTTTCCCCTATGAAGCTAATCTTAGGGTGTGCCTCAACATCAGTTGACCAATGATATTGCCTGATTGCCTTAGTCTCCTTCTGAAGTTGAACTTTGCAATGATTATATCTTGAATTCTTTATGCCAGCTTGTCAACTTGTCTGGATTGGCTTTGGTTGACAAATGGCATGCTGACAAGATCAAGACTTTCATAGAAGTTCAAAGTCTAAAAATTGAAGACTTCTTCCTGCACTTGAACTCTTTGAATGATAAGGGCTCTTCTGTTTTCATCATACATCCATCAAATAATGTGATTTGATGTTGGTGGAGATGACATTGCCCTTGGTATTCCTTCCTTAAAAAGTCTCTGAATGTAGGAGTCTATTGAGTCGACATCAATGTGAACTTGAGGAAGTTACTGAGTATGGACAATCGCAAGTGAGGATGGTGAGTTCTTAATGTCCATGCTCTGTGAAGAACTCCTAGGTTTTGTGTCTGTGATGACTTTCTCCCCCTTTTTGGTAGCATCACCCACTTGGATAGATGAGCTAGAGGTTAGGTCAACCACATTCATAGGTTCTTGTGTTCTTGGTTGAGCTCTTCTTAGAGGTCTCCCAGCTAGTTTTTCCCTAAGATAAGAAATCTCAAGTTGCTAATCATTGACCTTGTTTTGCAAGGTAGTCACCTGAGATTCAACATGACTAACCTTGGAGACTAGATAGGTGCATGTTTGTGATAGTTTTTGCACCTTTAGCTTTAGATTCCCCTCATCTTCATCAGAAGAGTCATTAGGGGATGAGAGATTTAGACCAAGGTCTTCTCTCTCATTACCACCATGGTGTTCTTGGCTTTTGGATTTCCTCTGCTTGGTGACAACTTCAGTTGAAGTGTCAATGGGCTGAGTTGCCAAGGTTGAGGTCTGAATGATGTAATCACTTGAAGAAGTAATAGCCTCCTCTATATGGATATCTGAACAGGTTCAAAAGTGTCCACCTTAGTGATGGGTGACTGATGTACATAGGAGACTTAGGAGCACTCATCTCTCTGTAAGAAGTGGAAAAGAAGAGAGAGTCATGGTACTCACTGAAACCTAAGTCTTCATCAGTATAGAAGTCAAGGTTAGGAATGGGTTGGTTTAAGTCTAAAGGCTGGGGATGGTAGCTGTCCCCTAAAGGTTGTTCACTTGAGTGTTGAGGTTCAGAGTGAAGGCTTAAGGCATTTGGGCTTGTGAGCTCATTAAGCTAAGCATGAGGAACCTCAGCACTGATCTTCGAAGTAATGGGAGTGGTTTGCTCCTCAAGAGAAGTGGGAGAGCTCTAGTATTCACATCCTCCTGTATAGGTAGGTATATGGGGGCCTACACAGATTCGATAGTTTCCGTAGAGGTTCATTTGAATTTTATTTTGTAGGTGAGGGTAATTTGTGGCTGTTTTGGTGGTTGAGATGTAAAAGGTGGGTTCAACACTAGATTGTGTTGTTAGATTGTCACCTTGAGCAATGAGCTCTAACATTTTTGGGACAATGGTTGTTTCTACCCCTGAGAAGCCAACACTTGGCTTCCTCAAAATTTTAAAGATGTCGGGCTTCATCTGTCCCAATTTAAGAATATTACCTGTTTCCCTTAACTATGAGTCCAGTTCACAGTTAAGAATGTATTTAACATATCTAGGAAACATGTAATACTCTAAAGAGTCCAAGTTAGCAAGCAGATTTGTATAAACAAATTAAGAGTACCTGAACTTGACTCCCTAAACCATCCCATGCACTATGAAGGAGAGATCTTTAGGAATCTGGTCCCACCCTCCATGCTTGTTGGACAAGCTGTGGATAACCACATGAAGCAGGTATTTCCACTTAGGTGAGACATTCCCTTTCCTAAAGGTCTTTACAGAGTAATCTCCTTCATAGCCCATATGCTCAAAGGAATGATTAACAACTTCTTTTGGGAAGAACACCTCACCTTCTTCATCATCCAGTTGAAGATGATAGTTGATGATAGTCGGAGTGATAAAGATTGTTCTCCCTTGCACTGTGGCAGGCAGTGCCTTCTCCCCATCCATAACAACCTCTTGGAAGGTCTTCCAAAATTCAAGCAAATGATTCTCATACAGAGTAGGATCAATGGTAAGGGATGTGGAATAGTTAGACAGAGCCAAGAAATGGAAAACCTTTGAAAAGTGAGGATCTTTCTCAGAGTTTAACAGAGCAACCTGATTGTGTTGCCTGTGTAACTACATGGAGAAATCTGGGTCATTTTTTCGGTTAAGGTTGGCCATTTTAGAAAGCTTAAAGGTGAAGATGATAGAAAAATGTGGAATCGTTGGGTTTAAATGTGAAAAGGATTGAAGACAAAGTTAATGAAAGAGGATAAACTTTGAAATCCGTATGACGGTCCCACCTCTTAAAAAGTAGTTTGATTTTTGCGAAAAAAGTAGTTTTCTTGGAAGTCAAAAAGCTTCCGAAGGTAAATTGTCTTTGGATGTTTTTAATGAAAAAGCTTTCGAAGCTAAAATAACTTTGGAAGAATTTCCTAAGAGTTTTGAAAAAGTTTTCTTTGGAAAAGAATTAACACTTGGACGTTTTATTTAACATAACAAAGCATCCGAGAGTTAATTTGCTTCGGAAGAAAATGGTCCCTGAAATATATAAGTGCCTAAGAGAGGTTTTTAAGCTTCAAAAGATATTTCAAAATTTTCTTTTGAAGGGAAATTACTTAGGCAGTTATTTGTTTTTAAAGGCATAAGTTTCTTCCGAAGATAAAAGCATATCTTCCGAAGGATCAAGATTTTTCAAAATTCTAAGAAAAGTCTTCAAAAGGTTTTCATCTAGAGAAAACAAGAACTTATGAAGGTGATAAACTAGATAACTTAGGACACACAGATTATAAGAAATACTATGAATTAGTTTTAAGAAAAACCTACTCAAAGTTAATCATCCCAACAGCTTATATAAGATACTTAAATCTCTATTCATCAAAGGCTTTTGTAAACAGATCAACATATTGTTCATTTGTGCTAATTTTAATTAGTTTAATTAATTCCTTTTCAAAGTTATCTCTAATTAAATGATACTTGATATTGATGTGTTTTGTCCTTGAGTGATTATAGGATTCTTGGTGATAGAGATAGCACCGTTATTGTCTATGTGAATGGGAGTCTCTTTGAAATTTAATCCATAGTCAAGCATCTGATTCTGAATCCAAATCACTTGAGCATAGCAGCTTGCAGCAGCAATGTATTCAACTTCAGCAGTTGATGCAGAGACACAGGATTGTTTCTTGAATTGTAATGAGACAACCCTTCCACCAACAAACTAACATCCCCCAAATGTAGACTTTGTAGTCATGTTGCAACCACCATAATGACTATCTGTATAAGCATACAGATTGAAGTCAGAATTCTTAGGATACCAAAGACCAAGTGTGAGGCACCTTTGAGGTATCTTAGAATCCTCTTGACAGTGATGAGGTGAGGCGTCTTGGGGTTGGCTTGATATCTTGCACAAATACATATGGCAAACATGATATCAGGCCTGCTAGCTATAAGATACATAAGAGACCCAATCATAACCCTGTAAAAGTGTTCATCCACACACTCCCCCTCAAGATTAGGCCCAAGGGAGTGGTTTCTTGTTATGGGTGTCTTAGCAATCTTACAATCAGTCATGTTGAATCTTTTGAGTATGTCTTGAACATACTTTGATTGACTGATGAAGATGACATCATCAACTTGCTTCACTGAATTCCCCGAAAGAAATTAAGTTCCCCCATGGCACTCATTTCAAATCTATCTTTCATCAGCTTCTCAAAGTCCTTGCAGAGCCTTGGATTAGTTGAACCAAAAATGATCTCATCTACATACACTTAAACTAGCATTAAGTCATTTCCCTGTCCTTTGATGATGAGAGTTCCATCTGTAGTACCTCTTCTGTATCCATGCTTGTAGAGATACAGAGATAGAGTCTCATACCACTTCCTTGGTGCTTGGTGCAGCCTATAAAGAGCTTTGTCAAGCTTGCAAAAATAATCAGGATGATTAGGATCTGCAAAACCAGGTGGTTGTTTGACATACACCTCTTCATTAATTACCCCATATAGAAAAGCACACTTGACTTCAAGTTGATAGACCTTGAAGTTTTTGGATGCAGCAAATGCCAAGAATATCCTAACAGCTTCTAGTCTTGCTACAAGAGCAAAGACATCAGTGTGGTCAATTCCTTCTTCTTGTGTGTACCCTTGAACAACTAGTCTAGCTTTGTTATTTATGACAATTCCTCTATCATCTTTCTTATTCCTAAACACCTATTTGGTTCCTATAGTAGTCTTCCCATGAGGAAGAGGACATAGGTTCCAAATCTTCTGCCTTTTGAATTGAAGTAGCTCCTCTTGCATAGCTTCAACCCAACTTCTATCCTTCAGAGCTTCATCAATCTTCTTGGGCTCTATCTGGGACAAGAAACAAGAGTGAAGACAAACATTTGCTTCAAGGGTTTGTCCTTTTGTTCTTACCCTAGTGTCAAAATCTTCAATGATGTTTATGGTGGGTGTGACTTGTGAATCCTTCGTTGAGAGATCATAACAAGTTGCGGAGATAGATCTAAATTAGAGAAATTTAGATCCGGCATTGATGCTTCTTCCACCACATCAACACACTTATCAAGAGAGACTTGATCCAATGAGTGTGTGACATCATTGATGTTTTCATCTATGGAGTGGTTATCAGCATCAAGAAATTCTTGATCACCATCACTACCACCATCATTATCTTCTACATTTGAAGTTTCTTTATCTGGTTGTTGAGCCTCTGAGCTGGAATTTGAAGGCATCTCAGATGTATCAACTGAATTTGTCATTATTGTGCTGATAGAAACCTCATTTGCAGAAGTAGTTACAACTGGAGCTGAAGATGTGTAACTTAAATGTCTTCTTAGCCAAACCTTAGATCAGGATCACCTGGGGGAAGATATCTATAGATCTTGAAACATTCTCACAAGATTTGTTAAAATAGTTGGTAACTAGATCAAGATCAAATAGCCAATCAGGACCAGAACCAGCTACAATGGGTGTGTGTTAATTGAAAGTCACATTGGCTGACTCCTCAACAATTCTTGTTCTGAGATTGTATACTATATAAGCCTTAGCTTGAGAAGAATATACAATGAAATGTCTATCATCTGATTACTCAGCAAATTTAGAAATTTAATCTTTGCTATTCAAGATGGTGCAAGGACATCTAAATGACCTGAGAAAACCAATGAAAGGTTTGCTCTTATGCCAAAGTTCATTCAAGTCTTGCCAAGAGTCTTAAACACTAAAACTCTATTTTGCACATAGCAGGCAGTGTTGACTGCCTCTATCTAGAAGCTGATGGGCAGCTTAGAGTCAGACAACATGGTTCTTGCAACTTCATTTAGTGTCATGTTTTGCCTCTCAGCAACACCATTTTGTTAAGGAGTCCTGGGAGCACTGTATTGTCTTGTAATACCCTTCATCACAAAATGTATCAAGGATTTGGTTGTTGAAATCAGTTCCTTGATAACATCTTATGGTTTTGACCTTGTCATCACATTGATTCTCAATCTTTAAGATGAAATTCTTTAGAATCTCAGGGGCCTCATCCTTAGTTTTAAGGAAAAAGACCCAAGTGAATCTTGTAAATTCCTCTGTGATTACCAAACAATAAGAGGTCCTTCCTAGACTTATTACACTGGTGGGGCCAAAGAGATCCATATGTAACAAGTGTAGGGGTGTAGTGATGGAGTTTCTTTCCTTAGGCTTAAGAGATACCTTATGTTGCTTCCCTTTCAGGCATGCAACACAATGATCATCACTTATAAACTATTTCTTTGGCATTCCAGTTACTAGATCATTTTAATCAATTTATTCATGTTCTTAAAGTTTACATGGCACATTCTTTTATGCCACAGGAAAGACTCATCACTATTAGCTTTAGACAAAAAACATGAAACTTCTCCAAAGGGAGATGTCTCTTGCATATCCATCTTGTACATGTTCCCTTTCCCGGGGGCTTTGAGCAAGATATGCTCATGAGGAATGACCACCCCAGGCTTGAGAACAATGCACTCATGCTCAGTAAAGAGCATGTTATGACTCTGATCACCAAATTGGGATACACTCAAAAGATTGTACCCAAGCTCCTTGACAAAGTTTACCTTCTCAATGTTGAGCTTACCATTTGTGACCTTGCCCATTCTAGAAATGTAACCACCTTTATCTCCTCCAAAAGCAAATGGCCCTCCATCAATTCTTTCAAAGTTCTAGAATAGTGACCTATTTCTTGTCATGTTCCTGGAACAGCCACTATCAATGATCCAGACATTCTTGCTTGTCTTGAGCTGTTCCTGCACAAAGAAAATGATTAGTTACATTTGTAAACCCAAGCCTTATTGGTTTTGGGCTCACTAAAATAAGTAGAAGGTAATGTAATAGTAGTAGATCCTATAGTTATGCTTTGAGGATTATTTGTTGTTGTTGATGGAGAACTTTCAGTCACTTGGTCTTTCTTATACTTCCACACCACCATTGGAGGTTTGGACATGACTTTCAACTTTTTGGAAGTTTTGATGACTGGACCTTCGGAAGATCCTGCAAACACTGCAGCAGACTTCTGTGCCTCGGAAGTATTCCTTTCTTCCGAGGCCAAATTTTCTTTCGCAGGCAATTTTCCACTTGCCTTCTTCTTCATTTTGGAGCTTCCTAAGGAAACAAATTTTCTTCCAAAGCTGAAAATTTCTTGGAGCTCTTGGAAATCTTTTTCTTGGTCACATGAAGAGTACTTCTTGGATTGTATGGACAATCCTTAGCAAGATGAGAAGTACTTTCACACATAACACATTCCACCTTTTTTTTCCTATGAGCCTTCTTTTGAGAACAAGGCTGACTTTGATCATATCCCTTCTCCAACTTCATCTTTTCAGATGCTGAGACAGTCCTTTTGGGCTATGAACTGTTCTTGGATTTGGATCGTTCAGGCTGTTTAGCAGTGGTACACAATAGATCAGCCTTTTTCTTGATGCTGAGATGATTTGAACATGAACCAGAACTCTTTGTAGAGGAGTTTAGATTGATGTCTTCAGTCTTAACCACTTCAAACCCTGCAGAGATAAAAACTTGTTTCTGCTTAGAGTCAAAAGTGGCCTTGATCTCTTTAGCCCTCTTAGATTTTCTCTTGCTCTTTCTGATCATGTTCTTCCTCATAGACTTGGTTATCATAGTCTTCCTACTCTCCTTAGAAGGATAGTGACCCTTCTTAGAATCCTCCTCTTCACTCTTCTCAGAGGAATTCTTCACTATCATTTCTTCATCCTTTTCACTCAAGGGGTCTATGAGAGGAAGCTCATCTTCACAAGTTCCAAACCTAGGTGATCTTACAGACAAGATTGTGTGTGGAGGAACTATCTCACTAGATCCCAGTCCCTGCCTATTCTGGTAACACACTTTGGCATGCAAGGATGAGTATATCATGTTCTTGAAGGTCTCTTCTTCAAGAACACATTTTTTTGCCCTGGCTTTGCTGATCACAAGCTCAGCCTGGCATTCAGTCAACTTAGTTATGAGATCCTTGATCTGAGTGTGCTCATGTTTTAGAACTGAAATGGTTTTCTTTAAGTCCTCTATATAGTCATTTTCAGCCTTTTTTAAATCAGATTTTAAAATGTTTAAGGACTTAAGATCATATCTCATTTCTAAGTTGTAGGACATGTATATGTTGACTTTAGCAATACATTCAGGGGTACAGAGATGTTCCAATACCTTGGCTTTATCATGGTCAGCCATCAATGCTTGATTTGGAGATGGATCTTCCACCTGAAATCTCCAGTCAAAGCCTCCTTCTTCAATAGCAACTGCAGCTTGCTGCTTTGGCTTCTCATTCTGGGTGGCTTCATTAGTGTAGTTTGGTCTGGATTGTGCTTGGCCACCTTTTGTTCTTGGTGCCTTGCACTCCCTAGCAAAGTGACCCATCAAGTTACAGTTGTAACACTTGACTTTGCTTTTATCCAGCCCAAACTTTCCACTAATTGTATTCCTGGGAACTTCCTTCCTGTCTGCTTGTAGAACTTCTTGGCTCCGTGAATGAGAAGAGCCATTTGCTGGACTATCTCCATATACTCCAAATCATCTGGATGGATACAGTCCAGGTCTTCAAGGGTGAAGAGAAAGCTGCCACAACTTTTATTAGAAGACACAAAGGCTTGAGAAGAACTTGTCTCTTAGAATGAGATTCCTTGAGTATAGTTCTCCCTTGGTATCTTAGGGAAGGTGATGAAAGGATCCTTTTGTGAGTTTTCAGGGTAGCATATAAGATGATGTTAGGGTTCTATGTTATCCTTTTCATTCACATGAAGGGCTGAACCCATTTGATTGCTGGAGTTACTAGATGAACCTTGCATGTTCATCTCCATCTGATATCCACTGAGAATGCCATATAACTCTATCAAGGTGAGTGTCTTTAGGTTCTCAGTTCTCTTGATAACAACACAGTAATGTGTCTATTACCTAGGAAGAGAGGACATGAACCTCCTTACTATGTCCCTGTTCTCAAGAGCCACTCCACCATCCACTAGAGTGTCCACAATCTCAACATACCTAAAGTATTGTTGAGTCATGGTCTCACCTGTTTTGAAGGTGAAATTTTCAAACTGCTGTTTCAGGAACTCCTTCTTGTTCTCCTTGGCTTCAGAGGAACCCTCATACATCAGTTTCAATGCATCCCATAGTTGTTTAGCTCTTTTGCATTTTTTAAAACCTCTATATACAAAGTTTGGAAGAGCAGTCTGAAGGGCTGTCATAGCCTTTTGATCAATTTCTACTCTTTTTCTATCTTCATCTGAGTATACAGCTACAGCCTTAGGAATCATACCACCTCCAACAATATATGAGGTGCTTGGTATGTAAGATCCAGTAACAACAGACTCCCACATTCTTGAGTCTAGAGACTTGATAAAGCCTTCCATTCTTTGGCACCAAGTGTCAAAGTCATCAAGAGTGATTAGTGGGGACTTTGTCATGGTTCCAATTTCCATATCAGCTTTAGAGATAGCTTCCATTTGAGATGTTAAGTATTTTGTGTGTGTGTGTGAGGGATCTTAAGATGGTGAGATCTGATATCAAGAGCCTGGAATGCTCTGATACCAATTACAGGACCGATGAAGGGTACAAGCTTACAACACAACAACACAAAAAGCAGAGTGTGCAACAACACTTAACAGATCAAATGGGGAACTAGAAACTAGGTTTGTGAGAGCTAAGAAACACAAGTATTCAAGAGACAGAAGAAGAACAACATAAGTAATTGGTTTTCAAGGTTGATCTATATTGCTCTCTAGTTCCTTACAAGTGTTTTCAAAAGCAGTGATATAAGCTACAAAGGACCAGAGATAATTATACTACAACGTACAGCCGTCCATACTTTGAAGGCCAGTTGGATACATGATCTAGACAACAAAATCAATGTAGAGTCAAAAGACAGATTGCCTTTTGACTAGTGAATACGACATGCCATAGCTCACATCCTAATATATTACAAAAAGGATAAAGTACATAAAGTGGAAAGTTATAGACTCAAGACCTCAATGTAGACTTACCAAAAGCATGGACCTTTCACCAACTTATGTAAAGTTGGTATTTTCTCAGAGTTGCAGTCGGGGTCCAGCTTTATGGAAAAGGTACATCAGATAAAGCATGTGTTCAAAAGTCTTCGAAAGAAATATGTCTTCTAGTGTTGGCTTCGGAAGACTTTGTCTTTGAAGCTTTGGAAGACTTTATCTTCGGCTTCGGAAGATATTGGTCTTGGCTTTGGAAGATTTCACACTTCGAATATTTTCTGATGTTGGTGTGAAACTTCCGAAGCATTCAACTTCAGTACACTTGTGTATGCATGCACGAGAAACTTTGAGTGTTTAGGATGCATCAACCTTATATTAAACCTTACAAAGTCCCTTAGGCTGATGCTACCAAAAGACTTTAAAGACTTTAGATATTTACAATCCTCATCATGATAATAACCATGCCTTTCTTCATAAGTTGATCAAGATCACTTTGACTCTCAAAGTGTCTTCTCATGTGAAAGAGATCATGTAGAGGCAGATTGAACATATCTTGCCATATATAGACATTCTCAACACCTTGATCTCTGAAGACATGCCATCTTTCTGGACTTGTAGTGTATGTCCAGAACAAGATGGGTCTTCCTGATGCTAGAGGAGCTATTTGAATAGGAGTAGATAGAGCATCCTCTAGTTGCACATCCTCAGGATGTTCTGACTCATCCTGAGGTTTGGAGATGGATGCTTCTTTCTTCTTCTTCTTTGTCTTTGGTCTGGAAGCCGTCCTTTTTCTCCTCTTAGAACGTTTTTAACTGAGATGAATGGCCTACAACACCTGATTGATCTTTTTTTCTTTCTTAGTTGGATCTTCTTCTCTCATAGATTCAAATTAAGAAGGGACAAAACCCTGTTGTGGATCAGAAGTGGAAGCTTACTGAGGCTCAGCAGAATATTCAGGTTGTGTTGTCTCAAATGGTTCAACCTTAATCTCCACTTCCTGAGGGGCCTATCTTGGTGGGGAGTGTAAGTCAACAAGTTCACCTCTTTGAATTTTCTACTTGATCACACTGATGTGCTCATTCATGGTGGACAGATACATAGGACAAAGTCTCCTTCTGTAAAATCCATATAGCTTCAAGAAGCTCATCATCCTCTACCTATTAGCAGACTTCTTCATGCTTTTCGAGATGATGGCTCTTGATTTTGCAGCTTCTTCCCTTAACTTCCTGTTTATGATCTTTCTTTATTTAACTATCTCAAGTTCAAGCTGTTTGAGGAACTCAAACTCAATGTAATCAAAGTGTAAGGGAAGAAGTACATTAGTCTGATAGAGGCTTGTGGCACTCAGGTATTTGATCATGTTGATCCTATCCTTTTCTTTGTCTACCTGGAGGTTCTTTTGGAACAACATCCTCTTGTAAAGAACTTTCTTGAACTCAGGAGAGGGTAAGCAAATGCTTGTATAGTCTTTTTTGTCTTCTTTCTTCTTTGATTTGAAGAAGTAGCTTTGCATCCTCTGCCTCCTTTCTTTCCTTTGATAATTCCATGTCAGCCAGTTCATTTAATCCATCTAAGTGGAGGGAGATGATATTATCAATGTCATAGTTCCTGGTCTACAAGTAACTGATCTTGACTACCCTTAACTCATCATCTTGAGTGTTTGGCCTGGGGGCAGCCCTGATAGCAGCTTCCATGAGTCTTGCAGATCTAGTAGAGGAACTTTCTCCCCTCAGCTTCCTTTTCCTCTCTCTCTCCTCCTCCTCAATATCCTCAGAATTCACTTTTCTTTTCCCTTTCTCACTCACAGACCTTTATGACTCAGGATGGAGAGAGGTTTGGCCTTTATAGCTTGGTGTAGCGTCTAAGCTCTGGCCAAAGAGAGGTTGAGATGCACCTTCACCAGAAGATGACTCATCAAGGGAAACCTCTGCAGCAGTTGATGGTGGGACAGGGCTCTCAGGTTCTACCACTAGGCCTTCAGTCAAGGTTTCCCCTATGAAGCTAATCTTAGGGTGTGCCTCAACATCAAGTTGACCAATGATATTGCCTGATTGCCTTAGTCTCCTTCTAAAGCTGAACTCTGCAATGATTTTGTCTTGAATTCTTTGAGCCAGCTTGTCAGCTTGTTTGGATTGGCTTTGGTGGACAAGTGGCATGGTGACAAGATCAAGACTTTCGTAGAAGTTCAAAGTCTGAAAATTGAAGACTTCTTGATGCCCTTGAACTCTTTGAATGATAACGGCTCTTTTGTTTTTATCATACATCCACCCAATAATGTGATTTGAAGTTGGTGGAGATGACATTGGCCTTGGTATTCTTTCCTCAAAAAGACTCTGAATGTAGGAGTCTATAGAGTCCACATCAATGTGAACTTGAGGAAGTTGCTGAGTATGGAAAATTGCAAGTGAGGATGGTGAGTCCTTAATGTCCATGCTCTGTGAAGAACTCCTAGGTTCAGTGTCTATGATGACTTTCTCCCCCTTTATGGTAGCATCACCCACTTGCATAGATGAGCTAGAGGTTAGGTCAACTACATTCATAGATTCTTGTGTTCCTGGTTGAGCTCTTCTTAGAGGTCTCCCAGCTAGTTTTTCCCTGAGAGAAGAAATCTCAAGTTGCTGATCATTGACCTTATTTTGCAAGGTAGTCACCTGAGATTCAAGATGCAGGACTGGTGAAGGGTGATCATTTACAACACAACAACACAATGAGGAAATTAACTTGACTAATCAAATAGTGAAACTAGATTAACCACAAAACATGATACTAATAACACAAGTGAACGAGAGACAGAACAAGATAGCAAAATACAGAAGGAGATGGTTTTCAAGATTGTTGTATATTGCCTTCTCAAGTTCTATTACAAGTGATACAAAGCATAAAAGAAAGTCACAAGTACTTGAGCTACATATACTACATCCTACAACTGGCCATACTATGAAAGCCAGTTGGATACAATTGACTAGACACAAAACAAAATCAATTGTAGAGTCAAAAGGCAGATTGCCTTTTGACTTGTGGCTATGACATGCCATAGCTCATATCCATATATATTACAAAAAGGATAAAGTACATGAAGTAGAAAGTTACAGAATCAAGACCTCAATGTATAGTTACTAAAAGCATGGACCTTTTCACCAACTCATGCAAGTTGGTGACTTACAGAGTTGCAGTGGAAAGGGGTCCAACTTTATGTAAAGTACATCAATAAAGCATGTATACTAGAAGTCTTCGGAAGAAGTTTGTCTTCAAGTGTTGGCTTTGGAAGACTTTGTCTCTGAAGCTTCAGAAGACTTCATCTTTGGCTTCGGAAGATATTGGTCTTGGCTACGGAAGATTTCACACTTAAAATATTTCTTTTGCATGTGTGAAACTTCTAAAGCATTCTTCTTTAATGCACTTGTACAGCATGTAGAAGACTTGAAGTGTTTGAATTGCATCAGCCTTAACATATATTCCTTACAAACTCCCCCTAGGCTAATGCTACCAAAACACTTTGAAGACTTCAGATATCAACAGTCCTCGTTATGATGATGACATCCCTTTATTCAGGAGATGATCAGGATCACTCAGACTCTCAAAATGTCGTCTCATGTCAAACAGATCATGTAGAGAAAGATTGAACATGTCCTACCATGTGTAGACATCCTTAGTGCCTTGATCTCTAATGACACGCCATCTTTCTGGATTTGTGGTGTATGTCCAGGACAAGATAGGACTTCCTGATGCTAGAGGAGCTGTTTGAATGGGAGTTAATGGAGCATCCTCTGGTTGCACATCCTCAGGATGTTCTGACTCATCTTGAGATTTAAAAAGGATGTTTCTTTCTTCTTCTTTGGCTTTGGCTTTAAAGCAATCCTTTTCTTTATCGTTGTTTCTTTTAACTAAGAAGACTGGCTTACAGCACCTGATTGATCTTCTTTGTATTTCTCAGTTGGGTCTTCCTCTCTCACAGGTTTAGAAGGAAAGGGAGTTTGACCATGATGTGGATCAGAAGATGAAGCTTACTGAGATTCAGCAGGAGGTTCAGGTTGTGTTGTATCTGGTTGTTCAACCTTAACCTCCACTTCTGGTAGAGTTTGACTTGGAGGGGAGTGTAAGTCAATTGGCTCTCCACTCTTGATCTTCTGCTTGATTACCATGATATGCTCATCCATGATGGATAGAGACATAGGTCCAAGTCTCCTTTTGGAGAATCCATATAGCTTCAAGAAGCTCATCAACCTCTGCTTGTTTGTAGACTTCTTCATGCTCTTTGGATGATGGCTCTTGACTTAGCAGCTTCTTCCCTTAGCTTCCTTTTGGTTGTCTTTCTTTCCCTTACTATCTCAAGTTCAAGTTGTTTGAGATACTCCAACTCAATATAGTCATAGGATAAGGGAAGAAGTGCATATGTCTGATAGAGGCCTGTGGCACTCAGGTAGTTGATCATTTTGATCCTGTCTTCTTCTCTGTCTACCTGAGGTTCTTATTGAACCACATCCTCATGTGCAAGACTTTCTTGAACAGGGGAGAGAGTAGGCACATGCTTATATAATCTTTTCTTTCTTCTATCTTTTTTCATTTGTACTAGTAGCTCAGCATCTTTTGCCTCTTTCTTCTCCTTTGACCTTTCCTTATCAACTAGTTCATTCAATTCCTCTAAGAGGAGAGAAATGACATTGTCAATGTCATAGTTCCTGGTCCGCAAGTAGTTTATCCTGACTGCCCTCAACTCAACATCTTGAGTGTTTGGTCTGGGGGCAGTCTGGATAGCAGTTTCCATGAGTCTTGTAAACCTAGAAGAGGAACTTTCTCCCCTTAGCTTCCTTTTCCTCTCTCTCTTTCTCCTCCTCCTCAATATCCTAAGATGGCATCTTTCTTTTCCCTTTGTCACTCACAAAGCTTTGTGACTCAGGGTGGAGGGAGCTTTGGCCTTCATTGCTTGGTGTAGCTTCCAAGCTCTGGCCAGAGAGAGGTTGAGAAGCACCTTCACCAACAGGTGTCTCAAAAAGGGTATGAATCTCTGCAACAGTTGATGATGATGAGACAGGGTTCTCAGGTTCTGTCACTTGGCCTTCAGTCAAGGTTTCCCTATGAAACTAATCTTAGGGTCTGCCTCAACATCCAGTTCACCGACGGCATTGCCTGATTGCCTTAGTCTCCTTCTGAAGTTGAAATTTGTGATGATCCTGTCTTCGATTTCTTTGAGCCAGCCTATCAGCTTGTCTTGATTGGCTTTGATTGACAAGTGGCATGTTGACTAGATCCAGACCTTCATAGAAGTTCAAAGTTTCAAAGTTAAAGACCTCTTGCTGTCCTTGAACTCTAAGAATGATGAGGGCTCTTCTGTTGTTGTCGTACTTCCACCCAATGATGTGATTTGAAGTTGGTGGAGATGACATAGCCCTTGGTATTCCTTCCGTAAATAGACTCTGTATGAGTCCACATCAATGTGAACTTGAGGAAGTTATTGAGTGTGCACAATTTCAAGTGAGGATGGTGAGTCCTCAAAGTCCAAACTCTCTGAAGAACTCCCAAGTTTTGTGATTGTAATGACTTTCTCCCCCCTTTTTAGTAGTATCACCCACTTGCATAGGTGAGCTAGGAGTTAGGTCAATCACATCCTGGTTGAGCTTGTTAGGATCAGTGATCTACGTTTGATTGATTAGAGAGTATTGCAGCGGAAATCGAACAATTAATTTAGACAATTCACAAGAATACAATTGATATTCAAAGTAAGAACAAACGATTATAGAAAGAATTCTGCAAATCAAAGATTTCATTCAATACGCGCTTTCGTGGTGGCAAAATGTCACACATACAATCAGGTCAATCATCCCTTATATAGGAATGTCGTGGTGGAACATTCCTTATATAGGAGATGTGACGTCTGCTGATGTCACTTGATAGTGACATCTAACGGAATTATTCAAACTACTGAAAGTTAACACAACTACTGAATATGTCAAAACAGCTGACATCTTCTTACAAAAATACTAAGTGTTAACTATCACTACAACTACTGAAAAGAAACTACTGAAACTACAACGACTGAAGAACATGCTCTTCAGTTGTTTTACAAATACTGAAACAAAAGAAACTACTGAAAGGAAACCATCACAACAACTGAAGAATGCTTCTTTAGCTGTTGTAGCAAACTCTGAAGGCTTCAGTACTTGTACTTGAACTTCAGCTGTTGTCATCAGCTGATGTCTTCAGTCTTTGTACTTCAGCAATTGATCTTCAGTACTTTGTTCTTCAGTTGTTGATCTTCAGACTTTGGTCTTCAGCTGTTGAAGTCTTCAGTACTTTAGTCTTCAGCTGTTAAAGTCTTCAATACTTTAGTCTTCAGCTGTTGATCTTCAGACTTTGGTCTTCAGCTGTTGAAATCTTCAATACTTTAGTCTTCAGCTGTTGAAGTCTTCAGACTTTGTCAAACCGCTGATCAAGTCTTCAGCAGTTGTTGTGATGTCTGTGGGACTTAGAGGTTTTTCTGATCAGGCTCATTGGTTCTTTTGGTCCAACAAACTCCCCTGAACCAATGCAGCCAAAACCTCTAAACTTATTGAAGATGTCCCACTTATTATGGCAGAGAGATTTGGTCTTTTTGTCTTCTAGATCAGCTCAGAAGTGACCCATATAAGCACAGGCCTAGGAAGAAGTCTCAATGATCTGTTTGGCAAAGGATGAATGGGAACTCTGTCTTGGGGAACTGGACACAGAGCTGTTACCCCATCCATGAGATCTACTTCCCAACAATGAGTCTGTATGACTCCCTTGTATAGGCCTCAAGGAAGGTAATCTGTTCCTCCATGGTAAGTTCTTCAGCTCCTCCTTCAAAAAGTGATTCTGGCCCATAATATTCAGATAGGTATTTGACCTGTTTCCCATTTTTGAGTTCCACAGTTGTTATTACTCTATAAGCAAATTCATTAGGGTGATTACCCTCTAAAAACAACTGGAGCTCATTCTTTCTGACTCCTCAAGCTCTAATACTAACCCCTTCTTCAACTATTTTATTTTCATCTTCTGTGTCTTTAGGTTAGGTTTGCTTGTAGGCTTTGAAGTCATATAGGATTTCCCAGGGTGATACTACAAAGACCAGTGAGATCACTTCATCTACCATCTTCTTCACCTGGCCAATGTATCTCTGTGGAATATTTTTCTTGTGAATCCTATGAGACACCCTGGGATCAGGCCAAATCCTCACTCTCTCCTTTTGATATTGAAATGTATGTTTAAGAGTGTAATATGCTTCTTCATGTTGATGATTGAAGATGTGGCAGCATATGTTTTGTCAACCTCCTCAACAATTCCTCATCATGTTGTTTGTGAAACTCTTCTTCTTCTAGCTTCACTTTCACAATTTGTCTTTGAGTTTCAGGAGTAATTGTTGGAGAGTGACTTGTGGCCTTCGGAAACTGTATAACAGCTGAGAGTGGCAGCCTATCTTCATCTTCATCATTATCTTTATCATCTTCTTCTAGCCTCAATACCCTTCTCTTCCTCTTCTGGGGTACTTCATCGGCTACTGGTTTTGAGGGTAGAGGAGTTGGTTTGGTGGGTTGTGGTTGTGGTGGTTTTGGTGTGGGAATGTTGACAGCTGTTCTAGCATTCTGGATGTGAGGTCGGCTTTAGATTGCTTGACTAGTTCAGTCCTGCTCCTAGCACCAGCTTTGTTTAAGGCTTCAATAACCAATCCTTTTGTGTATACTTCAGAAGAACAGATCTTGGTGGTTATTGCCAAGATGCTGTCCCTGGACCATGCCTTGATCTCAATCAATGATCTACCCAGATATTCGCTATGAACTGACCATGATCTCTACCTTTCCCTTTCCAACACATCATAACTTGCCTATCTAGCTTGGATTTCTTCAATCTCTAGTCTTTTGATTTCTGAGTCAAGTTTTTCAGTGTCGTGGCCTCGCCTAAACAACTGATCTATGATGTTATCCATTGATCGGATGTGTTCAGCATTAGCCTTCTTCACCATTGTCTCCAAGTCAGTCTCCTTCTCATTCTTCCTTTTCTTGTATGTGACATGAAAGTCTTTAGTACTTTCAGTCACTTTCTCCATGTCAGCATCCTTCACCTTCTCCTTTTCAGTTTCTTTCCTATCTATCATCCTTTTTCTTTTTGCTTTCACTGACTGAATCTCCCCCTTTTTGGTTGCATTGGTTGTAAGGGTTTGATTTTCAGAAAGCCTTTTGCTCACAGCATCCTCTATCATGGGTTGTATAACTGAGGGAAGCCTCTCATCAGGGTTTTAAGGACCATATCAGTGATAGTTGATGTGATGAGAGGAAAAGGAATGTTGAAAGATAGCAGCTATTTGCTTAGGGGGGTTCTGTCCCTGAGAACTAGTGCCAGAAGCAGAGGCAGGTGGCTGAGTGTTTTGGAGTGGCTCAGTGTATGGGAGACCTTCAGAGGAAGGTGCCATCTGTGGGTGTGAGGGGTAGATGGTCTTTGATCCTGAGAAATGTTGGCAAGCAGCTCTTTGAGTCTGCTCACCTCATCCTCGAGGATGGTGTATGGGCTAAAACATCATAAAAGAAGCCCAGGTCATCATTAGTGTTTACTGAATCACCTGACCTCCTGATAGAATCAGGATGAACATGCTCTGAGTATAGATCAGTAGTAGCATGTGCCCCTTGGTCATGGTACTGGGGACTTCCTGCCTCAGGACCATGTCTTCATCAGCAGTTGCCTCTGGTGAGGTCTTATGGACAGTACCAAATTCATCCTGATCATTTGCTGAAGCAGGAGAAGTGGCAGCCTCACCAGAAATTCGAATCTCCATTTCTACACCTGGAGATTGAATATGGTAACCCCTGTGTTGTGGGGTGTCAGAAACACTTTGGTCCTCCCTCGTAATGGTTGGGGCTATCCCAGTTGTGATTGGTATCTGGGGAGGGGGTGAGGAGTGCAACTGAGTCAGCACTTTGGCAATCATGATGGTAGGACTTTGGGTGGCGGTTACAGTGGGAGAGGGTGTGAAGGCAGTATGCACCCGGGGAGAGTGGTGCGTTTCAATGGCAACCTTCTCAAGTGAGGAAGGTTCCAGATGTATAGGTGCCCCAGAGATGGTTGCTACAGGCTCCTGTTGAGAGGAATCTGAGCAGTTGAGGGTGAGTGAGTCCGTGTATCTACTGGGGGGTTATGACCAGTAGATATAACCTGCGTTTGTGTTGCAGGGGCATCCTCAGGTACTCATTTCCCTGAGTAGCCTTTTTGGCTTTCTTGTGTTTGGGTTTGGTGGGGACAAAGGATTTGGAGGTGGTGGCTGTGGGTTCCAGCTGCGTGGGTTTTCGCAGTTTGGCAGCCAGTTTGAGTGACTGGTCTGAGTTGTGCCTGGAGTATACTTCAAGCACAGCCGTGGCAGGGACTCCAATGCCAACGAGTCCGTCAGCTTTCAGCTGGTTCACTATAATGGCCATTAGGAACCACGGATATAATATCCATCGGTTAGCTATAGGCTTGGAGGCCATATCCTTAAGTTCAAGAAATAATATTTCAAAAAAATTTAAGTGTTGTTGGTCAAGGATAGAGAATAATACCTACTACCACCTCGTCGACATTTGATCCTAAGAAGAAGTCTTAGGAGCTAAGCATACATTCACCATATGAAAAATTAGTCGTTCTGCATCATGGAAATGCTTCTTCAGGATGGTAGAGGCACTAAGGTTACCCTGGTATCCATGTTGGGCAAATGATAGATCAGTGGTGCCCTTTGGATACCCAGTGGGAAAAGTGGCATCATCCAGTTGTAGTGTTTGTTGAAGGATTTCTGAAGTGATGACCACCTGACGATTGTTGACGAACGATTGGAGAGAGTCGGTGTCATTCTCCCCAGTGACGAGGGTGATGTTCGTCCAGAACTGCTGGAGGGATTCGGCATGAATGGTAGGATTTAGAAGGAAAGCCGTTTTGTATGGAGAGTTAATCATTAGATCAATGGCATTGTCAAACTTTGTCCAGAAGGATGATTTGGTAAGGTAAGCAACACAGTTGTGTCGTGGTTTAAGCTTCATGTTTGCCATTGATGTGAGAGAGGGTTCTGAGTTTTTGAACGTTAGTTTGAGATGATTAAGCTCTGTAAGACAGGTATTTATAGGGTATGGGTTATAAAGCAACTGAAGGGTTTGGTATGAGTCATCAGTAGTTTTAAGCGACTGATGACGTGGTATTAACCTTCAGAGGTTGAAACAACTGAAGTCTTGGTTGTAGGCATCATTAGTTATAAAACTACTGAAGACCATGGTTGTAGCTTCAGATGTTGGAAACAGCTAACGACGTGGTGTTAGTCATCAGTAGTTGTGAACTACTGAAGACATAGTTTTGTCATCAGTTGTTGTAAACAGCTGACGACGTGGTTTAGTCATCAGTAGTTGTGAAACTACTGAAGACGTGGTTTTGTCATCAGTTGTTTAAGATGAAGCAGCAGTTTTAGAAACAACTGAAGAGAAAATTCTCATCAGTAGTTTTCGTCAATTCATAGCTTTTCAGTTGTTTCATACTGTCCTCAACACTTACTCATCAGTCTTTTTGGCTGTTTTCAGTTGTTTCATAGGACGTCAGTACTTATCTGTTTGTACTTATATCAGTAGTTATGACTGTAGCAGTTCTTCTAACAGAATTAGTACTTATTTGTGATATGGTTACAAATGATCATCAGTACTATTTACTGAGATCATCAGTAGTTATCACTTATTCTAGCTGCAGCATACCAAGCCTTAACACTAGGTTTTGGAAAGTCGAACTATCCAACGGCTTAGTAAAAATGTCTGCAAGCTCATCAGCACTAGGCACAAACTTTGGATCAATCAGACCTTTTTCAAAACAGTCCCTAATAAAACGATGTCTGATCTCTATATGTTTGGTCCTAGAGTGCTGGACAGGATTCTTGACAATGCAAAGAGCTGAAGCACTATCCATTAATAATGGAGTCTTAGTCTTTGTAATGCCATAATCCAAAAGTTAGTTCTGAAGCTAGAGTACCTGAGAAGTACAGCTTGCAGCAGCAATGTACTCTGCTTCAGCAGTGGATGTAGCAACAGATTTTGTTTCTTACTCTGCCAAGAAATCAAACAGTTGCCTAGGAATTGACATCCACTAGAAGTTGACTTTCTAGTTAACTTACACCCTGCATAGTCACTATCAGAAAAAGCAACCAATTTGCAAGAGTGTCCAGTGGAATACCATAAACCTAGAGATTGTGTACCTTGCAGATATCTAAAGATCCTTTTGACTGCAATCAAGTGAGACTCTTTAGGAGCAGCCTGAAATCTAGCACAAACACACGTTGCAAACATGATATCTGGTCTAGAAGCTGTTAAGTACATCAAGGACCCAATCATACATCTGTAAAGTGTTTCATCAACAGCTTTACCTTTCTGATCTGCATCCAGTTGTGTGGTGTTGCACATGGGAGTAAACAGGCTTACAATTTTGTAAATCAAACATATTCAAAAGATCTTTTGTATATTTAGACTGATGAATGAAAGTCCCATCAGCCTTTTGTTTGATTTGCAATCCTAGAAAGAACTGTAATTCTCCCATTGCACTCATTTCAAACTTCTTATGCATTAAATTGGTAAAGTCATCACACAACTGGGAATCAGAGGATGCAAAAATAATATCATCAACATAAATTTGAACAAGTAGCTTATGCTGATCCACCTTCTTAATGAATAAGTTTTATCTATGGAGCCTCTAGTGAATTATTTTGAAGAAGAAAATTTGATAATGTCTCATACCAGGCTCTAGGAGCTTGTTTCAACCCATAAAGAGCCTTATCAAGCTTGTATACCCAATCTGGATGTTTATTATCCTCAAAACCTGGTGGTTGACACACATAAACCTTTCTTTATTTTACCATATAAAAATGCACTTTTAACATCCATTTGAAAAACTTTAAGATTGTGGAATGCAGCATAGGCTAAGAACAATCTAATTGCCTCAGTCTGGCTACAGGGGCAAAGGTCTCATCATAATGAATACCTTCTTCTTGTGAAAACCCCTGAACAACAGTCTGGCCTTGTTCTTAACAATAAGCCCATTTTCATCTGTTTTGTTCCTAAACACCCATTTAGTGTCTATTGCACACTTACCTGGGGGTAGAGGAACCAGTTCCCACACTTGCTGTTTCTTGAACTGAAGTAGCTCAAGCTGCATGGCTTCCACCCATCCATTGTCTCTCAAAGCAACATGATAGTTCTTTGGCTCTTGCTGACTGATGAAGAGAGCATAGAAGCATAAGTTAGACAGTTGACTTCTGGTTGAGACGCCAGCATTGATACCACCAATGATTTGAGACATGGGGTGATTCTTCAGCTCTTGGTGCACAATAAGATCAGTGCAAGTGTTTGTAGCTGGTTCAGCATCAGCAGATGTTGATTCAGATTCTTGAAACCAAGTATTAGATGGCAAATCAAACAATGTAGAGGAATCCAAAATCTCATCAGCGTTTGTTATGGATGGAGCTGCTGAAGGTACATGAACATCAAGTTTAGCAAACTCAGGCAGTTGGTCACTGAACTTGAAAAGGTGAGTACTGATATCATTATCATCTTCAGTACCACCAGGTAGAAGACTTGCTGCAGAAGATGATTTATCCACATGATCTGCAACAGCTGGAGTTTGATAAGGAGCATATTGCAGTATGTCCAGATCAAACAACTCCACAGGGTTTTGTGGAATTTTATCCTTAGGAGATTCATTGAATTTCACATGCAAGGTTTCGTCAACTATCTTTGTTCTGCAGTTGAAGACTCTATAAGACTTGCAAGTGGATGAATATCCTACAAAATACCCTGCATCCACCTTAGGATCAAATTTGTGGAGTTGACCCTTTGTGTTGAGAATGAAACAAGGACATCCAAAGGCTTTGAAGAATGAAATCAAAGGAGCCAAATGACGTAGAGCTTCATATGGAGTCTTCATCAACCTCTGATTTACTAACACTCTATTCTGCACATAGCAAGCTGTATTGACAGCTTCAGCCCAAAAGGTCAAAGGCAAACCAGAGTCAGCCAACATGGACCTTGCGGCTTCAATTAAAGTCTTGTTCTTTCTCTCCACTACTCCATTTTGTTCTGGAGTCCTTGGGATGCTAAACTGCCTTTTGATTCCTTTTGAAAGATAAAAAATCATCAAGTGTATGGTTTCTGAATTCAGTACCATTGTCACTCCTTATACACTTGACTGATAGGGAATACTGCTTCTCAACATACAGCACAAAGTTTATAATCTTCTGAGCAACCTCATCCTTTGAATATAGAAAGAAAGTCCATACGAATCTGGAGTAATCATCCACAATTACCAGACAGTATTTCTTCTTTGCCATGCTCATCACTCTCACAGGACCAAATAAATCCATGTGCAGTAACTGCAAGCAGGCAATAGACTTAGGTTCTTCAATAGGAGGGAATGAGACTTTGTGTTGTTTTCCTTTCAACAAGCAGTGCAGGCTTCATCACAGTGGAACTCCTTTGTTGATAAACCTCTCACTAAACGATTTTGGATCAGCTGGTTCATGTTTCTGAGATTAACATGACCCAGCCTTCTATGCCATAGTTTAGATTCCTAAAGAGAGTCTTTGGAGAATAGGCATGGATGACCCTTCAAATCAATCTTCTTTAACAAATCCAAGGCATACACTCTTCCAATCCTGTTGGCCTTCAGGAGAGTATGTTCATCCATTACCTTGTCAATCAGCCTCAGAACTTGGGAAGCAGAATCCTGCAGTTCTGGATTGTGAATAGTGCAACATGCCCTTTATCACACATCTGACTGACACTCAGCAGATTGTACTTGAGCTTCTCCACATGTTTGACATCATCAAACTGATTTGTCCATTAGACACATATCCTTTCCCAATGATGTAACCTCTAGCATCATTTCCAAATGAAACAAATCCCTTCTTTCCTTGAGAGTAGTCATTAAAAAGAGAACTGCTCCCAGTCATATGCATAGATCCTCCACTGTCCACATACCAGATGCTCCTTTGGCATGTTGAAGAACCCTGCATGAAAAAAACTAGTTAGATTTTGAGACCCAAACCTTTTTGGTTTTGGGTCTGCTTTCATCAACAGATGCAACCATAACTTGTTTCTTATGATTAACAGCTGAAGAGGAGATGGTGCTGAAATGGATTCCTTGGATTTGGGCTTGGAATGCCTTTTCAGTGATTTGATCACAGGTGCATCTAATCGGTTAACTCTCCCCAACAAATGTTGAACCATCATAACAAGTTGTTTCTGATTTGTAGCCAAAGCTTTCAGCTCTTGTGACATATCAGTACTTGTGTTTGATGAGTTCCTGTGATCCACCATTTCCTCCTTAAAATTACCAGACTAAGTCTGATGTTTATCATGAGGAGCACCATCAGCTGTTTTGTGATTAACCTTATCCTTCTTTTTGAATTTGGTTGAGGGCTTGGGTTTATCACAATGGAATGATTGCGGTACAAACTTGGTCTCAAACTCAGTTTTCATTTCATCCATCTGGATTTTAATTAGCTTATCTCTGTTGAGTTTAGAACCCTTTCTGTACCAACATTCATCAGAAAGATGATTGAATTTACCACATATTTCACATGGCTTATTCTTCATCTTGGATTGATCAACTGCTGATGAGGAAACTACTGAAGGTGTGCTCTTTAGTACTTTCCTCCTTTGAGTAATTTTGTTCAGTACTGAAGAATCTATAACAACTAAAGAATTGTTCTTAGCTGTTTATTGTCAGCAGTTGTTAATCCATTTATTTCAGCTAATTTGAAATGCTTTTCAGTTGTTGTAACTTGCCCTGAAGGCTTCAGTACTTGTACTTGAACTTCAGCTCTTGTCATCAGCTCATGTCTTCAGTCTTTGTACTTCAGCTGTTGATCTTCAGTACTTTGTTCTTCAGCTGTTGATCTTCAGACTTTGGTCTTCAGCTGTTGAAGTCTTCAGTACTTTAGTCTTCAGCTGTTGAAGTCTTCAGTACTTTAGTCTTCAGCTGTTGATCTTCAGACTTTGGTCTTCAGCTGTTGAAGTCTTCAATACTTTAGTCTTCAGCTGTTGAAGTCTTCAGACTTTGTCAAACAGTTGATCAAGTCTTCAGCAGTTGTTGTGATGTCTGTGGGACTTAGAGGTTTTTTTTGATCAGGCTCATTGGTTCTTTTGGTCCAACAGAGCTCCTCTTAAAGGCCTCCCAGCTAGTTTTTTCTTAAGATAAGAAATCTCAAGTTACTAATTATTGACCCTGTTTTACAAGGTAGTCACCTGAGATTAAGATGACTAACCTTGGAGACTAAATAGGTGCATGTTTTGGATAGTTTTTGCACCTTTAGTCTCAAATTCTCCTCTTCTTCATCAAAAGAATCATTAGGGGATGAGATGATTGGACCAAAGTCCTCTCTCTCATCACCAGCTTTAGGTTCTTGGCTGTTGGATTTCCTCTGCTCACTGGTAGCCTCATTTGAGGTGTCAATGGGTTGAGTTGCAATGATTGACGTCTTAATGATGGAATCACTTGCAAAAATAAGAGCCTCTTCCATATGGACATCCTGAACAGGTTCAGAAGTGTCCACCTTAGTAGTGGGTGACTGATATGGGATAGATGTAGGAGACTCAGGAGCACTCATCTCTCTTTGAGTAGGGGAAAAGAAGAGAGACTCATGGTACTCACTGAAACCTAAATCTTCATCAGTATAGAAGTCAAGGTTGAGGATAGGTTGGTTTATGTCCAAAGGCTGGGGATGGTAACTGTCCCTTGAAGGTTGATCACTTGAGTGTTAAGACTTAGAGTGATGGCTTAGGGCATTTGGGTTTATGAGCCCATCAGGCTAAGCATGAGGAACTTTAGCATTGATCATTCAAGGAATGGGAGTGGTCTGCTCCTCAAGAGAAGTGGGAGCTCCAGTGTCCATTTGTGCCTGTGTGGGTGAGTATATAAGGGCCTGCATAGATTGAGTAGTCTGAGTAGGGGTTCGTTTGTGTTTTCTTTGGTTGGTGAGGGTGATTTGTGGTTGTGGAGGTGGTTGGGATGTAGAAGGTGTGCGTTCAACACTAGCTGGTGCTGTTAGGTTGTCACCTTGAGCAATGAGCTCTAACATTTTTGGGACAAGGGCTGTTTCTACCCCAGAGAAGCCAACAGTGGGCTTTCTTAGTATTTTAAAGATGTCGGGCTTCATCTGTCCCAATTTAAGAGTATTACCTGTTCCCCTTAACTATGACCCCAGTTCATAGTTAAGAATGTATTGAACATATCTAGGGAACGTATAGTACTCTAAGGAGTCCAAGTTTGCAAGCAGATTAGTGTAAACAAACTGAAAGTACCTGAACTTGACTCCCAGAACCATCCCATGAACAATGAAGGAGAGATCTTCAGGAATCTAGTCCCATCCACCATGCTTGTTTGATAAGCTGTGGATAACCACATGGAGCAGGAACTTTCATTGGGATGAGACCTTCCCTTTCCTAAAAGTCTTGACAGAAAAGTCTCCCTCATAGCCCATCTGTGCAAAGGACTGGTTAACAGCTTCTTTAGGAAAGAACACCTCACCTTCTTCATCATCCAGCTGAAGATGCATGTTGATGATGGCCGGAGTGATGAAGATTGTTCTCCCCTGCACTATGGCAGACAGTGCCTTCTCCCCATCCATGACGACCTCTTGGCAGGTCTTCCAAAATTCTAGCAGTTGATCCTCATAAAGAGTAGGATCAATGGTTAGAGAGGTGAATTAGTTGGACAGAGTTAAGAAACGGCAAACTTATAAGAAATGAGGATCTGTCTCAGAGTGTAATCGAGCAACTTGGTGTGTTGCCTGTGTAACTGCATGGAAAATTTTGGATCATTTATGCGGTTAAGGTTGGCTATTTTGAGGAAGCTTAAGGATGAAGAAAGATGAAAGTAATTTCAGAGAGAATTTGGGGTTTTAGGTCTGGAGGGAAGAAGAAGATGATAGAAAGAGGGGGAACCGTTGGGTTTATATGTGAAACAGGATTTAAGACAAAGTTTAATGAAATAGGATAAACTTTGAAATCGGATGTCGGTCCCACCTCTGAAAAAGTAGTTTGCTTTTGCTCAAAAAGCAGTTTTCTTGGAAGTCAAAAAGCTTTCGAAGGTAAATTATCTTCGAAAGTTTTAATGAAAACAATTCTGAAGCTTAAATGACTTCTGAAGATTTTCCTAAGAGTTGTGAAAATTTGCTTCGAAAGTAAATAGTCCTTGAAAACAGATAAGTGTCTCAGACAAGTATTAAGCTTCGGAAGATATTTCAGAAATTTCTTCCGAAGGTAAATTCATAGACAGTTATTTGTTTTGAAAGCATGACTTTCTTCCGAAGATAAAAGCATATCTTCCAAAGGATCAAAAGTATCATAAAACTAAGGAAAGTCTTCAAAAAATTTTCATCCAAAGAAAACAAGAGCTTATGAAAGTGATAAACTAGACAACTTAGGACACAGATTTTAAGAAATAATAAGAATTAGTTTTAAGAAAAACCTACTCAAAGTTTATCATCCAATAGCTGATATTAGATATTTAAACCTCTATTCATCAAAAGCCTTTGTAAACAGATCAACATATTGTTCATTTGTGTGGACTTTGACTAGTTTAATTAACCCTTTTTCAAAATTATCTCTAATTAAATGATACCTGATGTTGATGTGTTTAGTCCTTGAGTGTGCACAGGATTCTCTATGATAAAGATAGCACTATTGTTGTCTATGTGAATGGGAGTCTCCTTAAATTTTAATCCATAGTCAAGCATCTGATTCTAAATCCATAGCACTTGAGCACAACAGTTTGCAGCAGCAATGTATTCAGCTTTAGCAGTTGATGTAGAGACACGGGATTGTTTCTTGCATTGCCATGAGACAACCCTTCCACCAAAAAATGACATCCCCCAGATGTGGACTTTGTAGTCATGTTGCAACCACCATAATCACTATCTGTATAAGCATACAGATTGGAGTCAGAATTCTTAGGATACCACAGACCAAGTGTTAAAGCACCTTTGAGGTATCTTAGAATCTTTTGATAGTGATAAGGTGAGACATCTTAGGGTTGGCTTGACATCTTGCACAAATACATGTAACAAACATGATATCAGGCCTGCTACCTGTAAGATACATAAAAGACCCAATCATAGCCCTATAAAGGTGTTCATCCACACACTCCCCCTCAAGATCAGGTCCAAGGGAGTGGTTTCTTTCTATGGGTGTCTTAGCAATATTACAATCAATCATGTTGAATCTCTTAAGTATGTCTTGAACATACTTTGACTGACTAATGAAGATGCCATCTTCAACTTGCATCACTTGAATTCCTAGAAAGAAATTGAGTTCCACCATGGTACTCATTTCAAATCTGTCCTTCATCAGCTTCTCAAAGTCTTTGCATAGCCTTGGATTAGTTGAACCAAATATGATGTCATCTATATATACTTGAACTAGCATTAAGTCATTTCCCTGTCCTTTGATAAAGAGAGTTCCATCTATAGTACCTCTTCTATATCCATGATTGCAGAGATACTGCGATAGAGTCTCATACCACTTCCTAGGTGCCTAATGCAGCCCATAAAGATCTTTGTCAAGCTTACAAATATAATCAAGATGTTCAAGATCTACAAAACCAGGTGGTTGTTTGAAATACCCTCTTCATCAATCACTCCATAAAGAAAAGCACACTGACATCAAGTTGATAAACCTTGAACTTCTTGGATGCAGCAAATGCCAGGAATGTCCTAACAGCTTCTAGTCTTGCTATAGGAGCAAAGACACTAGTGTAGTCAATCCCTTCCTCTTGTGTGTATTCTTCAACAACTAGTCTAGCTTTATTCTTGATGATAATGCCTCTATCATCCTTCTTGTTCCTAAACACCTATTTGGTTCCAATGGTAGTCTTCCTATGAGGAAGAGGACATAGGTTCCAAACCTTCTGCCTTTTGAATTGAAGTAGCTCCTATTGCATAGCTTCAACCCAACTTCCATCCTTTAGAGCCTCATCAAATTTCTTAGGCTCTATCTAAGATAAGAAACAAGAGTGAAGACAAACATTTGCTTCATGGGTTTGTCCTCTTATTCTTACCCCTGTGTCAACATCTCCAATGATGTTTATGGTGGGGTGAGTTTTGCGGATCCTTAGCTGAGGGATCACAGCAAGTTGTTGAGAGAGATCTAAATTAGAGAAATTCAGATCTGGCATAGATGTTTCCCCCACCACATCAGCACACTTATCAAGAGAGACTTGATCCAATGAGTGTGTGACATCATTGATGTTGTCATCTATAGAGTGGTTATCAGCATCAAGAAATTCCTGATCACTGTCACGACCTCCATTATTTTCTTCTACATTTGAAGAATCTTTATCTGGTTATGGAGCCTCTAAGCTGGAATTTGAAGGCATCGCAGATGTATCAGCTGAGTTTGTCATTGTGGTGCTAATAGACACTTCATTTGCAAAAGTAGTTACAACTGAAGTTGAAGATGTGTTACTTAATGGTCTTCTTAGCTCAAATCTTGGGTCAGGATCACCTGTTGATAAGATATCTGCAGATCCTGAAACAGTCTCACAATATTTGTTAAAACAGTGAGTAACTAAATCAAGATCAAACAGCCAATCAGGACCAGAACCAGCCATATTGGGTGTATGTTCATTGAAAGTCATATTGGCTTACTCCTCAACAATTCTAGTTCTAAGGTTGTATACTCTATAAGCCTTAGCTTGGGAAGAGTATCCAATAAAATGTCCATCATTTGATTTCTTAGCAAACTTGGCAATTTTATCATTGGTATTCAAGATGGTGCAAGGACATCCAAATGACCTAAGAAAACTAATGAAAGGTTTCCTCTTGTGCCAAAGTTCATAAGGAGTCTTTCCATGAGTCTTAACCACTAAAACTCTGTTTTGCACATAGGAAGCAATGTTGACTGCCTCTGCCCAGAAGGTGATGGGCAGCTTAGAGTCAGACAACATGGTTCTTGCAGCTTCAATCACTATCTTGTTTCTCCTCTCAGCAACACCGTTTTGCTGAGGAGTCCTGGGAGCACTGTATTGTCTTGTAATACTTTTTTCATCACAAAATGCATCAAGGATTTGGTTCTTAAATTTAGTTCCTTGATCACATCTTATGTTTTTGACTATGTGATCAGATTGATTCTCAATCTTTAGGATGAAATTCTTCAGAATCTCAGGAGTCTCATCCTTAGTTCTAAGGAAGAAGACCCAAGTGAATCTTGTAAAGTCACCTATGATCACTAAACATTAAGAGGTACTTCCTAGAATCATTCCACTGGTGGGGCCAAAGAGATCCATGTGTAATAAGTGTAGGGGCATAGTGATGGAGTTTCTTTCCATAGGCTTATGAGATACCTTGTGTTGCTTCCCTTTCAGGCATGCAACACAATGATCATCACTTGTAAACTCTTTCTTTGGCATTCCAGTTACCAAATCATTCTAAATAAGTTTATTCATGTTTCTAAAGTTTACATGGAACATTCTTTTATGCTATAGGAAAGACTCGTCACTATTGGCTTTAGACAGAAAGCATGAAACTTCTCTAGAGGGAGATGTTCCTTGCAAGTCATCTTGTACATGTTCCCTTTCTTGGGGGCTCTAAGCACGATATGCTCATGATGAGTGACCACCTCGAGCTTGAGAACAATGCACTCATGCCCAATAAAGAGCATGTTATGATTCTGATCACAAAATTAGGATACACTCAAAAGATTGTACCCAAGCTCCTTGACAAAGTTTACCTTTTCAATGCTGAGCTTAGCATTTGTGACCTTTCCCCTTCTAGAAATGTAACCACCTTCATCTCTCCAAAAGAAACTTGCCCTCCATCAATCCTTTCAAAGTTCTAGAGTAATGACCTATTGCCTGTCATGTGCCTGGAACAGCCACTGTTAATGATCCAGACATTCTTATTTGTCTTGATCTGTCCCTGCACAAAGAAAATGATTAGTTACATTTGGAAACCCAAGCCTTATTTGTCTTGGGCTCACTAAGAGAAACAGAAGGTAATGCAACAGTAATAGTTCCTAGAGTAGTGCTATGAGAATCTTGAGCTATAGTTGATGTAAAACTTCCAGTCACTTGGTCATTCTTTGACTTCCACACCACCTTTGGAAGTTTGGACTTAACCTTCAACACTTCGGAAGCTTTTGAGACTTTGGTAGTTTTGATGTCTGGACCTTCAGAAGATTCTGCAAGCACTGCAGTAGACTTCAGTACTTCAGAAGTATTCCATCCTTCCGAGACCAAATTTTCTTCCGAAGGCAATTTTCCACTTGCCTTCTTCTTAGTATTGGAGCTTTCGAAGGAAACTGATTTTCCTGCTGAAGCTTGAATCTTCTTGGAACTCTTGGGGGTCCTTGTCTTAGTCATGTGAAGAGTACTTATAGGATTGTATGGACAATCCTTAGCAAGATGAGTAGTACTTTCATACATGACAGACAACATTTTCTTCTTCCCAAGAACCTTCTACTAAGAACAAGACTGACTTTGATCACATCCCTTCTCCACTTCATCTTTACAGATGCTGAGACAGTCCTTTTGGGTTGAGGACTGTTCTTGGAGTTGGATGGTCCAGGTTGTGTAGCAGTGGTACACAATAGATCAGCCTTCTTCTTGGTGCTGAGATGATTTGAACATGAACCAGGACTCTTAGCAGAAGAGTTTTGGTTGATGTCTTCAGTCTTTACCACTTCAAATCCTGCAGAGATAAAAACTTGTTTCTGCTTGCAATCAAAAGTGGCCTTGATCTCTTGAGCCTTCCTAGCTTTTCTTTTGCTCTTTCTGATCAAGTTCTTCTCATAGACTTGGTCATCACAGTCTTCTTCTTCTCCTCAGAAGGATAGTGGCCCTTCTTAGAATCCTCCTCTTCACTCTTCTTAGAGGAATTCTTCATTATCACTTTTTCATCCTCTTCACTCAAAGGATCTATGACAGGAAGCTCATCTTCACAAGTTCCATACATGGGTGATCTTACAGACAAGATTATATGTGGAGGAGCTATCTCATTATATCCTAGTCCCTTCTTGTTTTGAAAGCACACCTTGTTGTGCAGGGATGAGGATATTAGTTCTTGAAGGTCTTTTCTTCAAGAACACACTTTTCTGCCCTGGTTTTGCTAATCACAAGCTCAGCCTGGCACTAAGTCAGCTTAGTTATGAGATCCTTGATCTGAGTCCTAACATTTGTATACTCATGTTTTAGAACTAAAATGGCTTTCTCTAAGTCCTCTATATTTAGTTTATAATCATTTTCAGACTTTCTAAAATCAGCTTTTAAGATGTTTAAGGACTCAAGATCATATCTCATTTCTAAGTTGTAGGACATGTATCTGTTGACTTTAGCAATGCATTCAGGAGTACAGAGGTGTTCCAATACCATTGCTTCATCATGATCTACCATCAGTGCTTGGTTTGGAGAAGCATCTTCCCCCTTAAAGCTCTAGTCAAAGCCTCCTTCTTTAACAGCAACTGCAGCTTGCTGCTTTGGCTTCTCATTCTGGGTAGCCTTGTCAATGTAGTTTGGTCTGGATTGTGCTTGGCCACCATTAGTTCTTGGTGCCTTACACTTCCTGGCAAAGTGGCCCATCAAGTTACAGTTATAATACTTGACTTTGCTTTTGTCCGGTCCAAACTTTCCACTGGTTGCATTGCTGGGGAACTTTCTTCCAGCCCGCTTGTAGAACTTCTTATCTCTGTGAGTGAGAAGAGCCATTTGCTGGACTATTTCCATGTACTCCAGATCATCTGGATAGAGTGTAGTTCTCCCTTGGTGTCTCACAGAAGGTAATGAAAGGACCCTTTTGTGAGTTGTCAGGGTAGCATAAGATATGATGTTGTGGTTCTATGCTATCCCTTTCAACCACATGAAGGGTTGAACCCATTTGATTGTTGGAGTTTCCAGATGAACTTTGCATGTTCATCTCCATGTAGTACCCACTAAGAATCCCGTACAACTCTATTAGAGTGAGAGTTTTCAGATTCTCGGTTCTCTTGATGACCACATAGTAGTGTGTCCACTGCCTAGGAAGTGAGGACATGAACTTCCTTAAAATGTCTCTGTTCTCAAGAGCAACTCCTCCATCCACTAGGGTATCCACTATCTCAACATACCTAAAGTGTTGTTGAGTCATGGTTTCACCTGCTTTGAAGGTGAAGTTTCCAAACTGTTGCTTCAGGAGATCCTTCTTGTTCTCCTTTGCTTCAGAGGAACCCTCATACATCAGTTTAATGCATCCCACAGCTGCTTAGCTGTTTTACATTTCTTGAAACCTTTGTAAACAGAGTTTGGAAGAGCAGTCTCAAGGGCCGTCATGGCTTTCTGTTCAATCTTTACTCTCTTCCTATCTTAATCTGAGTAGTTAGCCATAGCTTTGGAATCATGCCACCACCAGTAACAGAAGGGGTGCTTGGTATGTAAGGTCTATTTTCAATAGACTCCCACATTCTTAAATCTAGAGACCTGATGAAACCTTCCATTCTTTGGCACCAGGTGTCAAACTCATCATGAGTGATCAGTGGGGACTTGTTCATGGTTCCAGTATCCATATCAGTTTTGCAAATGGATTTCATTTGAAGAGTTAAGTATTTTGTGTGTGTGAGGGATTTAAAGATGGTGAAATCTTATATCAAGAGCCTGGAAAGCTCTGATACCAAATGCAGGACTAGTGAAGGGTGGTCACTTACAACACAACAACACAATGAGGAGATTAACTTGACTAATCAAATAGTGAAACTAGATTAACCACAAGAGATGATACTAAGAACACAAGTGAATGAGAGACAGAACAAGATAGCAAAATACACAAGCAGATGGTTTTCAAGATTGCAGTATATTGCCTTCTTAAGTTCTATTACAAGTGTTATAAAGCATAAAAGAAAGTTATAAGTACTTGAGATACATATACTACATCCTACAGCCAGCCATACTATGAAAGCCAGCCAGATACAATTGACTAGACACAAAACAAAATCAATTGTAGAGTCAAAAAGCAGATTGCCTTTTGACTTGTGACTATGACATGCCATAGCTCATATCCTAATATATTACAAAAAGGATAAAGTAAATGAAGTAAAAAGTTACAGACTTAAGACCTCAATGTACAGTTACTAAAAGCAGGACCTTTTCACCAACTCATACAAGTTGGTGACTTTACAGAGTTGCAGCGGAAAGGGTCCAGCTTTATGTAAAGTACATCAGATAAAGCATGTATACTAAAAGTCTTCGGAAGAAATCTATCTTCCAGTGTTGGCTTTGGACGACTTTGTCTCTAAAGCTTCGGAAGACTTCATCTTTGGCTTCGGAAGATATTGGTCTTAGCTTCGGAAGATTTCACACTTAGAATATTTCTGTTGCATGTGTAAAACTTCCGAAGCATTCTTCTTTAATGCACTTATGCAGCATATATTCCTTACACAAGATAACTAACCTTAGAGACTAGATAGGTGCATGTTTGTGACAGTTTTTGCACCTTTAGCCTCAGATTCCCCTTATCTTCATCAGAAGAGTCATCGGGGGATGAGAGAATTGGACCAAGGTCTTCTCTTCATCACCAGCATGGTGTTCTTGGCTGCTAGATTTCCTCTGCTTAGTGACAACTTTAGTTGAAGTGCCAATGGGCTGAGTTGCCATGGTTGAGGTCTGAATGATGAAATCACTTGTAGAAGTAAGAGCCTCTTCTATATGAATATCCTGAACAAGTTCAGAAGTATCCACCTTAGTGATGGGTGATTGATGTGAGCTAGAAATTAGAGACTCAGGAGCACTCATCTCTCTTTGAGAAGTGGAAAAGAAAAGAGAGTCATGGTACTCACTGAAACCTAAGTCTTCATTAGTATAGAAGTCAAGGTTAGGAATGGGTTGGTTTAAGTCTAAAGGTTGGGGATGGTAGTTGTCCCCTAAAGGTTGTTCACTTGAGTGTTGAGACTCAGAGTGAAGGCTTAAGGCATTTGGCTTGTGATCTCATCAGGCTGAGCATGAGGAACCTCAGCACTAATTTTCTAAGTAATGGAGTGGTTTACTCCTCAAGAGAAGTGGGAGCTCCAGTATCCCCTTCCTCTTGTATAGGTAGGTATTTGGGGGCCTGCACAAACTCAATACTTTCAGAAGAGGTTCGCTTGAATTTTCTTTTGTAGGTGAGGGTGATTTGTGGTTGTTTTAGTGGTTGAGATATAGAAGGTGTTGGTTCAACACTAGCTTGTGTTGCTAGATTGTCACCTTGAGCAATGAGCTTTAACATTTTTGGTACAAGGGTTGTTTCTACCACTGAGAAGCCAACAGTTGGCTTCCTCAAAATTTTAAATATGTCGGGCTTCATCTGTCCTAATTTAAGAATATTACATGTTTCCCTTAACTGTAAGCCTAGTTCACAGTTAAGAATGTATTGAACATATCTAGGAAACATGTAATACTCTAAGGAGTCCAAGTTAGCAAGCAAATTTGTATAAACAAATTGAGAGTACATGAACTTAACTCCCTGAACCATCCATGCACTATGTAGGAGAATCAGAAATAGGGTAAATCAAACTGTCATCTAGCAGTTTGATTACTTCTTTCTTCACCACCTCTTGTATGTTCCGATTTAAATGTCTCTGAGGTTGAATGATGGATTTGAAGTTCTCCTCCATCAATATCTTTTGAGTACAAAAGGATGGATTGATTTCCTTAATGTCCATGATTTTCCATGCAATTTCTCGTTTATGTGCCTTAAGCACATTAAGCAACTTGTTCTTCTCATCAATTGATAAAGCAAATGAGATTATGATAGGTTGTTGAGATTTGATTTCAAGAAAAGCGTATTCGAGATGAGATGGAAGTTCCTTGAGCTATAAAACTGGAGGGTCTTCAATCGAAGGTTTGGCTTTAGGTTCTAGCTCTTATTCAGTGATCTCAAATGCTTCTTGATGAGATGATGTTTCATCAACTTCTAGTTATGGAATGACTTGATTCCCACTAATAGGGTTGGTAATCTTGACTTCTGTTAATTGAGTGTTGCAAGCTTCAGTTCAAAGAGTTTCCATTAAATGACAGCTTATAATTTAATCTCAAACATCAATATAATAGACCGACTCATCATGATGTTGAGGGTGTTTCATGGATTGGCTTTATCAAAAGTGACTTCCTCCTCGTCTAGTCGAAGCGTGAGTTTGCTGGTGCAAACATCAATGAGGGCTCGAGCAGTTGCTAAGAAAGGTCGACCTAGGATAAGAGGAATATTCTTATCCTCATCCATGTCAAGGATCACAAAATCAACAGGAAATACGAATTTGTCGATTTTAACTAAGAGATTTTCAATGATGCCCCTCGGATATTTAATAGAACGTCAGCTAACTGGATGCTTATACGAGTAGGTCTAGGTTCACCTAATTTTAACTTTTTCAAAACCACATAAGGCATAAGATTGATGCTAGCACCTAAATCAGCTAATGCGTTACTGACAAAAATATTTCCTATTAGGTAAGGTATGGTAAAGCTTCCCGAATCAGTCATCTTCTGAGGTAGTTTGTTTGAAGAACTGCAGAGCATTCCTCATTCAAAACTACATAGGATAACTCTTCTAGTTTCTTTTTGTTTGATAAGACACCCTTTATAAACTTAGCATAATTTGGCATTTGGGCTAAGGCTCCCACCAAGGGTAGATTGATGTGAAGTTGTTTGAACAACCCTAAGAATTTTCCATATTGTGCCTCCATTCATTGTTGTCTAAAACAACCTGGATATGGAGGTGGTGGAACATAGGTGGTGGTGGCACGTATTTCTTGGCTAGCTCTTCAACAGTGAGAAGTCACTTTTTCTTATCACTTGCATTACTTAGAGTTTTGGTTTCTACTTCTTCAAGGATGGGTGTAATACAGGTGCATCATCTTGACTGGTTTTGCCACTCCTGGTCGTGATGGCTTTGACTTGAGCATTAGCGTTTGTCACAATGTTGCTAGGAAAATCACCTTGGGGTCTTTCAAATAGTTGTTGTGTTATCTGACCTACTTAGTGTTCTATGGTTTGTAATGATGCTTTGTTTCTTTTGATGTCAGCTTTATTTCTTTGGAACCTCTCCTCATTTCTTTGATCAGTTTTCTGGATGTACTCATATGTGGCTTGTGTGGTTAATATCAATTGTTGCAATAAGTCTTCTATTGATGATGCCCCATGGTCTTGGTTACTACTGCTTGGACCTTGGTACGGAGGTTTCTGTATTGGTAAGGTGGCCTTTGATTTAATCCAGATGATGATTGGTTGTTACTAACTTCTGAATTTGAGTTGCTTCTCTAATTGAGTTGTTGTTATATGAATTGCTTGGGCCTCCCACGTAGTCAACATCTTCAACCATCATAATGCCTTGTATTGGTCTTGTGTGAATTTCTACATGTGTTGCATCGTGATAGAGTCTTCTTCAATTCGGCTTGCAATTGTTCGAATCATTTGGTCAGAGCTTCTAATTGGGCTGCAAATAGGGTTTCAGAGTTTACTTAATGAATGCCTTTAGAACTAGGTTTGGTCCTTAAGGGATTATAAGCAAAGCTCTTCTTAACTCTCTTTCTAAGGCTTAGTATGCCTCTGCTGGTGTTATACTTCTTAAATCTCCTCCCGCACTTTGGTCGATAGCTTGTTTGTGTGCTCCGCTGATTGCATCGTAAAAGGTTTGACACTACAGCCATTGATCAAGTCCGTGATGTGGTTATCTCCGAAGGAGACCCTTGTATCTCTCCTAGGCTTCATGTAATGACTCATCATCGTCTTAGCGAAAGCTTGTGATGTTGCTTCTCAGTTTGACGGTATGATCGGGTGGAAAGTATTTCAAAAGGAATTGTTTAGTCATTTCTCCCCATATGGTGATGGAACTAGGCGGAAGCGAATCAAGCCAGTCAATGGCTTGACCTCGAAGTGAAAATGGAAAAATTCTTAGTCGAATGGCATCGTCTGAACAGTTATTGATTTTGAAGGTCGCACAAATACGAAGGAATCATGAGATGTGTGTGTTAGGATCTTCGTCTTGCAATCCATGGAACTAAATAGAGTTTTCTACGAGTTGGATAATACTAGACTTAATCTTGAAATTGTTGGCCGCTATTGCTGGTTGGACAACACTAGACTCCTAACCATTGATTGACGACATGGCATAGTGTGTCATATTCATTTTCTAGTCCTGGTATGCCATGTCATCTTCAGATGGTGTACCTTCCAAAATGTCTTCTTCAATGATTGGAGCTGCTTGTCGTGGTCTTTCGCGTAACCTTTGACGGAAAAGTTATGCGGGTTTCGAGAGAGGCAAAACTAGTTCAGGACTTGACAAGTTGGACATACACTAACTTAAGGAAGCATAAACTAACTAAGACTTAGAATGGACCAGGAAAATGTAACTAAAATAACTAAGTCTGTAAACTTTCTACTTCATGTACTTTATCCTTTTTGTAATAGATAAGGATGTGAACTATGGCATGTCATAGTCACTAGTCAAAAGGCAATCTGCCATTTGACTCTATAATTGATTTGTTTATGTCTAGTCAATTGTATCCAGCTGGCTTACAAAGTATGGCCAGCTATAAGATGTAGTATAAGTATCTCATGTTCTTGTATCTTTCCATTATGCTTGAAACACTTGTAATAGAACATAAAGAAAGCAATATATTGCATTCTTGAAAACCATATACTTGTGTTCTGTCTCTTGCATTACTTGTGTTCTTAGTATCTTATTGTGGTTAATCTAGTCTTACTGTTTGATTAAGTTTTAGTTAATCTCCTCTTTGTGTTGTTGTGTTGTAATAGACCCCTTCACCGGTCCTGCATTTGGTATCAGAGCTTTTCAGGCTCTTGATATAAGATCTCACCATCTTAAGATCCCTCTCACACACAAATACTAAAATTTTTAAATGTCAACCATTTCCAAGACTGATATGGAAACTGGAACCATGAACAAGTCCCCGCTGATCACTCTTGATGTGTTTGATACCTGGTGTTTGAGAATGGAAGGTTTCATCAGGTCTCTTGATTCAAGAATGTGGGAGTCTATTGAGAATGGACCTTTTATACCTAGCACCCCTTCTGCTACTGGTGTTGGTATGATCCCCAAGGATGTGGCTAACTACTCTGATGAAGATAGGAAGAGAGTAGAGATTGACAGAAAAGCCATGACAACCCTTCAAACTACCCTTCCAAACTTTGTGTACAAAGGTTTCAAGAAGTGCAAAACAGCCAAGCAGTTGTGGGATGCATTGAAACTGATGTATGAGAGTTCCTCTGAAGCCAAGGAGAACAAGAAGGATCTCCTAAAGCAGCAGTTTGAAAACTTCACCTTCAAAACAGGTGAAACCATGACTCAGCAATACTTCAGGTTGTTGAGATTGTGGATACCCTTATAGATGGAGGAGTTTCTCTTGATGTTAGGATAAGCGATCTACGTTTGATTGATTAGAGAGTATAGCAGCGGAAATCAAACAATGAATTAGCTAATTCACAAGAAACAAAAGATATTCAAGGTAAGAACAAACGGTTATAGACAGAAAGAATTCTGCAAATATATTTCATTCAATATTCGCTTTCGTGGTAACAGAATGTCACACATACAATTAGGTCAACACCTCTTATATAGGAGATGTGACGTCTGCTGATGTCACTTGATAGTGACATCTAACAGAATTTATTCAAACTACTGATAGTTAACACAACTATTGAAGATGTCAAACAGCTGACATCTTCTTACAAAAATGCTAAGTGTTAACTATCACTACACTACTGAAAAGAAACTACTGAAAAGAAACTACTGAAACTACAACGACTGAAGAACATGCTCTTCAGTCGTTTTACAAATACTGAAACGAAAAAGAAAACTACTGAAATGAAACCATCATAACAACTGAAGAATGCTTCTTCAGCTATTGTAACAAACTCTGAAGGCTTCAGTACTTGTACTTGAACTTCAGCTGTTGTCATCAGCTAATGTCTTCAGTCTTTGTACTTCAGCTGTTGATCTTCAGTACTTTGTTCTTCAACTGTTGATCTTCAGACTTTGGTCTTCAGCTGTTGAAGTCTTCAGTACTTTAGTCTTTAGCTGTTGTAGTTTAGTACTTTAGTCTTCAGCTGTTGATCTTCAGTCTTTGGTATTCAGCTTTTGAAGTCTTCAGTACTTTAGTCTTCAGCTGTTTAAATCTTCAGACTTGTCAAACAGCTGATCAAGTCTTCAGCAGTTGTTATGATGTCTGTGGGACTTAGAGGTTTTTCTGATCAGGCTCATTGGTTCTTTTGGTCCAACAAACTCCCTGAACCAATGCAGCCAAAACCTCTAAACTTATTGAAGATGTCCCACTTATTATGGCAGAAGGATTGGTCTTTTTGTCTTCTAGATCAGCTCAGAAGTGACCCTTTTAAGCACAGGCCTGGGAAGAAGTCTCAATGATCTGTTTGGCAAAGTATGAATGGGAACTCTGTCTTGGGGAACTGGACACAGAGTTGTTACCCCATCCAGAATCTACTTCCCACTATGAGTCTATATGACTCTCTTGTGTAGGCCTCAAGGAAGGTAATTGTTCCTCCATGGTCAGCTCTTCAGCACCTCCTTCAAATAATGATTCAGGCCCATAGTACTCAGATAGGTATTTGACATGTTTCCATTCTTTAGCTCCACAGTTGTTATATTCTATAAGCAAATTCATCAGGGTGATTACCCTCTAGGAACAACTGGAGCTCATTTTTCTGACTTCTTCAAGCCTCTTATAAACTAACCCTTTTTCACCATTTTATTTTCAAGCATCTTCTGTGGGGTTTGGTTAGCTTTATAAGATTTCTTGAAGTCTTCTAGGATTTCCCAAGGTGATACTACAAAGACCAGGGAGATCACTTCATCTACAATCTTTTTCACCTGGCCAATGTATCTCTGTGGTATGTTTTTCTTGTGAATCCTGTGAGACCCTGGGATCAGGCCAAATCCTTACTCTCTCCTTTTGATATTGAAATGTATGCTTAAGAGTGTATAATCTGAGAGCTTGCTTCTTCATGTTGATGATAGAAGATGTGGCTGCATATGCTTTGTCAACCCTCCTCAACAATTCCTCATCATGTTGTTTGTGAAGTTCTTCTTCTTCTAGCTTCACTTTCACAATTTGTCTTTGGGTTCAGGAGTAATTGTTGAGGAGTGACTTGTGGCCTTCGGCAACTGTATAACAGCTGAGAGTGGCAGCCTATCTTATCTCATCATCTTCTTCATCATCTTCTAGCCTCAATACCTTCTCTTCTTCTTCTGGGGTACATCATCAGCTATTGGTTTTAAGGGTAAGGAGTTGGTTTGGTGGTGTTGTTTTGGTGGTTTAGGTGTGGGAATGTTGACAGGCTGTTCTAGCATTTTGGAAGTGAGTGTGGCTTAAGATTGCTTGGCTAGTTCAGTCCTGCTCCCAGCACCAGCTTCATTCAAAGCTTCAATAACTAATCCTTTAGTGTATACTTCAGACGAACAGATCTTGGTGGTTATTGCCAAGATGTGTCCCTGGACCAAGCCTTGATTTCGATCATTGATCTTCCAAGATATTTTGCTATAAATCTGATCATGATCTCCAGCCTTTCTCTTTCTAACACATCATAACTTGCCCAGTTTGGATTTCTTCAATCTCTAATCTTCTAATCTCAGAGTCAAGTTTGTCAGTGTCATGGCCTTGCCTAAACAACTGATCAATGATGTTATCCATTGATCTGCTGTGTTCAGCATCAGCCTCTTTCACCATCAGCTCTAAGGCAGTCTCTTTCTCATTCTTTCTTTTCTTTGATTTCTCCATGTCAGCTTCTTCTCTTTCTCTTTTTCAATCTCCGCAGCCAACTCCTTCTCTTTTTCCACTATTGTCACTATTGTTCTTTCTCTTTCTCTTCCCCTCTGCACTCCTCTTTCTTTTTGCTTTCACTGACTGAATCCCCCCTTTGGGTGCATTGGTTGCAAGGGTTTGATTGTCAGAAAGCTGTTTGCCAACAACTTCTTCTACAAGGGTTGTATTACTGAGGAAAGCCTCTCATCAATGGCTTTGATCACTATATCATGTATAGGTGTGATGAGAGGTAGGGAATTTTGGAAGATAGCAGCTATTTGCTCAGGGGGGTCTGTTCCTGAGAAATAGTGCCAGAAGCAGAGGCAGGTGGCTGAGAATTTGGGAGTGGCTCTGTGTTAGAAGACCTTCGATGAAGGTGCCATCTGTGGGGTTTGAGAGGCAGATGGTCTTTGATCCGCAGAAGTTTTGGCAAGCAGCTCTTTGAGTCTGCTTACCCTTCTACCAGGATGGTGTTTGGGCTAAGACATGTAAAAGAAGCCCAGGTCATCATCAGTGGGTACTGAATCACCTGACCTCCTGATAGAATCAGGATGAACATGCACTGAGTGTAGATCAGTTGTAGCATGTGCCCCTTTGTCTTGGAACTGGGGACTTCCTGCCTCAGGACTATGTCCTTCATCAGCAGTTGCCTCTGGTAAGGTCTTAGTAATGGTACCAACTACATCCTGATCATATGCTGAAGCAGGATAAGTGGCAGCCTCACCAGAAGTTCCAATCTTTTTCTACACTAGGAAATGGAACATTGTAACCCCTATGTTGTGGGTTATCAGATGCACTTTGATCCTCCCCTCAATGGTAGAGGTATGCCCAGTTTTAATTGGTATCTGGGGAGGGGGTGAGGAGTGCAAGACTCAGCACTTGTGCAACAATTAATTTAGGACTTTGGGGGGCGGTTGCATGTGGTGATTGGGTAGAAGCAGTGCACCCGGGGTGAATGGTGCGCTTCAATGTAACCCTCTCAAGTGAGATAGGTTCCAGCAGTGTGGATTCCCCAATATTGGTTGCAAAGGATCCTGTTGAGAGGATACATGTGCGGCTTTGGCAGGTTGAGTCGTTGTCCCAACTGGGGGGTTAATACCAGTATTGGTTCCTGTGTTTGTGGTACAGGGGCATCCTCAGGGGACTCATCTCCTGAGTAGCCGTTTTTGGCTTTTTGGATTTAGGTTTGGTGGGACGACTCTGGTTCTGGAGGTGGTGGTTGTGGGTTCCAACTGCGTGGGTTTTCGCAATTTGGCAGCCTGTTTCAGTGTGTGGTCAGAGTTGTGCCTGGAGTATACTTCAGGCAATACAGCCGTTGCAGGGACTCCAAGGCTAACAAGTCCCTCAGCTTGCACCTGATTCTCTATTATAGCCATAATGAACCGAGGATATAATATCCAGTGGTTAGAATAGATTTTGAGGCCATATCCTTAAGTTCAAGAAAAATGATTTCAGAAAAGTTTAAGTCTTGTTGCTCAAGAATAGAGAATAATACCTGCTACCACCTTGTAGACATTTGATCCCAAGAGGAAGTCTTAGGAGCTAAGCAAACATTTACCATGTGAAATATAAGACGTTCTGCATCATGGAAATGTTTCTTCAGGATGGTAGAGGCACTAAGGTTCCCTGATATCCATGGTGGGCAAAGGATAAATCAGTTGTGCCCTTGGATACCCAGCAGGAAAAGTGGCATCATCCAGGTTTAGGGTTTGGCGAAGTATATCAGGAGTGATGACCACTTGATGGTTGTTGATGACCGACTGGAGAGACTCGGTGTTGTTCTCCCCAGTGGGAGGGTGACGTTCGTCCAAAACTGGTGAGGGATTCGGCATGAATAATGGGATTTAGAAGGAAGGCCGTCTTGTAGGGAGATTGGACCATTAGATCAATGGCGTTGTCGAACTTTGTCCAAAAAGGTGATTTTGTGAGGTAGGCAACACAGTTATGGCGTGGTTTGAGCTACATGGTCGCCATTAATGAGAGAGAAGTTTTGGAGATTTGAACGTTAGGTTTGGAGAGGATGAAGCGCTGAAGGCTAGGTATTGGGTATTATAGGGTAAGGTTAGAAAACGACTGAAGGTTTGGTGTTAGTCATCAGTATTTGTAAACGACTGATGACGTGGTATTACCCTTTCAGATGTTGAAACAACTGAAGTCTTGGTTTTAGGCATCACAGTTATAAAACTACTGAAAGCCATGGTTTTGACTTCAGATGTTTGAAAACAACTGAAGACTTGGTTTTAGTCATCAGTAGTTGTGAAACTACTGAAGACCTTGGTTTTGTCTTCAGGTGTTGTAAACAACTGATAACTTGGTATTAGTCATCAGTAGTTGTGAAACTACTGAAGACATGGTTTTGTCATCAGTTGTTGTAAACAGCTGATAACTTGGGTAGTCATCAGTAGTTGTGAAACTACTGACGACATGGTTTTGTCATCAGTTGTTTAGGATGAAACAACAGTTGTAGAAACAACTGAGGAGAAAGTTCTCATCAGTAGTTTTCTTCAATTCATAGCCTTTCAGCTGTTTCATACTGTCCTCAACACTTACTCATCAGCCTTTTAGCTGTTTTCAGTTGTTTCATAGGACATCAGTACTTATCTGTTTTTACTGACATCAGTAGTTATAACTACATCAGTAGTTGTAACTTTATCAGTTGTTTTAACAGAATCAGTACTATGTGATATGGTACTAATGATCATCAGTACTTATATACTGAGATCATCAGTAGTTATCACTTATTCTAGCTGCAGCATACCAAGCCTTAACACTAGGTTTTGGAAAAGTTGAACTATCCAAAGGCTTAGTAAAAATGTCTGCAAGCTCATCAGCACTAGGCACAAACTTAGGATCAATCAGACCTTTTTCAAAACAATCCCTAATAAAATGATGCCTGATCTCTATATGTTTGGTCCTAGAGTGCTGGACTGGATTTTTGACAATGCACAGAGCTGAAGCACTATCCATTAATAATGGAGTCTTAGTCTCTGTAATGCCATAATCCAAAAGTTGGTTCTGAAGCCAGAGTACCTGAGAAGTACAACTTGCAGCTGCAATGTACTCTGCTTCAGCAGTGGATGTAGCAACAGATGTTTGTTTCTTACTCTGCCAAGAAATCAAACAGTTGCCTAGGAATTGACATCCACCAGAAGTTGACTTTCTAGTTAACTTGCACCTGCATAGTCACTATCTGAAAAAGCAACTAATTGCAAGAGTGTCCAGTGGAATACCATAAACCTAGAGATTGTGTACCTTGCAAATATCTAAAGATCCTCTTGACTGCAATCAAATGAGACTCTTTAGGAGCAGCCTGAAATCTAGCACAGACACAAGTAACAACATGATATCTGGTCTAGAAGCTGTTAGGTACATCAAGGACCCAATCATACATCTGTAAAGTGTTTCATCAACAGCTTTACCTTTCTGATCCGCATCCAGTTGTGTGGTGTTGCACATGGGAGTAGAACAGGGCTTACAATTTTGTAAATCAAACTTATTCAAAAGATCTTTTGTATATTTGGACTGATGAATAAAGGTTCCATAGCCTTTTGTTTGATTTGCAAGCCTAGAAAGAACTGTAATTCTCCCATTGCACTCATTTCAAACCTCTTTTTCATTAATTGGTAAAATCATCACACAACTGGGGATCAGAGGATGCAAAAATAATATCATTAACATAAATTTGAACAAGTAGCTTATGCTGATCCACCTTCTTAATAAACAAATTTTTATCTATGGAGCCTCTAGTGAAATTATTCTTGAGAAGAAAAGTGGAAAGTGTCTCATAGGCTCTAAGAGCTTGTTTCAACCCATAAAGAGCCTTATCAAGTTTATACACCCATTCAGGATGTTTATTGTCCTCAAAACTGGTGGCTGACACACATAAACTTCTTCTTTTATTTTGCCATATAAAAATGCACTTTTGACATCCATTTGAAAAACTTTGAGATGGTGGAATGCAGCATAGGCTAAGAACTATCTAATTGCCTCTAGTCTGGCTACAGGGGCAAAGGTTTCATCATAATCAATACCTTCTTCTTGTGAGAACCCCTATACAACCAGTCTAGCCTTGTTCTTAACAATAAGCCCATTTTCATCAGTTTTATTCCAAAACACCCATTTAGTGCCTATTGCACACTTACCTGGGGGTAAAGGAACCAGTTCCCACACTTGTTGTTTCTTGAACTGAAGAAGCTCAAGCTGCATGGCTTCAACCCATCCGTTGTCTCTTAAAGAAACATGATAGTTCTTTGGCTCTAGCTGACTGATGAAGAGAGCATAGAAGCAGAAGTTAGACAATTGACTTCTTGTTGAAACTCCAGCATTGATATCACCAATGATTTGAGACATTGGGTGATTTTTCAGCTCTTGATAAACAATGATATCTGTGCAAGTGTTTGTAGAACCTTCAGCAGCAGCAGATGTTGATGCAGACTCTTGAAACCAAGAATTTGATGGTAACTCAAAAGATGTAGAGGAATCAGAAATCTCATAGCATTTGTTGTGGATGGAACTGTTGAAGCTACAGGAACATCAAGTTTAGCAGACTCAGGCAGTTGGTCACCAAACTTGAATAGGTGAGTATTGATATTATCATCATCATCATAATACCACCAGGTGGAAGACATGCTGCAGAAGATGATTTATCCACATGGTCTGCAACAACTGGAGGTTGATAAGGAACATATTGCAGTATGTCCAAATCAAACAACTCCACAGGGTTTTGTGGAATCTTGTCCATTGGAGATTCATTAAACTTCACATGCAAAGTCTCTTCACTATCTTTGTTCTGCAGTTGAAGACTCTGTATGCTTTGCAAGTAGATGAATAACCAACAAAATACCCTGCATCCACCTTAGGATCAATTTTTGGAGTTGATCCTTTGTGTTGAGAATAAAACAGGGACACCCAAATGCTTTGAAAAATGAAATTAGAGGAGCCAAGTGATGTAGAACTTCATATGGAGTCTTCATCACCTCTGATTTACTAAGGCTCTTCTGCACATAGCAAGCTGTGTTAACAACTTCAGCCCAAAAGGTCAGTGGCAAACCAGAGTCAGCCAACATAGACCTTGCAGCTTCAATTAGGGTCCTGTTCTTTCTCCACTACTCCATTTTGTTCTGGAGTCCTTGGGATGCTAAACTGCCTTTTGATTCCCTTTGAAAGATAAAATTCATCAAGTGTATGGTTCTGAATTCAGTTCCATTTTCTCCTTATACACTTGACTGAAAGGGAATACTACTTCTCAACATACAACACAAAGTTGATAATCTTATGAGCAACCTCATCCTTTGAATACAGAAAGAAAGTCCATACAAATCTGGAGTAATCATCCACAATTACCAGACAGTATTTCTTCTTTGCCATGCTCATCACTCTCACAGGACCAAATAGATCCATATGCAGTAATTGCAAGCAGGCAGTGGACTTAGGCTCTTCAATAGGAGGGAATAAGACTTTATGTTGTTTTCCTTTTAAACAAGCAGTGCAGGTTTCATCACAGTGGAACTCCTTTATTGGTAATCCTCTCACTAAACTATTGTGGATCAGCTGATTCATGTTTTTTGAAATTAACATGACCCAGCCTTTTGTGCCACAGTTTAGATTCTTGAGGAGAGGCTTTGGAAAATAGGCAAGGATGGCCTCTGATATTTATTTTCTTGGAAAGATCTAAGGCATACACTCTTCCTGTCCTGTTGGCCCTCAGGAGAGTGTGATCATCCAACACCTTATCAATCAAATTCAGAACTTTGGATGACAGAATCCTGCAGTTCTGACTGTGAAAAGAGCAACATGGCCTTTATCACACATTTGACTGACACTCAAGAGATTGTACTTGAGATTTTCCACATGATTAACATCATCAAACTTTATTTCTCCATTGGAGACAAAGCCTTTTCCAATGATGTAACCCTTAGCATCATTGCCAAAAGAAACAAACCCTTCTTTCCTTGAGAGTAGTCATGAAGAAGAGAGATATTCCCTGTCATATGCATAGATCCCCCACTGTCTACATACCAGATGCTACTTTGGCATGTTGAAGAACCCTGCAAGCATAAACAATTAGTTAGTTTTTGAGACCCAAACCTTTTTGGTTTTGGGTCTATTCACACAACAGATGGTAAACTAACAAACTTGCTATGAATAACAGCCTGAGGGGATGGAGATGGTGAAGAAGAAGATTCCTTTGGCATGGAATTCTTCTCTGTGGTTTTAACACAGGAGCATCTAATTGGTTGACTCTCCCCAATAGATGTTGAACCATCATTACAAGTTGTGTCTGATTTTGTGATAAAGCCTTCAGCTCATCAGACACATTAGTGCTTGAGTTTGATGAGTTCCTGTGTTGTACCATCTCTCTTTGAGCAACCTCAGTTGTTGCCTGTTTAACCCTTTCTTTTTGGATTTCTTTTGGATTTTGGGGTTACAGGTTTTGATGTTGCTGGTACAAATTTGATTTCAAACTCAGTTTTCATTTTATCCATTTTCCTTTAATGTTTTCATTATGTTTGAGTTTGGAGCCCTTTTTATACCAGCAATCATCAGTAAGATGATTGAATAAGCCACATATTTCACATGGATTTTTCTCATCTTAAGTTGATCATCTGCTGAAGAGGATGAAACTACTGAAGACTTGTTCTTCAGCAGTTTGCTATCAGTACTAGCAGTTTTCTTTGCTTTAGTACCTGCTTTCTTATATCTTCTTCAGTAGTTTTCCCACCCTTTCTACTTGCATTTTTCTTTCCTTTAGTACATGTAGTAGTTTGGGCTTGTTCTCCAGGTGTTATGACATTTTTTAGTACTTTCAGTACTTTGTGAAATATCACCTGGAGTGATCAACTTTGTGATCATGTGAGTGTTAGCATTTGAACCATCAACATCAGCTGATAGTTTCTGAGAGGAATTAATGCTGACTTCTACTTCTGATGGTGTTGTATCAGATAGTAGATCACATGATGAAAAGGATTGTTATTGCTTTCACATCAGATCTACCTCTGCTCTGGGAGTAAAGTTGTAGGAGGAGCAGTGTGATTATAACCAATGCCAAACTTCACATTGGAAGCAGATTGCTTACTAAGAAGCATTTCAAAACCCTTGCAAGAATTTACCCATCGATCACACTCTACCTGGGTAGTTGCAAGTGTTTCTTTGAGGTCTTTGTACTTCTCTAGAAGTATCTCTTCGTAGCCTTATCATTAGTGATTTGGCATTTAAGTTTGTAAATCTCATAATTCTTATCATTAATCACAGACTCAAATTCAGCTTTGCTTTTGGAAATTGTTTGTTCTAGCTCAATGTTCTTGTTAATAAAAGCTACATTTGCTTCTCTAAGAGATGCAAATACGGCTATGCATGTTTCAAAACATAGTTTGGCTTTTGCCTCAGAGGATACCTATGATACCTGTGGTGTAGAGGCATTAGAGGATGAAGTATCAGCAGACTCCAAAGCCATAAGAGCTAGATTTCCAAAAGGACTGTCACCACCATGTTGACCAGCACCAGAGAACAGTTGTTCATGACCAGACAAATCATCTGGTAAATTGCTCCAGTCAACAACTCCTAGGGTGAAAAAGCTGTGTTGTTGAGGTTGAGTTTGTTGATGAGATTGGGAAGGTTGAGGTTCAGGTAATGCATGTGGTTGTTGTGCAATGGAGCTTGAACCGGATTTGGCTGGGCAAGTAATAGCAAGGTAAAGGATATGACATTGGACCCTGGGGGACAAAGTATGCAGGAGATACAGGTGTGATTAATGACCAGAACCAGCAGGATTTGCCCTCTGTTTTGTAGACTAGTGCCAGGAAAAGTCACAAAGGGTGCAGAAGAGTTAGATCCAGTTGATCTACATTCTCTTGCAAAGTGTCCAAGCCTTTGGCATTTGTGACACCTCAACTTACTCTTGTCAAAACCAACTTTGGTTTTGCCAAAGAGTCCAGGAAATTTCCTGCCAGTTCTCTTGTAGAACTTTTGAGATCTGATATTAACTAAGGCCATTTGGCTTAGAATATCCATCTCTTCTAAATCATCATCAGCAATTCCCTTCAGATCATCCATGATGAAGCATAGATTGTCACTATTACTGCCAGAATGACTATCAATACCAACAAATTATGATCAGAACTGTTTGAAGAGAAATCAATATGCTCATCATAATTGCTTTCAGATGCAGCATATTCTGTTCATGACCAACCAAGGTAGTGTTCCCTGGTACAAAGTCATCAGTGAGCTTTCCTGATGATGACAGTTCCTTTTTCTGCTCTATCTCTCTTTCAAATGTAAGCAGTTTCCCATGAAGTTAGGTGAGAGATAGGCTATCCAGATTTGCACTAGAGCGTAGGACAATAGTGTATGTGTCCCATCTCTCAGGCAGTGATCTGAGGAATTTGTTATTCATCTGGCTTTTGGTGTATTCCTGTTTCACCATTTTCAGCTCAGAGATCAAACAGGAAAAACGCTCAAACTGTTGAGTCAGTGTCTCACCCTTTCTATGAGAAAATGTCTCATATTGTTGGGCGAGGATTTCTCTGTTGTTTGCTAAGACCTCATCAGTTCCACCAAATTGTTCCTTCAGTGCATTCCAGAGGTCATGAGCAGTTTCATGATGCATAAGCCCTGAATAGATTTCATTAGACGGTGCCATGGCCAGAATTCCATGGGCTTTAGCATCAATCTCAAACAGTTTCCGATCTTCATCTGAGTATTGTTCTTCTTCTTCGGAACCATTTGATTGGTTTCCGGATTGTTCACCATAGGCTTATGTGGTCCATGTACCACAGATGTCCAACAACCTGAACTGTTAACAGACAGGTGATGAAGCATCCTTCGTTGCCATATGTTATACTCAGTCCTAACCAGCATCGGAGGCTTGGTTGAGGAACCGGTATTGTGAGGATCATTAGAAGGAGTAGTCATTTCAGATTCAACTAAATTCAATTAAGCTATAACAGATTTAGAACAAAACACAACAAACCAAATTGAACCAAGAGAGATCTCAAAATTAATAAACGAAAGCGGCAGAAAATCAATAATCTATAACCAGTTTTTGCAAATAAGCTAATTCAATCAAACATAGATATAAAATAGCAGTTTCAATGATCAACTGTTAGATCGATCAATGATTAACCAGCTCTGATACCACTTGTTAGGATAAGCGATCTACGTTTGATTGATTAGAGAGTATAGCAGCGGAAATCAAACAATGAATTAGCTAATTCACAAGAACACAAAAGATATCAAGGTAAGAACAAAAGGTTATAGACAGAAAGAATTCTGCAAATATATTTCATTCAATATTCGCTTTCGTGGTAACAGAATGTCACACATACAATTAGGTCAACACCTCTTATATAGGAGATGTGACGTCTGCTGATGTCACTTGATAGTGACATCTAACAGAATTTATTCAAACTACTGATAGTTAACACAACTACTGAAGATGTCAAACAGCTGACATCTTCTTACAAAAATGCTAAGTGTTAACTATCACTACAACTACTGAAAAGAAACTACTGAAACTACAACGACGAAGAACATGCTCTTCAGTCGTTTTACAAATACTGAAACGAAAAAGAAACTACTGAAATGAAACCATCACAACAACTGAGAATGCTTCTTCAGCTGTTGTAACAAACTCTGAAGGCTTCAGTACTTGTACTTGAACTTCAGCTGTTGTCATCAGCTAATGTCTTCAGTCTTTGTACTTCAGCTGTTGATCTTCAGTACTTTGTTCTTCAACTGTTGATCTTCAGACTTTGGTCTTCAGCTGTTGAAGTCTTCAGTACTTTAGTCTTCAGCTGTTGAAGTCTTCAGTACTTTAGTATTCAGCTGTTGATCTTCAGTCTTTGGTCTTCAGCTTTTGAAGTCTTCAGTACTTTAGTTCTTCAGCTGTTTAAATCTTCAGACTTTATCAAACAGTTGATCAAGTCTTCAGCAGTTGTTATGATGTCTGTGGGACTTAGAGGTTTTTCTGATCAGGCTCATTGGTTCTTTTGGTCCAACACTTGAGAACAGAGACATTGTAAGGAAGTTCATGCCCTCACTTCCTAGGCAGTGGACACACTACTGTGTGGTGATCAAGAGGACTAAAAATCTCAAAACTCTCACTCTGACAGAGTTATATGGGATTCTCAGTGGCTACCAGATGGAGATGAACATGCAAGGTTCATCTGGCAACTCAACAATCAAATGGGTTCAGCCCTACATGTGGTTGAAAGGGATAGCATAGAACCCAAAATCATCTCATATGCTACCCTGAAAACTCACCAAAGGGTCCTTTCATCACCTTCCCAGAGACACCAAGGGAGAACTACACTCAAGGAAGCCCATTTCAAGAGACAAGCTCTTCTCAAGATTTTATCTTCTGATGAAAGTTGTGGCAACTCCATTTTCACTCTTGAAGACCTGGACTGTATTCATCCAGATGATCTGGAATACATGGAAATAGTCCAGCAGAGGGCTCTTCTCACTCACAGAGCCAAGAAGTTCTACAAAAGGACTGGAAGGAAGTTTCCAAGCAATGCAACCAGTGGAAAGTTTGGCCTGGACAAAGGCAAAGTCAAGTGTTACAACTGTAACTTGATGGGCCACTTTGCCAGAGAGTGTATGGCACCTAAAACAAGTGGTGGCCAAACACAGTTCAGACCAAACTACACTGACAAAGCTCTCCAGAGTGAAAAGTCAAAGCAGGAGGTTGTTGTTGCTATTGAAGAAGGAGGCTTTGACTGGAGCTTTCAGGTGGAAGATGCTTCTCCTAACCAAGCATTAGTGGCAGATCATAATGAAGCCAAGGTATTGGAACATCTATGTACTCCTGAATGCATTGCTAAAGTCAATAGATACAGGTCCTATAACTTGGAGATGAGATCTGACCTTGAGTCTTTAACATTTTAAAATCTGATTTTAGAAAGTCTAAAAATGATTATAAACTGAAGATAGAGGACCTTGAGAAAACCATTTTAGTTCTAAAACATGAACACATAGATTTTAGGACTCAAATCAAAGATCTCATAACCAAGCTGACTAAGTGCCAGGCTAAGCTTGTGATCAGCAAAGCCAAGGTAGAAAAGAGTGTTCTTGAAGAAGAGACCTTCATGAACATGATATCCTCATCCCTGCACAACAAAGTGTTCTATCAAAACAGGCAGGGACTGGGATCCAATGAGATAGCTCCTCCACACACAATCTTGTCTGTAAGATCTCCTAGGTGTGGAACTTGTGAAGATGATCTTCCTCTCATAGATCCTACGAGTGAAGAGGATGAAGAAGAGATAGTGAAGAATTCCTCTGAGAAGAGTGAAGAAGAGGATTCCAAGAAGGGACACTATCCTTCTGAGGAGAAGAAGAAGACTGTGATGACCAAGTCCATGAGAAAGAACTGATCAGAAAGAGCAAAAGAAAGGCAAGGAAGGCTCAAGAGATCAAGACTACTTTTGACTCTAAGCGAAAACAAGTTTTCATATCTGTAAGATTCAAAGTAGTAAGGACTAAAGACATCAACCAAAACTCTTCTGCTAAGAGTTCTGGTTCTTGCTCAACTCATCTCAGTAACAAAACAAGACTAATTTGTTATGTACCACTGCTGCACAGCCTGGACCATCAACCTCCATGAACAGTTCCCAGCCTAAAGGAACTGTCTTAGCATCTGCAAAGATGAAGGTGGAAAAGGGATGTGACCAAGGATAGTCTTGTTCCCAGCAGAAGACTCTTGTGAAGAATAAAATGATGTGTGTCATGTGTGAAAGTATCACTCTCATTGATAAGGATTGTCCATACAATCCTAAAGGTACTATCCATATGACCAAGACAAAGACTTCAAAGGGTCTCAAGAAGATTCAAGCTTCAGAAGGAAAACCTATTTCCTTCGGAACTCCAAGTCTAAGAAGAAGGCAAGTGGAAAATTACCCTCGGAAGAGAAGTTGGTCTCGGAAGAAAAGAGTTCTTCCAAAGCACTGAAGTCTGCTGCAGTGTCTGCAGAATCTTCCGAAGGTTCAGTCATGAAAACTTCCAAATTTCCAAAAGCTTCCGAAGTTTTGAAGGTCAAGTCCAAGACTCCAAAGGTGGTGTGGAAGTCTAAGAAAGACCAAGTGACTGAGAATTCTCCATCAACAATAGCTCAAGATCCTCTTAGCACAACCATAGGATATATTACTCTTGCATTACCTTCTGTTTCTGAGCCCAAGACAAGCAAGGCTTGGGTTTCCAAATGTAACAAATCAACTTCTTTACGTAGGGACATCTCAAGACAAACAAAAATGTCTGGATTATTGATAGTGGTTGTTCCAGGCACATGATAGGCAATAGGTCACTACTCTAGAACTTTGAAATAATTGATGGAGGACTAGTTGCCTTTGGAGGAGATGAAGGTGGTTACATTTCTAGAAGGGGCAAGGTCACAAATGTTAAGCTTAGCATTGAAAAAGTTAACTTTGTCAAAGAGCTTGGGTACAATCTTCTGAGTGTATCCTAATTTTGTGATTAGAGTCATAACATGCTCTTTACTGAGCATGAGTGCATTGTTCTCAAGCCTGGTGTGGTCATTCCTCATGAGCATATCCTGCTTAGAGCCCCCAGGAAAGGGAACATGTACAAGATGGATTTGCAAGAAACATCTCCCTTTGGAGAAGTTTTATGCTTCCTGTCTAAAGCAAATAGTGATGAGTCTTTCCTATGGCATAAAAGAATGTGCCATGTAAACTTTAAAAACATGAATAAATTAATTAAGAATGATTTGGTAACTAGAATACCAAAGAAAGAGTTTACAAGTGATGATCATTGTGTTGCATTCCTGAAAGGGAAGCAACACAAGGTATCTCACAGGCCTAAGGAAAGGAACTCCATCACTACACCCCTACACTTGTTACATATGGATCTCTTTAGCCCCACCAGTGTAATGAGTCTAGGAAGGACCTTTATTGTTTAGTGATCATAGATGACTTTACAAGATTCACTTGGGTTTTCTTCCTTAGAACTAAGGATGAGACTCATGAGATTCTGAAGAATTTCATCTTAAAGATTGAGAATCAATCTGATCACAAGGTCAAGATCATAAGATGTGATCAAAGAACTGAATTTATGAACCAAATCCTTCATACATTCTATGATGAAAAGGGTATTACAAGACAATATAGTGCTCCCAGGACTCCTCAGCAGAATGGTGTTGCTGAGAGGAGAAACATGACACTGATTGAAGCTACAAGAACCATGCTGTCTAACTTTAAGCTGTCCATCACCTTCTAGGCAGAGGCAGTCAACACTGCCTGCTATGTGCAGAATAGAGTTTTAGTAGTTAAGACTCATGACAAGAATCCTTATGAACTTTGGCACAAGAGGAAACCTTTCATTGGTTTTCTCAGGTCATTTGGATGTCCTTGCACCATCTTGAATACCAAAGATCAAATTGCCGAGTTTGCTGAGAAATTAGATGATGGACACTTTATTGGATACTCTTCTCAAGCTAAGCTTATAGAGTGTACAATCTCAAAACTAGAATTGTTAAAGAGTCAGCCAATGTGACTTTCAATGAACACACACCCTGTGTAGCTGGTTCTGGTCCTGATTGGCTATTTGATCTTGACTTAGTTACGAACTGTTTTAACAAATCTTGTGAAAATGTTTCAGGATCGGCAGAAAATTTAAATATAGGTGATCCTGATCCAAGATTTGAGCTAAGAAGACCTTCAACTCATGCATCTTCAGCTCCAGTTGGAACTACTTCTGCTAATGAGGTTTCTATCAGCACTGCAATGACAAACTCAGTTGATACATCTGGGGTGCCTTCAAATTCCAGTTCAGAGGATCCACAATCAAATAAGAACATCTCAATTGTGGAAGACAACAATGGTGATGGTGATAGTGATCAAGAATTTCTTGATGCTTCTAACCACACCATAGATGAGAACATCAATGATGTCACACACTCATTGGATCAAGTTTCTCTTGAAAAGTGTGTTGATGTGGTGGGAGAAACATCTAAGCCAGATCTAAATTTCTTTAATTTAGATCTTTCTCAGCAACTTGCTGTGATCCCTCAGCTTAGGATCCACAAGTCTCATTCCACCACAAACATCATTGGAAATGTTGTCATAGGGGTAAGGACAAGAGGACAAACCCATGAAGCAAATTTTTGTCTTCACTCTTGTTTATTATCCCAGATAGATCCAAAGAAAGTTGATGAGGCTCTAAAGGATGGAATTTGGGTTAAAGCTATGCAACAAGATCTGCTTCAATTCAAAAGGCAGAAAGTTTAGAACCTTTGTCCTCTTTCTTATGGGAAGACTACCATTGGAACCTAATGGGTGTTTAGGAACAAGAAAGATGATAGAGGCATCATCAAAACCAAAGCTAGACTAGTTGTTCAAGGATACACACAAGAAGAAGGGATTGACTACACTGATGTATTTGCTCCAGTAGCAAGATTAGAAGTTGTTAGGATATTCCTGGCATTTGTTGCATCCAAGAACTTCAAGGTCTTTCAGCTTGATGTGAAGTGTGCCTTTTTGTATGGAGTGATTGATGAAGAGCTATATGTCAAACAGCCACCTAGTTTTGTAGATCCTGGTCATCCTGATTATGTCTGCAAGCTTGACAAAGCTCTTTATGGGCTGCATCAGGCACCCAGGAAATGGTATGAGACACTGTCTGAGTATCTTTGTAAACATGGATACAGGAGAGGTACTATAGATGGAACTCTCTTCATCAAAGGATAGGGAAATGACATATTGCTAGTTCAAGTGTATGTGGATGACATCATATTTGGTTCAACTAATCCAAAGCTCTGTAAAGACTTTGAGAAGTTGATGAAAGACATATTTGAAATGAGTGCCATGGGGGAACTCAATTTCTTTCTGGGAATTCAAGTGAAGCAAGTTGAAGATGGCATCTTCATAAGTCAGTCAAAGTATGTTCAGGACATACTCAAGTGGTTCAACATGACTGATTGTAAGATTGCTAAGACACCCATAGCTAGAAACCACTCCCTTGGACTTGATCTTGAGGGGGAGTGTGTAGATGAGCACTTATATAGGGCTATGATTGGGTCTCTTATGTATCTTACTGCTAGCAGGCCTGATATTATGTTTGCTACATTCATCTATGCAAGATATCAAACCAACCCTAAGATGTCTCACCTCGTCACTGTCAAGAGGATTCTAAGATACCTTAAGGGTGCTTCAACACTTGGTTTATGGTACCCTAAGAATCCTGACTTTAATCTGTATGCTTATACAGATAGTGATTATGATGGTTGCAACATGACTGCAAAGTCTACATCTGGGGGATGTCAGTTCCTTGGTGGAAGGGTTGTCTCATGGCAATGCAAGAAACAATCTTGTGTCTCTGCATCAACTGCCGAAGCTGAATACATTGCTTCTGCAAGCTGCTATGCTCAAGTGCTTTGGATTCAGAATCAGATGCTGGACTATGGCTTAAACTTCAAGGAGACTCCCATTCACATAGACAAAAATAGTGCTATCTCAATCACAAAGAACCCTGTGCAGCACTCAAGGACAAAGCAAATCAATATCAGGTATCATTTAATAAGAGATAACTATGAAAAGGGATTAATTAAACTAGTCAAAGTTCATAGATGAACAATATGCTAATCTGTTTACAAAGGCTTTTGATAAACAGAGATTTAAATATCTAATATCAGCTATTGGGATGATCAACTTTGAGTAGGTTTTTCTTAAAAACTAATTCTTATTATTTCTTAAAATATATGTGTCCTAAATTGTCTAGTTCATCACTTTCATAAGCTCATGTTTTCTTTGGATGATAATTTCTTTTTGAAGACTTTCCTTAGATTTTTGAAAATTTCTGATACTTCGGAAGTTATGCTTTTAACTTCGGAAGCAAATCATGCCTTCAAAATAAATAACTGTCTAAGAAATTTACCTTCGGAAGAGTTCTCAGATCTATCTTCCGAAGCTTAAATACTTGTCTCAAACACTTACTTATTTTCAAGGACGATTTACTTCCGAAGCAAAATTAACTCTCGGAGCTTTGTATTTTATATACAAAGAAATCAAGTTTTAATTTCTCTTCCGAAGCAAGATTTTAAAAAACTCTCAGGAAAATCTTCTGAAGTCATTTTAGCTTCGGAAGCTTTTTTAATTAAAACTTCCAAAGGTAATCAACCTCCGGAAGCTTTTTGACTTCCAAGAAAACTACTTTTTGAGCAAAAGTAAACTACTTTTTCAGAGGTGGGACCAACATCCGGGATTTCAAAGTTTATCCTCTTTCATTAAACTTTATCTGAAATCCTTCTCACATATAAACCCAATGGTTTCCCCCCTCTTTCTATCATATGTTCTTCCTCCAAACCTAAAAACCCAATTTCTCTCTGAAATTTCTTTCTTTCTTCTTTCTTTATCTTTAAGCTACCTCAAAATGGACAACCTTTCTCACAGAAATGATCCCAACTTTACCATGCAGCTACACAGGCAACATAATCAGGTTACTCTGTTAAGCTCTGAGAAAGATCCTCATTTCTCAGAGGTTTGTCGATTCTTAGCTTTATCCAACTACTTCACCTTCCTGACCATTGATCCTCCTCTCTATGAGGATCAGCTGCTTGATTTCTAGAAGACCTGCCAAGAGGTCATTATGGATGGGGAGAAGGCACTGTCTGCCACACTGTAGGGGAGAACAATCTTCATCACTCCGGCCATCATCAATAGGCATCTTCAGCTGGATGATGAAGAAGGTGAGGTGTTCTTCCCAAAGGAAGCTGTTAATCATTCCTTTGAGCAGATGGGATATGAGGGAGATTTCTTTGTAAAGACCTTTAGGAAAGAGAAGGTCTCATCCCACTGGAGATTCCTGCTCCATGTAGTCATTCACAGCTTATCAAACAAGCATGGTGGATGGGACCAGATTCCAAAAGATCTCTCCTTCATAATCAATGGAATGATTCAGGTAGTCAAGTTCAGGTATTCTCAGTTTGTTTATACCAATTTACTTGCTAATTTAGACTCCTTAGAATATTACATGTTTCCTAGATATGTCCAGTACATTCTTAACTGTGAACTGGGCTCACAGTTGAGGGAAACATGTAACATTCTTTAATTGGGACAGATGAATCCCGGCATCTTTAAAATACTGAGAAAGCCCACTGTTGGCTTCTCTGGGGTAGAAACAGCCCTAGTCCAAAAAATGTTAGAGCTCGTTGCTCAAGGTGACAACCTAGCAACACAAGCTAGTGTTGAACCCACACCTGCTACATCCCAACCACCCACACAACCTCAAATTACCCTCACTTACCAAAGAAAATCCAAACGAACCCCTGCTCAGACTATTCAGTCTGTGAAGGTCCCCCATACACTCACCTTTATAGGCAGAAGTGGACATTGGAGCTCCCACTTCTCCTGAGGAGCAGACCACTCCCATCTCTTCAAGAATCAGTGCTGAGGTTTCCTCATGCTTAGCCTGATGAGCTCATTAGCCCAACTGCCTTAAGCCATCACTCTGAGTCTCAACACTCAAGTGATCAACCTTCAGGGGACAATTACCATCCCCAGCCTATAGATCTCAACCAACCAATTCCCAACCTTGATTTCTATACTGATGAAGATCTAGGTTTCAGTGAGTATAATGAGTCTTTTTTTCTTTACCCCTACTCAAAAAGAGATGAATGCTCTTGGGTCTCCTATATCTATCCCACATCAATCACCTACAACTGAGGTGGACACTTCTGAACCTGTTCAGGATGTCCATATGGAAGAGGCTCTCACTTCTGAAAGTGATTACATCATTAAGACCTCAACCATGGTAACTCAGCCCACTGACATCTCAACTAAGATTTCCAGGGAGCACAGGAAAACCAGCAGCCAAGAACCTAAAAGCTGGTGGTGAGAGAGAGGACTTTGGTCCAATCATCTCATCCCCCAATGATTCTTCTTATGAAGATGAGGGGAATCTACGACTAAAGGTGCACAAACTGACTAAAACATGCACCTATATAGTCTCAAAGGTCAGTCACCTTGAATCTCAAGTGATTACCTAACACAACAGGATCAATGATCAGCAACTTGAGATTTCATATCTTAAGGAAAAACTAGTTGGGAGACTCTTAAGAAGAGCTCAACCAGGAACACAATAACCTGTGGATATGATTGACCTATCTTCCAGCTCACCTATGCAAGTGGGTGATGCTACCAAAAAGGGGGAGAAAGTCATCACAACTACAGATGGGAGTTCTTCAGAGAGAATGGACATTGAGGACTCACCATCCTCACTTGCAATTGTGCATTCTTAGCAACCTCCTCAAATTCACATTGATGTGGACTACATAGACTCCTTCATACAGAGTCTGTTTGAGGATGGGATACCAAGGGCTATGTCATCTTCACCGTCTTCAAATCACATCATTGGGTGGAGGTATGACAACATTAGGAAAGCCCTAATCATCATAAGAGTTCAAGGACAGTAAGAAGTCTTCATTTTCAGACTTTGAACTACTATGAAGGTCTGGATTTAGTCAACATGCCACTTGTCAACCCAAGCAAATCAAGACAAGCTGACAGACTGGCTCAAAGAATCCAAGACAGAATCACTGTAGAGTTCAGCTTAAGAAGAAGACTTAGGCAATCAGGCAATGCCATCAGTCAACTGGATGTTGAGGCAAACCTAAGATTAGTTTCATAGGGGAAACCTTAACTGAAGGCCTAGTGGTAGAACCTGAGACCCCTGTCTCATCATCATCAACTATTGCAGAGATCCACATTCCTTCTGAGACACCTACTGGTGAAGGTGCTTCTCAACCTCTCTCTGGCCAGAGCTCAGAAGTTGCATCAAGCAATGAAGGCCAGCTCTCTCCACCCTGAGTCACAAAGGTCTGTGAGTGACAAAGGGAAAAGAAAGATGACATCTGAGGAGATTAAGGAGGAGGAGGAGAGAGAGAGAGGAAAAGGAGGTTGAGGGGAGAAAGTTCCTCTACTGAGTCTTCAAGACTCATGGAGTCTGCTATCAGGGCTGCCCCTAAACCAAATACTCAGAATGATGAGTTAAGGGCAGTCAGGATAATTATTTGTAGACAAGGAACTATGACATAGACAGTGTCATCTCTCTACCCTTAGATGAGTTGAATGAACTGGTTGACCTGGAAGGTCAAAGGAGAAGAAGGAGGCAGAAGATGCAGAGCTTCTAGTACAAGTCAAAGAAGAGAGAAGAAGAAAAAGACTGTACAAGGATATGCCTACCCTCTCCCTAGTTCAGGAAAGTCTTGCACAAGAAGATGTGGTTCAACAAGAACCTCAGGTAGACAAAGAAGAAGATAGGATCAAGATGATCAACTACCTGAGTGCCACAGGCTTCTATCAGGCAGATGCACTTCTTCCCTTGTCCTATGACTATGTTGAGTTTGAGTACTTAAAACAGCTTGAACTTGAGATAGTCAAGGACAGAAAGACAACTAAGAAGAAGCTAAGGGAAGAAGCTGCAAAATCAAGAGCTATCATCCAAAAGAGCATGAAGAAGTCTGCTGATAGGCAGAAGATGATGAGCTTCTTGAAGCTATATGGATTCTCCGGAAGGAGACTTGGCCCCATGTCTCTATCCATTATGGATGAGCATATTAGGGTGATCAAGTAGAAGATCAAAAGTGGAGAGCTCACTGACTTACACTCCACTCCAAGTCAAGCTCCACCTGAAGTGGAGGTTAAGGTTGAACAACCAGAGACAACACAACCTGGACCTCCTGCTGAAACTCAGCAAGCTTCATCTTCTGATCCACAGCAGGGTCAACCTCCTTCTCCTTCTAAGCCTGAGAGAGAGGAAGTCCCAACTGAGAAAGAAAATGAAAATCAATCTGGTATTGCAAGCCAATCTTCTCAGTTAAAATCTACAAAGAGAGAGAAGAGGATGGCTTTTCTAAACCAAAGCCAAAGAAGAAGAAGACTGCACCCTCTTCTAAACCCCAGGATGAGTCAGAACATCCTGAGGTTATGCAGCCAGAGGATGCTACATTAACTCCAATTCAAACAGCTCCTCTAGCATCAGGAAGACCCATCTTGTCTTGGACATACACCACAAATCCAGAAAGATGGCATGTCATTAGAGATCAAGGCACTGAAGACATTTACACATGGCAAGATATGTTTCAGTTGCCTCTGCATGACCTCTTTGATATGAGAAGACATTTTGATAGTCTGAAGGATCCTAATCATCTTATGAAGAAAGGATTGGTGATCATCCTAATGAGGACTATTGATATCTGAAGTCTACTAAGTGTTTTGGTAGCATTAGCCTAAGGGGAGTTTGTAGAGATTAATGAAGAGGCTGATGCAACCTAAACATCTAAAGTCTCTCCCACATGTTGCATACGTGCTATGAAGAAGAATGCTTAGGAAGTTTCACACATGCAACAGAAATATTCTAAGTGTGAAATCTTCCGAAGCCAAGACCAATATCTTCCGAAGCCAAGACCAATATCTTCCGAAGCCAAATATGAAGTCTTCCGAAGCCTCAGAGACAAAGTCTTCCGAAGCTTTAACTCATGAAGACAGATTTCTTCCGAAGACTTTTGACACATGCTTTATCTGATGTAATGTTCCATAAAGCTAGTCACCTTTCCGTTGCATCTCTGTAAAGTCACCAACTTACATGAGTTGGTGAAAAGGTCCATGCTTTTGGTAACTGTACATTGAGGTCTTGAGTCTGTAAACTTTCTACTTCATGTACTTTATCCTTTTTGTAATAGATAAGGATGTGAACTATGGCATGTCATAGTCACTAGTCAAAAGGCCATCTGCCTTTTGACTCTACAATTGATTTTGTTTTGTGTCTAGTCAACTGTATCCAGCTGGCTTACAAAGTATGGCCGGCTGTAGGTTGTAGTATAAGTATCTCATGTTCTTGTATCTTTCCATTATGCTTTGAAAAACTTGTAATAGAACATAGAGAAAGCAATATACTGCATTCTTGAAAACCATATACTTATGTTCTGTCTCTTGCATTACTTGTGTTCTTAGTATCTTATTATGGTTAATCCAGTCTTACTGTTTAATTAAGTTTTAGTTAATCTCCTTTTTGTGTTGTTGTGTTGTAATTGACTCCTTCACCGGTCCTACACACACCTAGCCTGCTCAAAACCTTGATAATTGACTATCAGAGTTGGTTTTTGTTTGAGAAAATGATAAGTTGCATTGATAATATTTTTAAGGTTTATAAAGAATAATAGAAATAAAGTAATATATGATTGAAGCGTTTGGATTTAAAACTAGGGAATAAGAGCTATAATCCTAATTAGATTATTGTTATGTAACTATGATGAATTGGTGGTGTGATTTAAGATATTGATTAATGTAATTATGTTAATGTTTATAAAGGTGAACTGACGTGATTTCTCATATATCCGCTTCATAGTGATTAGGATCACGTCAGGCTGAGTTTACTGCTTAGATCAAAGCCCTAGTAATGTAGGTAAATCTTTTGTGACCTATTTGACATATGATTTCTAAAACATAACTTAATATTAAAAAGAAAGTTGATCAGGTTCCTTCCTAACATACCATTAATTTTAGAAAACCGTAACAATTACCGTAGATTTCTCAAACTAATAAAGGGAACCCGTAAATGATCAGAAAGTTAAGGTGATATGATTTCTAATAATCATTTCTATTTCATTAGCCATGGATTTATTATGAAGACCGGTTTCGTGAATGAAAGTTGATCATATGTTTTTTAACCATGTATGACAATCATAAGCACAAACCATAAGGTTATAACTTCTCATTCAAATGTAGATGCTACCCATAAAAAGTTTTCCCAAGACCACCATAACATTAACATAATATATATCATACTATTAGTTAATCACAAATTACATAAGGTTCATCCAATTAGGATGATAATAAGAGTTTAGCTCATAATGAGCTTGAACATAACAACAAATAATATAGAAGATAGATATGAAATCATTGGTAAAATGGAACAATCAAACCGGTGATCCACAATGGATGATGTTTAGGCAATCTCAAGCTTCTTCCAAGTGTAATCAAATCGGTGATCCATAATGGATGATGTTTAGGCAATCTCGAGCTTCTTCCAAGTGTTGTATGCACCTTCTGAGCCTCTAAATGGTCTTGAAGACTTGATTCCCGAGAGAGTTCGGTAAAGTAACTCTCCCACCAAAGCTTACCAAAATGGTGAACTTAGGCCTCTATTTATAGGCTTTCTAGAGTGTTTAAGTACGGCCCCGTGCTAGTACAATGCTTATGAAAGTTGGTCGGCTCGTACGTGCAGGTTGTGTCGGGCACGACACTATGCTTGATGGGGTGTAACATCGCCGAATTTCAAAATTATGAAACCAAACTCGAACTCACTTTGAACTTTCATATAATGGAAATTTTAATATTTAAAATTTTTATTATTTATTTTATTGAATCAAACGCGTTAAATGTGCAATTTAATCAATATTGAAAATTATTTTATTCATTTTATCATTTAAACAAAGAATAATAATTTATTTATTTATAAATAAATCTTTTCATAAAATATAAATCTTTATTTATCATTTTACAATAGTTAACTAAATGGAAAAGACTTATTAAAACTTATAAAGTTATAAAATGAATTTGATTAAACTTATAAAGTTTTATTAGTAAGTATGAATTTTAATTATTGAAAATAAATAATCAAATTATAAAGTTACAAGTTTTATAAAAGTTATAAAGATTTTTATAAGAAAATAAGTTGATTAAATTAAAATAAGATTTTAATAAATTAAAAGTTTAAATAGTAATTATTCTTTTATCTATTTATTTTATTTAATCTTATATTTATTTCAAAATCATAACCTCCTTTTAAAAGACTTGTAACTCACCATTAACATTATTCATAACTTCCTCCTAACCTCAACTATAAAAGCAAGGCTTAGGCCTCATTTTTCATTTGTTTATTCTCTAAAAATTACACTAACAAATCTTTCTTTCATTCTTTGGTTTTGATCAAATTCAAGAATTTTCTTTTACAAGTAATTTCAAGAAGCTTATAAGACTAAGGTAATCTTATATTGCTTTTAGATTATACATTTCTATATTGTTTCTATCATACTAACATTCAATTATTCTCATGACTTTATGTTCTTACTTTTATTTTTTCTTCCACTAAATAATCTTCACAAGATAGTTTATACATCTTCAAACTAAATCGGATGACTAAACAATAATCTTCACAAGATAAGTGCACATTTCAGCACCTTCTGTCTTGTGCTATTGTTTTGACCTATTTAAAGATCTTTTCATAAAAATGTTTCTGAATGAAAGTTGTCCGGAGACTCTGAACTAGTCAACTAAAAATTTTTATAATTTTATGAAACCGTTTGCTATTTTTAAAACCTGTTCAAACACATACCAAACATTCTGTCTAAAATCTAAAATTGATGCAATAATCGTTTTTTAATCTACCTTTTGCTTTTTAGCATTCTCTAAACGTCCTAACTTATTATAATGAATTCCGACCTCAAGTTATTAGTTTTCTTTTATCATTTAGGACATCACCTTTGACTCTTGACATCCAAGCTTTCTTATGTACTCTACAACCATCGTTATACTTGTGAGTTTTCCAAGTGAGTTCTCCATGCCCCTTTTTTACTTTATTTCACACTTTTTTGGTGAAACATGTTAACCTTATTAACTTACACTTGTAAACTTTTTATACTTGTAACGCACATAAAATTCATTTTTACTTTTTGTCATGGTTATTTGTATTATTGTGATTGTTATATGAGATACATTCTATGTTGACAATCATTAACTATTACTAGCCTGGTGCCGTCATAAATCTATGGCCTGAAAAGCCTATTGGGTGCTAAAACCGATGTATTGTTGACTCCTAATAACGTATGACTTGTTCATCATGGGAACTAAGTACACTTAGCTAACTGTTATAAACTTATAATCTTAATCTTGGTTAAGATTTGATTTTAGTTATATGTGTTCTATAAACTTGCATAATTCATAACCATTGACATGAATTGCTACTTGTAAATCTTTTAAATATATATGTATGTTTAACCCATGGAAACTCACAAACTTTTCAAAGTTGGCCCTTATTTTTAATATGTTTCAGGATTGCTACTTGAGAAACTCTTTTTGCTCATATAGGACTTGGACTTGGTTTAAATAAATATCTTATGTTTTTGTTTAAATCTTTGTTGTATTGTAATGACTTAATTGTCTAGTAATATTCAATGAAAAATGACATTTAATATTATTTTAACATTTATTTAATTCCATGAGCTATGAACAATCTTTCACATTTGTCCGCTTCGATGATTCCGCCATCGGTTGGGGTGTGACAGATTAGTATTAGAACCATGGTTATAGGGAATTAGATTATTAGAAATAGAATGACCTAGACTATAACTAAGTACCTTTATCAATGCACACACGAACCTTAGATCATATTCTAAGAAGTTCTTCAACTTATTTTGATAATCATCGACCGATATTCATTGTCATCATTGAGGTCAAAGTAGTTATTAGCTTCAAGTGAAATATTACAGCAGATCTTTTACCACTTACACTTTGACTGTGCTCCAGACCTGTTTGTTCTTTTACTTCGGCTCATCTTTGAGAAGAATCCAAACATTATCGTACATAAATGCGTACTTTCTAAGGCTTCTTACATTTCACGAGCACGTCTAAGCAATTGATCATCAAAACATTCCAAAGACACTTATCCCTCTCTTCGTGACCCCTTTGTATACTTATAAGTTTTCTTGTTGTGCTTCGAGAACTTTCAATAGCATGAGCTTTTATCACTTCTACATATGCTTTGTCAATATCATCATTTATCAATTCTTTTAACGCCGCATGCATAAATCTATAAAAGGTGAACTAGAAGGTGAAATAGGTGGACTTTCATCACCATTTGAACTCATTCTTTGTGTAGAGTTTAGAAATAATAAAAAAATTTAAAAGATGAAAGGTAGACTAAATTGAAGGTGTTGAAAAAACGAAAGATGAATGTTTGTATTTATAGTAAAAGATATAGCCGTTATGAGAAAATTAAAAAAAAATAATAAAATTAAAAAATAAAGCCTCTTTTTGGGAGGAGGGAGGGAATTTAAATTTAAAAATTTATTAAAAACTTGAAACTGAATATAACCGTTATGTGTACGTTATAATTTTTTATAAATTTAAATAAATTAATATGAAAAACTAAATATTTTATAATATAAATACATTTTTTTATATTAAACCCAATCCTAACACACCCCTTAAAAATATCATATGATTTTAGTGTTCATCCCATTGAACATTCAAATTCACACTCAAACACAAACCCCTCTATAGATACTTGTGAATGTGATCCAGGTGGAATTTTTGCTCCAAAAATGATCCATTGGAGATGATCTAATAATTTTTTTTGTTTTATCAAACTTTTGTTGAACAAGTTATCATTTTTACTTTGTTGCCTATTATTAAGTTGATAGCATCTACAAATGGCTTTCACCGTATTATATTAACGACCAATCTTAACAATGTAATGCAACATTGTAGCATGGTGTCCTTGCTTATAAGAAACTTTTACCTGATAAAGAAAGGCGCCGTGGTAGAAGACAAAAAATAATATCTCAAGTAAAATAGGCTAGTGCAAATGGTTACTTTGTGTCTTCTTTGACCAATTTTTCTTTCTTTTGATAAAAACATGCATAACTTTCTACCGTGGTGTTATCATAAGCATCTAGTCATTATATTAGTAAGACGGAAATAACTTCTAGATACTAAGAGTGTTTAATCGCTAACAATTTGTACAATGTAATATGTTGTTAGAATCTTCTTATAAGTTGTGATTACAATAAAACCATGTTTTATTTAACACCTCAAGATATTAAGAAAATAGGCACGTTCAATAACCAAGATTAACTCGACTAATATCAACTCAGGCTAGAGTTCATAACGATATGACGTGAACTGACATTAACACCACCGTCACACAGCAACCCCACGTCTTAATGTGTCACATGGGGCTGTTTAATAAGCGAGTCAACTTGAGCTCATAACAACATAAGGTGACCCCAAATGAAAGTTATGTGCAGTAATGGTTTCATTTAGTAAATGACATCTTTAACTTAAGGTTTAGACAACAAGCTTTTTTCCATAACTGGAAAAAGCAAACCCAACGTACAGCCATCATAAGATTATGTACAAGTTCATAAAAAATGATTCCTCATTGTCTGATCATCATTGAACTTCCAAACAACATGGGTTCCGAGCCAACCCAAGGTCACAGTAAGTTGGACCCGCTTTCCGAAATTGCTGTTAAAAGATTGAATTCTCGATCCAACGTCCAGGAAGATTCGTTCCGGTGGTTTATGTTAAGGACGTATTCCAGAAATATCCATTGTATGTAATTATGGATATTGTGGCTCTGAAAGCAAAGCAACAGCAAAAAAACCTTTTGAAGTTAATGGTGTAGAATATTAAAATTGACAAAAATGGATAGGTTAGGTAACAGGTCAAAACAGATCATTTTTGGGTATTCAGGTTTCATGGAAAAACTTTTTATCCTAAGTTATCACTGTTCCTAAAAGTCATGAGGTCTGAAATATTCATAAAAACATATATTATTTCAATAATATTCTTTATCTTAACAAAATGAAGAGGGTTTCTGCATTAAAGACACGCTGGTAAAAATTTGACCCACTTGACTTGATAGAGAACAAACATAACTCAACCCGAACCCTTTGATAGCTGAAACTGGAATCTAAAACCAAGCTGCATCAAACCAAACAGTTCTGGTTCGTTTGGTTTGGGTTTAAAATAGCGAATCGCTCCCAGACCATGTTGATCAGTTTAGATCATGGTTTCCCAGTTTTTGAACCAAACCATCTCTACAAGTTAGATCAATCTCGCACTCACTGACTTATTTGATAAATAATGTGGCATTCATAATTGATAAATAAGATCCTTTATTTATAACAGAACACATAATACACAGCTTCTTCAAAATATTATTTTAATTTTGAGGTAATATTATTTATTGAATTTATTTGTAATTGTAGTTTGATTTACTTGAAGTTATATTCAGATCATCAAATCAAACAAAACGAAATGCAACTAACCACAGAGGGTAACCCCCCCCCCCCCCCTCCTGTAAAAACAGAGTAGACTGAACCACTTTACAGTTGAAATTTTAGCTTGAAGGATTACAAACAAAGAAAAAGCCAAAGTATAGTTGGTAAAGGGTCGGATTGGGTTATGAGCCATAATGGATAACTTTTTGGCTGTGTTTTAAGGAGGTCAGCCTACATTGACATAAACCATGTTTTGTAAAAAGTAACCTAAAAAATATAATTTATGGTTACAAATGATGATAAAATATTACAATAATAATCTAATTTGTTTCAATAAAACAATTAAGAAATAGACTTTGGATGACTTCAACTGGTTCAACCCAATGACCATTGACTGGTTCTCATTTTAGCTACTTTTTAATTTTGAATGTTAGACATAGATATAAAACATATACCTAAAATGACCTACTCACAAGTAACTGAATCAAAGTTGTCACCTCATAGTAGATAATAATATGAAGAAAACGAGTAGGAATATGATGACCTAGCGCGAATTTAAGGTACTCACTTGCAAGGTATAGGGTCAGATGTTGATACGTCTGAGGCTCTGTCAACCTTGCGAATTACCGCATTACTGTGGCAAAAACACAAAAAACCGCAACACTAAATTAACTGTTATAAAGAAAACATTTAGGATTTGGATAATTGCAAGGCCAGCATTGTCCATTACTTGGTAAGAAAAAAGAAACTAAGTCCCACAAAATACACTTTGGAACATCAAATACAAAACCATTAACAATTACTCTCAACGATGAAGCTACAACTGAACCAATCTACCACAAAAACTGATTAGAACATGTTTGGAATAATTAAAATCTTGAGTTGAAGCTAGAGCCTAGAGGTGGAAAAATTCAACCCGTTAAGTTGTATGGGTAAAACTCAGGTTATGATTCATCTCTAGGGGGCCAAACAAGTAAAGTAGCAAAACTTAGCATAATTGGAAACAGTAATGAGTAGGAAGTCAGCTGACTGTATTATTCTATTTGTTTATTATCAAAATAATATGACTTCTGTAATCATGTTTGAAACACTTATAACTACTTTACAAAAGAATTTGGATGAAAAGTATTTCAACCAGAATTAACCGATCTGAACCTATTTTGATGTTGCCCATCCAACACATTTTGCCACATCTACCCAGATCATAGAAGAGTTGTTTCCACTATTTGAATACTAAATACAGGCAAAAATCCAAAGCAGTAGATAGAAACAAGGTTATTATATTTGTGTTACCTCTTTACTCCAGGTGCAACAGCATTGTGAAGAACATGATGATGAGCTGCATCAAGTGCATCACCCACAGAATTAGGGATTATTGATCCCAGAAAGGTACTTGACCTTCTACTTCTGGTAGATATAACCAAAAAGAAGAAAACAGGTCAAATGAACTGAGAGTCATCCCAACTGTATTCAGCTGCAAAACAAGCTTCACCTCTTTATTAAATAATAATTCATCTTGTAATAACTTTAATTATTTATATAACCAAAAAGATGGGTAAAAATGTTTGCAGGTCAGCCCAAACCTGGCCTGGACGGGTTTTACCCAAATTTTCTAAAATATGTCATAACGCGTCACCCCACTTGACACTCCCTCCCATTTTTCCACCTCTACTTTTCTATAAAATCTAACATGTTTTCACAGTAACAAAAGCCTAAATCTCCTCACCTTTGATCTATAGCCAGCCCAAGTAAGAATGCATGAACAGAGCCTGAAGAGCTTGTAGCCAGAAGAATATCAGGAAGTCCAATAGATGGCCCAAATGACAAAGAAAAAACAATCGACGGGTATGTTCCCCTTCGGAAACTATAAGACTGAAAATGATGAAAAACAGATGGAGAAAAGAGAAAATCAGTTGTCTAGAGATGAGTGGGACATCGAAATTAAAATGAAGGAGGTGGCAAGATGAGTGCATTAGGTAACAGGTTAAAACTCAAAACAGATTCATGATCAAACAAATCTTAGTATGGGTTGAACTGGCCGTGTTCTATTGAACCATAAACAGTCTTTTGTCCATTTTGAAGTAAAATTAGTGTGTTCATTATGATTAGAAAAACAATATTACTACATAATAATCAGAATTCTTTGAGCAGAAACAATTAGCTGGTTGCGTACATTAAAAATAGATACTGAATGACTCTCAACCTGTTTAATGCACAGATGTATTCATCCTGACCTGTTTTAGCTTATTTCAGTTTACCCATTAAGATGGGTTAAAATTGCCACTTTACATTAATTTCTGTATGTAATGTCTCACCTTGGTTGCATCTGCAACAGAATGAACCCTGATTATAGTCCCATGGTCAGATGCTGTTGCTATGTACATCCCATTTGAAGAAAATACTATTGCACCCAATGGTGACCGATGTGCGTCAATCTGTATTTTAACACATTAATTATCACACCTGATTATGCAATGATCAATAGCCCACAATGCGATTTTTGAAACTATCTGCAAACCATGCAGATCTCTGACAACAAAATAGATGTTTGCACTTTGCCTTATCTTTGTGGGTTATCTAAAACATCTAGTAAATCAAACCATCTAAAGTTATAATAATCAGTTTTGACCAACCGAAATTCAAATAGCTGTTCAAATGTGTTTTCCATTAGATTTCACACTTGCCACTCAGTTTTTCTTTAAGATGAAATCCATCCTTTCATATTTTTGGAGTCAATAGAAGCTTCGTTCTTATAATATATACACACACATACATATATGTATGTATGTATCTGTAGCGACTTTCCTAAAATTTTGGGATGAAATGGATGGAGCTGAAATTTGCATTCAGGATGGGTTTATGAACTGAAATCATGCTAATTTTCATCATTCCATGAATAATAATAATTAACCTCACAATGTGAATGGAGATCCATAACATTGTAGACTAACAGAGACCCTTTTGTGGTGCTTGCTGGAAGAGCCAAAAAGCAACCATCCAAAGATGGAAAAAAGCACAAAGTCCTGAAAGAGAAAGAAAATAAACAAATAACAAACTTATACGTAAACACAGCATTATACCAATATTTATATTTTCCCCCTTCAAATATTAAGTAGATGCATATTATGAGGGACAAATTCACCTTTCAAATTTGGCACTGTGTCTATCGTGTCTAAGATAACAAGACTGTTTATGTTATATATGAATGTTTTTCCTTGCAAAACCACTATCAGCCTGCATCATAGAGGGCATTACAAAAATAATATTATAGATGCAAGTTGTGCATAATAATAGTGAATACTAAATGGGCAAATTCATATATACCCCTGAAAACTTGCATAAAATCATATCACCCAACAAAAAAACTAATATCATATATACCCATTCAAAATACTTAAAATTTCATAGCTCCATTTTGTGAAATACAATTTCAAATATGACTATTATACCCTTCTATTTCTCCTTACACTCCAAAGTCTCATATTCTAATGCAAGTTTTAGGGAAAGGGTATGAATCATACATTTGAAACTGGGCATAATTGATATCATGATTTCTTTGTTAGGTAAATATATATTATACCAAGTTGTTAGGAAGATATACAAAATAATTCTGATATTAAATTAGCTTTATTTACTGCCGCCATTTTTGCAAGTTGTTAAGTGAAACTGATGATGTTTACACAGATATGTAACAAAGCATGACAGTTTACCTTTTTTTATTAATACGGACAGCCAGTATTGAAGTTAAGAAATTTAGTTCCCGCAAAGCAGTTCCAGTTTCAGTATTGAATAAGCATAAACGCCTTGGAGATAATGATGCCTGTCATAATTAAGGGAAAGATGATAACTAAATTCCACATGTTCTGTTGGGTAGTGACATCTGAGTTAACTTCCATAACTGAACTACCTGTTCACCAGCTCCAACAATAGCTAGAAGACTAGAGCTGAAAAGCATTTCAACAATAACAAATGCTCCAATAACTGAGGAGTAAAATATCAAGTCATCATAAAAACTATTTCAGATTAATACATCTCCATAGCATTCATAGATATAACTAAAAATATTGGAGTGCGCAAACCGAATTTGTTTAATATTCAGATTTAAACTGAATAAACCAACAACCGAAGCAAACAGAAACCAAATTCCAACCAAACCTAAGTGAGATATTGGTTTTTGGTTTGGTTAAAACCAAAACTGAATTTAGTAAACTGTGTTTGTATCGGTTTTGGTTTGGAAAAATCCATAAACTGAATAACCAAAATCCATATTATACATTTTTTAGATAAGTATCAATGATTAGCATTCATAACCTAATTAATTAATTTATCCTCTTATTCATAACCTCTGTGTCTCACACTCACAGCACAACCACATAGGTTACAACGTCACACAACTCAATGTTAGGGGTACAGCCTCTCCTCTGTTGGGGTGTGGAGTCTTTAGCCAGTCTTAACCCTAATCTCAATGAGGGAAACTAATTGATTTAATTTTCTTCTTAACCTTGTTTATGATAAATAGATAGGCAGGCCTTTGTAATTCCTTAAGCACCTTGAATAAAAGATAAACCTTAGTTGCAGCACAGTGGGTCACATCGACTAAACTACTTTGAATATATGTGTCGGTTATTGCTTTCATGTTCTGTCCGTGTTGGATAAGCCTAACATCCTCATCATTGTCCTTTCGTCTTTGACTCTCTAGTTGTTCCCTTGTCATAGGTTTCTAGGTATCATTAATTCATTATAATATAATCATGATTTCATATACAGGTTATTTGTAATTTTATTATCTTTTGTACATTAAAAGTAAAGCCACTCTTGGATCCAGAGTCTCTGTACCTAACCTCAAAATCTTTTGTAGTTGAGTTTCAACCAAATCGTAGTTATTCTGGCATTATCATCTATCCCATTCAAATAAAAAAATTGTGTCCAGACATGGTAGTCCTATGTGAATGTTGGATACCGAGTAGCTTCAAAACTGCCTCAAACACTCTAAGGGGCTGGTTACTAGTTTTGAGGTCCAATGATAGACGTAAAATTAAGTGAATCACATGCTGCTATATAGAAGGGTTCTTATACGATTTTGTTGGTTTAAACCAAAAACTAAACTGAATTCAAAAGCGGTGTTTGGTTCAGTTTTGTCACTTTTAAAGACGTTTGGTTTTTATCTCGCCATAAATTTTAAACTAAGGAACCACAGAACCAGAACCAAATAAACCGATAAAACTAAAACCCAAACCAATGAACACACCTAGTGTGCATAAAATCAACAATAACTACTCGAGTTGGCAAGATGAACAGTTGGACAAGTTGGGTAATAGGTTCCATAGATTTGGGTTGAAACAGGTAAAAGAAATAACAGCTGGCCCATTTGAAATAAATTGATATCCAAATCGACCCCTTTATTAGTAAACAGGTCAAATTTGCCACAATAAATAGCTAGTATTACTCTTGAGAAACATACCATTACAATCCATAGGTAAAAGTTTTGAAAATGAATAGTCTGGTGGAACCTTTAGTAAAGAAAAGTAAATGAAAGTTACGTAATTTCAGATGTTCTCTTTTTAAAATCTCTATTTTAAAATTAGCAAACAAGATGAACACAAATTATAAATATAAAAATTTAATATACAAATCTAACAATTATTACTTGCAACTAAAGCTACAGACAGGACGCTAGGGAATACAGCAAACCAGGTTTTCTATAGAAAGTTTAGACTGTTATGTACCTACCATGTGAAAGTATAGTTCTTTAAGGCTAAAATACGTTGTCATTTATGTATGAAAATGATTTCTTTCTTTAATCTGATAGTCTTGTTCACTACAAAACGAATTTACCATGAACAGTGCATAGCCACTTGTAAGTAGGGCTTGTCGGGAGAGAGAAAGAGAGTGGATTATGCGGTACAAGTGTTTATGCGATTTTTTTTAGTTATCTAATTAAAACTAGTCCTAATTTAGATGACCTCTTGTCTTATATTAGTTTTATCCATGCATTGCATGTGTAAACAACCATATAGATACACACCGTGTTATCTTTTATTTTTTAGATCAAGTCCACTGTATAGCGCATTTGCAACTATTCATTTACGCGAGAAAGACCACAAACCATGTCCCATTCTATATTTCTCATTCTGTTTCATGATCTTGTGATTGATCAACAAAATTCTCTTTGTCAAATGCATCCATTCAATTCACTTATCTGTCATGCTCCAGACTTTCAATCAAAATGTTTCAACTAAAAAAGGCAATAAAACTAGAAAATGTAACTATGATTTCAAAGAAAAGGTAAAGTTGTCAAATTTTTATCTCTAATATAAATCTGATTCTGATTGCAAAATCTCAATAATCAGACTAAAAATGTTTCAACCCTTTATAAGCATGCCCAATTGATAATCTCAACAAAACAAAATCAACTCCAAGTAAAAATCCCTAATTCATTACAAATTGTTTCTCAACTCGTAATTTTATATATAATTGATATCATAAACAGTATATTCCATGTGAGATCACATACCTCGTTCGTATAATAATCTCCCTGTATTGGAGGCGAAGATTCTGAAGCCATCTTTCGTCCCAATTACAAAGCAGCTGAATTCGATCAAAAAATCAGCAAAAAACCTAAATTCATCTTAAAAGAAAACAGATTGGTTTCAGTGGGAATGAATACCTGTTATCTTGATTGAAAGAAGCACATAGAATTGGATTTGATGCAGAGCTACTTGCTGCCATTTGAAGAAGGAACGCAATTGCTTGTTTATGGGTTTTGATACAACAATTTGAAAGTTGCTTTCACTTTAAGCAATGGAGTCGCATATTCGATCATACCTCAATTGGACTAATCGATCAAGACTTTCACCCCTAGGCCATGGTTTGGAAGCTTTTTTTTGTTTCAATTTTGATTTGTTAAACTAGTAAAAATTCAATAAGTTAGAGCATTTACATTTATACTAATATTATTTTTATTTTATTATTTTTTTAATTAAATAATATTTTAATATATTTATTATTATATTTTATTTCTCCTTCCCTCACGGCCATTTTTAAAATATTAAAAAAAATTATGAGAGTTGTACAGTGATTTCTCATATTTCACCAAATATAGGAAATCATAGTAAAAGCCCTTATAAATATCATTTTTCATTCGTTCACAACCACTAACAATCATC